>JAREIK010002500.1:0-355116 GCA_029783825.1 Sapria himalayana | reverse complement strand
TGATGATGAATAAGAAGACGACAAAGATGAAACAGAAGAAGAAGAAGAAGAAGAAGATTATGATGATGATGATGATGATGATGAATAAGAAGACGACAAAGATGAAGCAGAAGAAGAAGAAGAAGAAGATGAAGATGATGATGATGATGATGAATAAGAAGAAGATAATGATGAAGATGAAGAATAAGAAGAAGAAGAAGAAGAAGAGAATAAAAAATAATAAAATGAATAAGAAGTCAAATAAGAAGAATACTAATAAAAATAATATGAATAAAAATAAGAAGAAGAAAATAGGAAGAAGAAGAAGAAGAGAAAGAAGAGAAAGAATAAGAAATGGAGGAAAAATAAAAAGAAGAAGAGAAAGGAACAGATAAAGAAGAAGATAAATAAGAAGAAGATGATGATGAGGAAGAAAAAGATGATGATGATGATGATGATTTGGAAGAAGAAGAAGAAGAAAAAAAAGAATAATGGAAGAAAAAGAATAAAAAAATGAAGAAGATGAGGAAAAAGAAGTAGAATACGAAGAAGAAGAAGAAGAAGAAGAAGAAGAGGTAGAAAAAGAAGAAGAAAAAAAAGAAGAAGGGGAAGAAGATGAAGAAAAGGAAGAAGAGGAATAAGAAGAAGATAATGAAGATGAAGAAGTAGAATAAGAAGAAGAAGATGATGATGATGATGATGAAGTAAAAGGAAAAGAAGATTAAGAAGAAGATTAAGAAGTAGAAGAATAAGAAGATGAAGACAAAGATGAAGAAGAAGAAGAAGAAGAAGTAGAGGGAGTGGATAAAGAAAAATATGAAGAAGAACAAGATAAATAAGAAGAAGAGGAAGAGGAAAAAGAAAAGGAAAAAGAATAATAAAAAGAAGAAAAAGAAAAAAATGAAGTAGAGTAACAAGAAGAAATAGAAGAAGAAGAGAAAGAGGAATAGAAAGAAGAACAAAATGAAAAAGAAAATGATGAAGAATAAGAAAAGGAAGAGGAGTAAGAAGAAGAACAAGAGGAATAAGTAGAAGATGAATATGAAAAAAAGGAAGAGGAAGAGGAATAAGAAGAAGAAAAAGATGGTGAAGTTGATTAAGAAGAAAAGGAATAGAAAAAGGATGAAAAAAAATTAAAAAATCAATGAAGAAGAACAAGAATAAAAAGAATTGGAAGAAGCAAAAAATATGAAGAAGAAGAAGAAGAGGTAGAAGAATAAAAAGAAGAAGATAAAAAAGAAGAAGAATATGATGATGAGAGAAGAAGATAATGGTGATGATGAGAGAAGAAGATAATGGTGATGATGAGAGAAGAAAAGAAAGTTGTGAAAGAATTATCACTCTAATTTGAGCTTACAATGGGTAGATAAAAATGAGACTTGAAAGAAATCCATATCATACTGAAGATTATAAAGTTGTAGGCTACCAAAAAAATTTTGACTGAAGGGAAACCTAATATTGATGCATAATTCCTTAGTAGCATAATTAAAAAAAAAAGATAGCAAGAAAAATATATGAAGAAAAAGAAAGATGGAGATAAGGCTAAGGTAGAACAATGCAATGCACTGTGGATGATGCATCTCAGCAAGAAGAAGAGCTCATTCATATTTTCTCAAGAGAAGTTTCAAAATTAAGTTATAAAGATCTTATAAGAGACAATAAAGAAAATGGAGAAAAGAGTGAAAGGAAGTATTGAAGTCTTTAGAAAGCTCTATAAATTTGTCACAAAGGAGTGATAAGAAATGATAAATGGACATGGAGAGATAGAAGGTAACATGATGTAAAGTGGCAAAATGTGATAGAGGACTTGGATAGGTTTAATGAAAACTTGAAAAATCTATATTATGCATATGGTTCTTTTAAGGATGCACTCGACTCAATCAAAAAGAGACAATATATATATTATACAACATGATTTCAAATAAGATAGAATGGGAAACGAGCAACAAGATAGATACAAAGAGACTTTTCATATTCTTGCCATGATTTGAGCCCTACAAAGTACATTTCCCACTGAAAAAGTTTTACACAAAGGATTGACCACTTGATTCACCTTCTCCACATTGATGCAATGTTTGATTACTTTTATTGTTGTTGTTTCATCTTCAAACTTTTTGTTCTAGATATAATTTAGAGAGAGAGAGAGACTCTTTTCTTAAGGATGAGCAAATATTTTAGAATGGGAATTTATTTGACACTCAAAGTACCAACTTTTTATTATTATTTTTATTATTTTCATTATATGATTGTATTAAACCTAAGATTTTCACTGAATTATAATCTTTATTAAATATGGTAAAAATAGTGATCTTTGTAGAAAGCTAAAATGAAGTATAGAATAGTAAGGAAAAGTTATGATATTTTTAATATCAATACTTGTTTACACTAGCACATGCTTATTGAGAAGTTATGAAATCCTTTCTTGGTTGTAAATCTACAAACAAATCATAATAATATTTGTATATTACAACTTTACTACTTGATTATCGTAATCTTTTACTATACAAAATATTCACAGCCACAATATTCTCGAAGTTATAGTCATGTTAGTTTCAAAACACAAATTTAGTTGTGATATTATTTTTATTTCATAATAACTGAGTGTCTAATAGATAATAGAAGCCATTGTATTTTTTTTAGTACCATGACATATTCATTATAGAGCTAAAATCATACAATACCAAATTATCTTTGATCATGGTAACTTTTTTTGTTGCGACTATCTATTCTATGGAGTAAGGAGGAATTCCCTTAGTCACGACTATTTTTTCATAGTGACTTTGTGTTCTATAGAGAAATTACTTTAATCATGACATTCTTACCACTGTGATCATGCCCTATAGAAAGGAATTGCCTTGGTCATAATATTATTGCCACTACGATAATATGTTCCAATGAGGAATTATCTTAGTCACACTATTTTTTGCCAATGAGACTTTGTGTCCAATAGAGTAATTACCCCAGTCATGATATTCTTTGTGTCCTAGAAAGTAATTATATCAGTTCTAACATTACTCAATCATCATGACTTTTTGCTTCGGAGGGAGTTCAAAAGCACCTAGGACTGCAACCTCAACTTCAATGTGTGACTCTTAACTTGAAGATCTACAAAATAATTTGATGGAATTCATAAATCAAGGCCAAGAACACACGCACCAACATGAGCATGAATTTCGGTCCCAATTGAAGGCAACTTAAAGTTAAACCTAAGTAAGAATATATTAGGAAGTGAATTTGAGACTTAGATCTTAATGCTAGCAATCTTTGGGAAACACTGATTCAACGAGATGATGCTCTAGCTCTCTCTCACAAAATCTTCTCCAATATCATCCTATTTAGAAATCTAGGGTTAGTTTGTGTGTGTCTGTGCATGTGTGTGTGTGTGTGTGCATGTGTGTGTGTGTGTGTGTTCATGTGTGTGTGTGCGTGTGTTGATAACGAATGTATAATATTTAATAATTAAATTATTATATTTTTGAATATTGATGAATATCAATGTTAATTAGAATAGAGATTTAAAATTTTATATCAAATAGGCCCATGTATGTTACTCATGATAGATGATAATGGATAAGTCATAAAACACACTCAGGAGATTGAATTTGAAGAAAGTGATAGCCCTTAAATTCTTACCTCGTGAATTGAAAATTTATACGGAAATGCTAAATTTATGTAAGTTAAATTAATAAGAGTATGTTGCTCAAGAATTTGAAAGTACAAATGAAACTATGATTAGTCCATTATATATATTTTAGAAGAACTAGTTTTAAAATGATATTGGAGTTATATAAAATGTCTAACCTAGGGGCTTTATCATAGTGTGGGAATCATGTGTTTGTTGTAATGAAAAGTAAAAAGCCATGGGAAATATGCAAGGGGATATGCTTCATAAGATAGTAATAGTCATGTAATCATTTCTTTTATATGACTTTCATAGGTAAAATTATTAGGGAGATGTATGTTAATTGATACGAGTGTATTACTTATAAAGTTGAAAGTTCAAACATAATTAATACTATATTAATTCACATATTTTATGACTATTGAGGCTAGGGAATAAAAATATATACTTAAAATAATTATCAAGGATAATTGAGGTATTACCTAAAAGGAATAAAAGGGTAGATGACCAAACAAAATAAGTTTGGTTTTAGTGATAAAATATCAAATGCATAACTACAATGGGATCATTATTGATAGTGGTAGTCTAAAGTTAACAATTATCTTGTATGCCAAGGGAGAAAATGGAAAAATCAACATTATCCTACTCTTCATACAAAAATCAAGCATAACATCATCTCGATAGTAAAAAAAATTATCATACACAAGGAAGTAATCCAATGCTAGAGTTTGAGTATGAATCAACATTATCATATACTTATAAATTTTCATATGACATATTCAATTCTCCAATGAACTTTTGGTGTCATGCTCTATTTAATACGCTTTGGTATTACAACAAAGTCACAATTGTTACCTCATAAAAATATTTTCCTCCATGTTACCATGAAGAAATGTTATTCTCACATCCAATTGCTCCACCTTTGCATCATACTGAGCAACTTCGTCTAGAACCACCTGAATAGATGTCATGTTGGTCACTGAGGAGAAAACATCATCATAGTCTACCCCCTCAATTTGAGAGTACTCATTGGCCACTAATTGTGTCTTGCACTTTTTAAGATTACCATCAATGTTAAACTTTTACTTGAATTGCCACTTACACTCTATTACTATTCTACCCTTGGGTAACTCCAAAAACATCAAAGTGTTGGTGTTCTCCATAAATTTTATCTCTTCCTTCATGACTTATTCCCACTACTTTGATTTCCAATAAGCTATGGCATCTTCTATAATGTTTGGATTATCACCTATGACAAGAAGTACATGGTGTATGTTTTATACATCCCTTATCAGTGGGTTTCTAACCCTTGTAAATCTCCTCGGTATGGGTGTGGACTCCATAGCTTTTCATCAAACTCACCATGCACTGATATAGCTAAATTAGCATTGTTCATTTCTTCTTTAGGATTCTAAGTCTTGAATTCATCAATCATTAGTGCAATATTGTCTATGTCATGATGCCATAATTCTATGTCGTGGCCTCATTTAATCATGTTATGCCTTTGAGAGGAGTTGTGGCCACCAGGTTTAATGTCATGATATTAAGTTGAACTTTAATAACTTTTCTTCATGTTCCCCTTTTAGAAGAGTTGTAATAACTAAGTTTCATGTCATGATATTGAGTTGAGTTATAATGACTTGACTTAATGTTGTGACTTTGAGGAGAGTCGCAATGACTAGCTTGCTTCTTGGACTCATTGAACATGGCATCTCTGAAATAGATAACTATTCTAGTATGTAGGTTCCATAGTTTGTAGGCCCTGATTCCTTCCGTATAGTCAATGAGCATGCACTTTATAGATTTGAAGTCATATTGTTTCTCTTTACCCTTGGCACATGTGCATAAGCATCAAATCCAATGACTCTAAGATAAGCCAAACATGATTTTCTCATACAATACTTTGAATGGAGTTTGTCCCTCCATAGTAGATGTGAGAGAGTGGTTCTTTAGGTAGCACATTACAAAATCAACTTATGCCCAAAATATTGATTCCAAGTCTACCCAGCTTCTCATGCACCTCACTTTCTCCATTAGTGTTCTTTTTAGTCATTTAACTACACCATTCTTTTGGGGTATCATTATGATTATGTTCTGCCTCAAAATCATTGCTTGGCATATAGTCGATCCATTGGAAAATATTCAGCCTCATTATCCATACACAAAAATTGTATCTTCTTGTTAAAAAGATTATCAACTAGATCCTTAAACTCCTTGAACTTCTCCAAGACCTCCAAATTATTCTCAATAAAATATACTCAAAGATAACTAAAGAAATAATCAATAATTGAGACATAGTATCTTGATTTTCTAAGTGATGCCTTTAGTGTTTCTCCAGATAAATCACTTTGTATCGAGTCCAACGTTGTCAATACTCTAGAGCTTGTTGACTTAAACTTTACCCACTTCTATTTTCCATTTAAATAATTTTCATGGAATCCAAATCCTTGCAAGCAAAATGAAATTGCTAGTATGTTATTTTAGGATGCAATTGTGAGACTTTTCTCATTGGTGTGTGCAAATCTCTGATACAACAATATTGTTGAATTTTTTATCACAACTTCTTTCTCACATGTTATAGGCACTTAAGACAACATAATCACAACTATATTTTTTCAAGTTGTCACACCATCTCTATGTCACAATTCCATTTGATCATGTTATGACTTCTAGTGGTCTTCACCCTCTACTCTATAGAGTTCACATGCTTGCATGAGAAATTTCTTTCTCCTAGTGTATCCTCCTCTAAAATGGAGTCACTATCAGAACTTGGGATGATGGTAGTCATCAACTTGTATAGTGATCTAACCCTCATTCCTCGAGTAATGATTCTTGCTTCATGACTCGCTTTACATGACTTGTCATCACAAGTGAATATAGAGCCTACAATTATAATTAACCAAATTGATAAGATGTTTTTGCTAAAGCATGGAACATGCATTACGTTTAGAAGCTTCTTCATAGTCTCATCATGCATTCTCATCTTTGCTTTCCCATGACCTACAATATTAATAGTAGAATCATTTTGCATTTAGATCCATCCACTATTATGGTTTTCATACTCACATAATTATGTTTGATGTGGAATCACGTGTTAAGAGGTTTTAGAATCAATGAACTATCTATCCTCATAAATGTGAGCACCATATGTAACTGCAAAGTGGACATCTTTATCGGGCTCTACCTTCTTCATCAAGCCACTTTTACCATTTCTAGCTTTGAAAACATATACCTAATGGTCCCTTCTAATATATCATAGTTTATTGTATTTCTAGCACTTAACCTAAACTTGTCTATGTTCTTTGACCTTCCTCTAAATCATGATTTTGTTGTTGACCGAGGTGAACCATTGTCAACAATTATGCCTCTTACAAGTAATACTTCACTCAATGATGTTTCCATATTCTTCTTCCCCATATCCTCGGATAATATAACTATTGTTACATGCTTGTACGTCAACTTTAATGAACTGCTATCAATGCTGACAATTAAATTATCCCATAAATTTGACAACGAACATAGCATCATCATTATCATATCATCATCACTAATTTCATAACATATAGATGCAAGTTTGATGTTCAATATTGAACTTATGTAGGTGAATAGGGAAAGAAACTTCATCCTTCATATGTAGATTGTATAGCTTCTTCCTCAAGAATATCTAATTAACTAGTGACTTGATTTGATAGAGATTCACAAATGTCAATCAAAATCCCTTTCCATTTCCTTTTCTATAATATTCACAAGAATATAATCATTCAACCATAACAAATCAAGTCTTTAGCTTTTTGATCTAGATTCTTTAAGTCTCATTCTCAAATGATAGTTAATTTTGATTCTACTTCTTTATTACTAATATATGGAAATAGATTCTCTTGATTATAGACCACAAATCTCTATCCACCAAAAAGTTTTGAATTTTTAGCTTCCAGAATTTGAAATCCTTGCCTAATAATTTCTCTATCTATAATCTCTTTGAGAGGTCATTTATAGAGACTTCCTTAATAGATCTTGCAAACAAATCTTCAAAATAACTAGTTCAGATACCAAATATCAAGCATCAAGACTCGGGCTAATAAGCCTTCTGATTCCAAATGTTTGAAAAAATTATATAAGGCATTGATTTGTTCTCCACCAGATCTTATCATTGATTCATTGGATCAACCTCATCTCAACACCGAGTGATAGAAAAAAATACTTGTTACAATAAATCCAATACAAGATTGACATCAAAATTATATATGAGCTATAGAAGATAGAACATAAATAACCATATTAACATAGAAGAGGGAGAGCATGGGGAGAGATAGCACACAAGAAATTGTTGTGTTATTTTGTTTATATTCTACAATGTCATTCTATTTGTTTTCTCTTACAATTATTCATTTATTAGTCAATTAAATATAAAGCATAAATATAAGTAAATGATGTCGTGAAGATACATTCCATGTTGTGGCAACACCGAAGATAATAGTATAGTATCTCAGTAACAAATAAAGTCTATACAACATATTATCAATCATGGAATCAAACCAGCTATGATAATATGTTTCATTGTCACATGCTAGACTAATTTAGTCATGACAACATATTTCAAAATGCTAGACCATTTCAATCATGATGACATGTTTTACATCATAATAACAATTAAAGTCTTGACCTAAAGAACAAGGTCATGACTTTCACAAGTTAAGTAGAATCATGATTCAGTCGTGATATTGGAGAACTTCATCATGATATCAATGGGTCATGATGAATATTCTTCAAGTCATGGAAAAGATTACATGTGAGTTAATCCTAACAAGATGGAGCTAGCCTCAATTTTCTTGTCTTGCATGACATAAAAGGTTATATGTGGGTGGGCAATATTATTATACAAATATCAGACTATCAGAAACATTTGACACTATTACACAACCTCTTAGACTAAGACTATAGAGAATTCTAGAACTTTAGCATATTACAACTCATTTTACATAGTTCACTTGACTAGTTACATAATATTTGGAGGTATTTCTAGTTGAGGTCAATGTTCTTGCAAGAGTGACAAACATGGAGATGCTTCTTGACATCGTATTCATATACTCATTATTTTGATGGGTTTTTAGTATTTCGTAGGCATATTTTGGGTGATAGAAATTTTCTCACAATGCTTAAGTTACATTACCAAATAGTTTAGTTTATACATAGCATACAAGAAGACTCTAGAAAGACATCTTATTCTACAAATATAGGTGGTATAGAAAATACTTTAGACTCTTGGATTGTTGACAATTGACCCATGTTCAATACTCACATTATAGGAAAGTATCCTCTTTTTACCACTTTTTTCTAATGTTCATTAAGTATTATGCTAGCCAGTGGAAATCCCTTAAAATACATTATGTATGATATTATTTAGTTTGGTCCTTTATTTCTTACTCATGTTTTACTTTTTTATGATTATATTTCTAGTCTTCTTTAACTAAGTTGTCTTTTTAGATAACTTAATTTTGACTTCATTTTTTTATGATATTTTTGAAAACTTTCTTTGGATTGAGCATAATGAACTATATTTTTTCTTTCATACAATATGATCTTCCATTAGATGTTTAAGTATAGTTGACCTCTTGCTTGTACATTTTCTACTTAGTCATTCATTACTAGCCAAGTTCAGGATAATATACCATTAGGATTGGGATAGAAAATGGTGGTCAATTCTAGAATTTTTGTCATTCTTATGAGAGAGAGAGAGAGAGAAAAGAAAGAAACAAAACAAACTTAATAATTTCACAATTTTACATTTACACTTCAATATCTACATATATTATTACAAAAAACAAGTTATACTAGTCATGATAGTATGTTTCTATGTCACAACACTAGACTCAATTGCAATATCATGTTTCTATGTCGCAACACTAAACTCAATTATGATATCAAATTACATGTCATTATACTACATCCAGTTGCAATATCATGTTCCATGTCATGACATTAGGCTTAGTTGTGATATCATGTTTTCATGTCAAGACATCCGCATGTCGTGAAATGACTTTGTGCATGTTTCCACTAGTAGGCTAAAAAATTGCTCGCTCATCAAAAAGTGAGACCTCGCCTGACTATCATCTCACTTGATAGTCATTAGAAACAACTAATTAAGTATGAACTAATCTCAATATTCTCTCACCTAATGAATACTTCCTCATTAATGTCTTGACTCTACACCACTGAAACTTTTCAAAAACTGTTACTTTCTTAAAGTAATCAGCATGGTTCTTTTTTGTGTTGACTTTCTCCAACTAATTCAACGTCTGATTGACTTGCACTCTATTGAAATGTTACTATATGTTGATGTACTTTTTTTACACATGAAATGACATATTTCATGCTAAGTGAATAAAACTTTTAGTGTGAATCCTTATCCCTAGTACCTTCTGCTAGAAGCCAAGCTCAACACATAGTCATCTAATCTAGACAACTTCCTTACTAGCATGGGTATGCACCATTGTACTCTTCCTCAGTGCATGAGACATCAACAATAGTATGCCTCTTACTCATCTAGATCACAAACTCGCCATTTATGTTAAACAAGTTCTTTCTCATGGATCTTCTATTATTCATATCTCCACCCAATCATCATTAACAACTCTCTAACACCAAATTCTCTCTTGCTTTTACCACCAAATTGCAACACAAAATCAATAGTATCTCAGAAATGCCTATGAACTTTTTTAATATCATTCCAATACTTATTCTCTAGGTTGGACATATACTTGCTCACTACTCCCAAGACATGTAAAATATCAAATCTCATATATATTATGACATATATTAAACTTTTGCCAATACTAGCATACAAATGCTAGTTACCTTCTCTCTCCTCATGTATAGTAGGCCACTACTATGGTGATAGATTCATCCTAGTCCCTATAGGGGTTCCCACCAATTAGTAATCAGACATGTTATACTTTTGAAGTATTCCCTCATCATGTTTCTATTACCTAAGACACAACATCCTCTTTTCTTGGTCTCTCTGAATTAGTATGCCCAGTATAATAATTATTGTCTCAAGATCTATCATGTCAAATTTCTAGACCAATAACACTTTTACTATACTAATTATTTTTTGTTATTTCCGACCAATGGCATATCATCAGCATATAATGTTATTACCTAGCATAGTTATAACCTAATCATTTTGTATACACACAATAATTAACTTCACATATGATGAATCTCAACTGGAAGACATAAGAATCAAAGTTCTAATTCTATGTTATTTCAGTTAGTATAGTGATCTTTCCAGTTTGCAAACTAAATATTTTTTACCTTTCACCTCAAAAACATCTAGTTGTTTCATATAAACCTTCTCTTCCATGTCTCCATAAAGAAATACAATTTTCACATTCAACTAATCAACCTCTAGATCAAAAATCATTATAGTAGCCAATAGTGTCCTGATGGATGTCATCTTCACTACTAGGTAGAAGATCTCATTGTGATCGATACTTCAACCTGATTCAAGCTAACAATTTAGTGATATATTATCAAAAAATATATCCTATGCTAGCTTGGAATAGGTGTAGGCTAGGCTAGGCACAAAAGCATATATGGGGCCTAGTCATGATGGATATACCTAGTTAGAACCCAACTCGGATGGCTCAACAACGTTGAATGCTACTATTAAACCATCAGGCTATGTCTAGCCTACCTTTTCTGAAGTCATGTCATAACAGCATGGCCCAAATATAAGAATCGTGATGCATCTAAAATGGCATGGTGGCCCAGCTGGGCTTAAAAAATGTGGGCCACACTAGGCCAGCATTACCCAATGGACACCTATGTCCTATAGATAAAGATGACCTGCTCAAGGAGAGAGAAATTATATTGTCACAAATGAGGTATATGACGGATATCCTTATAAAGGTAAACCTTTTTTATTGTGCTCTAGTAGAACATTATTTGACTGAGATACTAATTTCATATAAGATGTTAGTCCTCTAATTGACTCTATTAGATACAACATAATTATATGAATGATTACATTTGTAACTATTACTAGACCAAATAAAGTCATTATAATTAATATAATTAGTTACTTCCTAGATTATTTTTAGTAGATTCCCATAGACTTTATTTTATGTATATTGAGGTATGTGAAGAAGTCTCAAACAAATGAGATTTCTTTTAGCAATCACGAGCACTTGTAGTTAGCTTAGTAATCCGATTCTAGTTAGGAAGTAGCTTACACCTTGAAGAGGTCTATTATGAGTTTTTATATGTTTGTAGGAGACAATCTTATCTCATGCAAAAATTAGAGATAGATAGTTGATTTTGGATCTAGTATAAAGATAGATTTCTCGTTGATTATAATTGTCACCTTTTAGGGACTTTAGATTTGGTACTTGACTTACATGAGGATATCAAGGATCTACTTTCTTCTCTAACAACTCATTAATATGGTAGTAATGAAATAAGGCATATTACCTCTAATTCAATGTTTTATGAGTAAATAAAGTTAAAGATAGACTAACTCTTTCTTATAAAAAAATATTTATGATGAGACTATTATTACTATCAATGTTCTCATAGCAAATTAACCATCAAACATATTAACAAAGGCCTTAAATTAGCCTCAATTGACCTTTCTTTCCTCCAAGATTTTTATTATAGATATTTACATAGAATTTTGAGAAGTGATATTGTAGTTTTCTATTTCTAGTTTGTTTTTATTTTATTTTATTTTATTTTTTTAGTTATTTTATTTGATTTTATGGATTTAGCTATCCTAATTCACTAGCCTATTATATAATGGCATAGCTTATAGTTATATGATATTGTTATTTAGTAATCTATTTTGAAGTTTAGAGATTTTGTTTATGGCTTATATTCTTTACAATCAAAACAAAATGGATTCCCTAATCCTATATAAAAAGGTTGAGGTGGAAAACATGTCGGACATCCCAAACTAGCCAGTGGCATAGCTCAAGAAAAACCATGTCAAACCTAGATGGTCAGTCCACATACCACTAGACCAAGCAACATGGAATGATTTGACATTTTGGCCAATGTTGGTTAAATTTGGCACGAGTCAAAATTCATGCTCGAGCCATGCCTTTAGGAGGGATGAACCTATGATATGAGTTCAATGTGTGAATCGCATTCTCTGATTTTTTTTTTAAATAGTTCATTTAGTTGGGCTATGCATATGCATCCTCTACATATCCAAACTCAACCCCAATGTTATATTAGTCATTATGCCACATCAGCATCATCCATCGGTATTAGCTAATAGTGACATTGATGGTTGATTGACTATTGGACTTAATCTAATGATTGAATGGATATAAAAAAAATATTTGAAGATTTGAAAAAAATTCTAACTAATACAAATATTATAAAAACATATAGTTGCAAAACTAATAGTGAGACTAGACACCTAAGGAGATATGTCAAACAATATATCAAAAAATATGATATATTAGAGTCTAGACAAACTTAACATAGTTGTAGTTATAACAACATTAAATTTGGATCCATTTCGAATTTAGTGATGCCCTTCATTTATAACTATGAGTTTGTAAAAGAATTAATATCTAAATTAATTATTAGTATGAGTCTTTTACTTAAAATTATGGGAAATCCTAAATTGTTATATTTTATTTGAAAACATGTTTATTCTATATATCATTGAGTGGATTCATATCGTTGAGTAGATTATTATATTTCAAATTTGATAGAATTAAAAATTTAAGATCAGAGAAAATATAGTTAAGTGGCATCGGTAACATTGATATATGGACTACTTGGGATAATATACTTTTCATATATATCATCATCCACTATATTAATTCTAATCGTAAACTATCTAAGAAAATATAAGAATTTCATTAGATATTATATCACAATAACTATGTCGTATATAAGTGTATAATAATTATCTTTAGGAAATATAAAATTTAAAATAAAATATTTAGTATTATATTTGATAAGAATACAAATAATAATGTAATAATATATATAATTAGAAAGTGTCTCATAGATAAAATATTTCATGTTAGATATATGTGTCACATTATAAATTTAATAGTATAAGTCAGCTTAAAAATAATTTTCAATTCATTAGAGTCTAAATGTAATTTTACCAACTACATGGTTGTTGAGTTGGCTTGATACATAAATTACAATCGGTAGATTGCAAGTTCAAATTTCATTAGCTAGAGCTAACTTCTATGATGCAATTTAATCCAATATAGATAAATATCAAATACTTAGTTTTTGTATATGAAAAAATAGCAACTTATGACTTTTGATAAAATATCTAAGTATTTGAAGCAACCCACCTTATCTCATTTTAATCCGAATACTACATCTTTATTACAAAAAAAAAATCTCTATCTATATTATTATAGTTCAAAAAATATTTTTTTATGTGTAACAGAAATGGAAAACATAATACGACATAATGATGGCTATTTGGACATTAATGATGATCATGTTGAAGAAGATAATGAGTTAGAATTAATTACAGAATCAAATGATAATGAATATGTAGATGGAAATGATTTGTTAGAAATTCATGATGATGACTATAAATTTATTGACTATCATGTTATGGTATCATGCTTATTTTGTAATCGTTATAATTTATATGTTAAATGAAAATTTTTATCTGATTGTTTTGAATATCAATGTGTTTTTCATTATGTTTTGTTTTTATGACATTTTTATAACTTGTTTTTATTGTTTCCATATATTTTGATATTTATATAATTTGATTTAGGTGTAAAGGGTAACCATTCAAGTGACTGAGGATCTCAATATGTGGGTAGGGGTAGAGAAGGTGAACTAATATATCATAGGAGGAAATCTACATGTATTCAATGATGATAAAACTATAAATATCTCTCTACATTCACCTACACGTATGTAGGAAATATTGGTATTACCTCATCATGACATACATAGATTGACTATCACTGATATTCCATCTTCATCTTATTTTGCACTGGAAAATTTTGATAGCTTTGTCTCACCTATCTTTTGAGACCCAAGCATTGGTACTATAGGATCGATATTGGTAGGATATTCACAATCTATAATTTGTATGCCAAACTATGAGAAAATCTTCATTTGGCCAAAAATTGATAATAAACAGTACATAGCTTTCTTAAATTTACTAAATGTATGCATTTTTATTTTTCATTATTTTCATTTTAAATAAATGTAAAATAAAATGTGAATGAAATTAAAAGTATATTATAATATTTGAAATGTGGTAGTTTAAACTAATAACAAAGTATGATATTGCTACTTATCGAACATTATCATTTAGAATTAAAATATAATTTGCATTGCAAAGTTTTGACAATAAATATAAATGAATTAAATATTAATTTAGTAGCAGAAAAATTGGTATATTTATGTTATATGTATATGTACGTGCTGGTATTAAATTGCTTATAGGTTTATTCCTTCTTTTTCTCATACAATCAAAAATATTTTTAAAGAGAAACTAGTTCTAGATGGTATAAAGTAGAGCAAAGTGCCACAAGTATGAAAGAATTTTATTGGGAAGAATTTGAGCAACAATTTTAATGTATTTACTTGTTTTTCAGTTTTGTCTAATATGATCCACTCTTAAAATAAATGTATTATAATGTATTATTATTTTATTTGGTTTTTGGAAAAAAAATATAAATGGAATAATACTTTGGTGGTCTCAGTGAAGGGTATATATAACATGTGAAAAGTATGAGATACAATAACAAGCTTGGCAAATAAAGAAAAAAATATAGTACAGATACAAAGCCTAATAGTGTCCTTATAAGTGTTTGGATAAAAGTGGTGGGAATACTTGAATAGTAAAGAGTTCAAGGCTTTGTCTCAGATGGTCTCATACAATTATTGATCAAAAAAAGCAATTGAATGATCAGGACCTTCAAACATATTGGAGGTTTAAAGGTGATCTACCGACATTCAATAAATTTGGTATTGTTTTCATTCATTTTTGTTATTATTTAAATTTTTTGAATGTACAATATAATATATGTGTGGTAATGTATAATGTACCTTAATAATAACTATTATTTATTTTTAGGAGGCTGAGTTGGGACATCCGCTAATACTATTTGATCTATTCGAGCGAATGTACAAGAAATAGGTTAGATCTTTTGTGGACAATCAGTCAAATAAAATTAATGTGAGTTTCTTATTTTATACTTGTTGTTTCATATGTAAATTGTAATTAATAAAAGAAAATAATATTAAAAATTGATTATTTGTCATTCACTATAAATAATTTGCAAACTCATGTATTTTTTTTAACATAATCGATGAGTTATTATTTATGGACTCATTAAATGCAATAACTACATTTTTATGTTATTTTTAAGTAGAAAGATGATAGTTTCTTGTGCTGGTATAAATTTACTCATGCATCTATATTTTATCTGAGTTTTATTTGGAGTTTTTCATCATCTTTTTCTAATTATAATAATATGTTTGAAGAGAGACTGCGTGATGAGATGCAGGAAATTTAGGATCAATTGCAAAGAAAAAAAAAGCAAAGATGCGGCAAAAGAATAAAGAGATGTAACAAAAAAATAAAGAGATGCAAAATAAATTTGAAGAAATGAAAAAAAGAGAGGCTAAAAGAATGAAAAGAGATGATGAAATACAACAGGAGATAATGAAGAAGGAAAAAGTTATGTGCAAGTTAGCAGAGGTATCATCTATTTTTCATTATTCTAAAGAGTATCCATCTAGATCTCTGGAGGACAATACTCATGATAATGTCTTGTAGTTGCTTGTGATGTGTTATTAATTTTTTGCAACAAA
This sequence comes from Sapria himalayana, assembly GCA_029783825.1. Classification (NCBI taxonomy): domain Eukaryota; kingdom Viridiplantae; phylum Streptophyta; class Magnoliopsida; order Malpighiales; family Rafflesiaceae; genus Sapria; species Sapria himalayana. The sequence continues at coordinate 338,690 of JAREIK010002500.1, read as the reverse complement.
AGTTCTTGTTATGAAATTATGGTTTTTGTGTTAATGCTTTTTTAATTAAGTTATGAATTGAGTATTAAATTTTATGGACATTTTTGTTTGTTATCTGACATATTATTTTGTAATAAATGTTATGTGTATGTCATTTGATAAATAATATGTTGATGTGCTTATTTGATTGCAAATTATATGGTTTCTGTATATGTTTTTATAATGTATACAACATATAAAAACTACACAAATGGGACATGTTCCTATTGCAGACAATAGAGATGAAAAATGGCATTTCTAAATTTGTTTCTAATATAGAAATAGACGCTACATTTCTATGTTATCCCGATGCTAATTTAGAAATAGATATTGCGTTTCTATATTTTTCCATCGCTAATTTAGTGATGGAATTCAAGATCCCTTTGGCATCACTAATTTTAGCAACTAAAAATATTCATCGCTCTTTTTAGAAATGCCCTAGCGTTATTCATTTTTAAAATTTAGAAAGGGATACTTTAGAAATTGATTCTTTTCATTTATTATTACGTCACTATTTAAACATTCCGATGGGATTAGAAATGGGATTGGACATTTCTAAAAAGGTCTTTTCTTGTAGTGTAGATAACTTATATAAATATTAAAAAAATAAATATGATGATGGTAGCATGCCTCCGATTATTATGACTAAAACTATATTTAGAGACATAATTTTTCATTCAATTAGTTAAGGATGAATAATGACATAGTATATTTATTAAGGATGAGTTAATTAAATATTTAGATATTAAATTATACATGATTTTCTCTGATTGAATTAAAAATATTAACATTTTGAGTTTATGAAAATCATATGAATTAATATATTATATATTATATAAAATGTCATGTAATCTATTAAACACTCTAGCATTAACTATAGAATCAACATCTATTTTTTTTCAATTATTGTGAATATAATTATAGACATAAGAATAAATCAAATTATAGAAATTTTCAAGGCATTGACATCTTGAAAGATTTTGAAGATGCATAGAAAACTCCTAAAGATCTAATAGATGAATTCTATGAATGATCCAAAGTTTTAAAAAGTCAATATCAGCACTAGACACATGTTGATCATGAACTAGGGCCAACCACAAGCACTATAAATTTAGAAAATTGATTTTTTTATATTCTTTTCATATTCATTATAAATAAATTTTTCATAATTTTTGTATTTTCCAAGAATTTTCATATTTGTTTCCTATTCATTATAAATTAAAAAATTTAATTTCTTTTTTGTTAATTAGTATTTCATTTTAAATATTTAAATGTTCACATCTTATACATGTATACTATATTGTGTACATTGAATAGCCAATATTATAGAGGACAAGGTGTACAACATAACATGCATGATACATGATATAGGCTACAACCATGCATGCTATGTTGTGGGGTATGGGCTATGGCTCTATTGAATGGCAATATTCATAGTTTGGAGCCTAGGGCAAGCTAGTCATGAGCCAAGGCTAGCTAGTAGGCACGTGCCCATACTCTAGATTAGTGCTCAGGCCAAGACTAGCCAATGGTCCCCATACACGGACCTATATGGGCTAGACCCACTTAGAATGAGTCAAGCTAGCAACTTGCATGGTCCTTCCATGATCCCTACCTTGAGCAAGAGTCATGGTGAGTTAGTTGTGTGACCCATCCCAACTTGATCAAGGCATTACCTTATTTATGCATGGGTCACCAAGTTGTGTTAGGCTTCCTATATTTGTAGTCGTTCTGCATACATGTCCTATTTGTCTCCTATATAAAAGATAGAATTGATTTGTGCATCTCATAGGTTGGGTGCTCCCATCATAAACATAAAAGTATGGGAAATAAAAAATGATGCAAGACTTCTCCTGATATTATCTTATAGAAATATATATCTTATGGCTTAGCATGCCCTATTTCCATAATATTATCTTATGGAAAAGTTCTATTGTGTTTATCACCATATATTCTAGTTATGCACTGTATTTTAAACTACTATTTATCTCTTAATTTTTTTATAAGATAGCAATATATAGTAGATCTTGTATATGTGCAAGATGATATCCAACAAAAATGTGAATACTAAACTACTTGGAAATATATATCATCATTGAATGAATTATCATGTTTAAGAGATTTCTTCATATGTCTATGTAACTTGTTGCATCAAGGTGAGTATGTCATGTAAAATCCAAGAAATAATTAATTATATTGATTACATAAGTTATATCTAATTTGATGATAGCTAGATAATAAAATTTCCCTATAATTCTCATATATATAGTCAAGTCAACATTAAAATATTTATTAGATAACAGGTATATGTCTGACTCAATTAGATTTCTTCATAAATATGTCAGTTAGTTGTTTTACTATATGAATATAAGTTAGTTAACCGTCTATCTTAGATCTTCTGCTTGAGAAAGAAACAATCGTCCTAGATATTATATGTCTCATTATTTGACTATTAAAATAAAGAATAATGAAATAAAATATTAAAAATTTGATCTCATCAAAATGTGTATGACCTAAAAAATCTCACATGTAGTTGTGATCCTCACCATATATTATAGTTATGCACTACATCTTTAGACTACTATTATTATTTTTTTATAAAATAAGATTGTGCTCAAGAAAAAAATATAGTAATTTATAATAGATCTCATATCTGTGAAAGATGGTGCCCAACTAGAATTTGAATATATAACTACCTAAAAATATATATCATCATTGAATGAGATATTATGGCCAAGAGATTTATTTTTTTTCACATGTCTAAGTATGCGAAAAATATATTAAGACAAGTCAATATGTAGAATCTAAGAAAAAATTAATTATATTGATTGCAAAAATATATCTAACTTGGTTATAATTAAATTGTAAATATTTTTTTATAATGCTTTTACATATAGTTAAGTCAATGTTAAGATGAGTATCAAATAAAAGGTATGTGTCTAACTTAATCATAGTATCTACTAGAGTACAACTTAAAATTTCAACATCTTACGTAACAACACACTACCTCTAATGTGATAAGTTATCTCAAATCCAATAAGATACCCGAGCCTCCCAAGATTATTCATCTGAAAAGTCTAATTTTTTTTGTGACAACACAATACATCTACTTTCTTATTCAATAAATCTCATAATCTATTGTGGAGAAATCTTACATACTAAGATCTAAAATTCTAAGTTTGGCTAAAAATGAATGATCAAATCGAAAATGAATACATAAATGAGCAATGATACTCAAACATAAAGTAAGCCTCCTATCCTAATAATAGAATATATATATATATACAAACCACCATGTTTACTCATTACGAAAGTCATCAAAGAAGTCATACAATCTCAAAAATATATAGAACATAATATTTTATGATAACATTGAATGAATGAAAATAATATTAGAATTGAGTTTTACATTTTTTTTTCACCCTTCCCTAATCCTCCCTTACCAACCCAAAGATAAATATATACGACAAACTACAATACAGATCAATCATTTCAATAGTAATCAAGACCTAGCACTTTATCTTTTAAATTCTTATAAGATCTAATGCATTAGAGATAATTTAAACACATCTAATATTAGAATTGAAGTATTTATTAAGATAACACGGAAAGTAGACTATTTGAACACTCAAAAATATATAGAACATGAGACAAAAATAAAATATAAAAGTTAATATTGTGATAGCCAAGGCCTTTAAATATTTTTCTTTTAGTTAATATAATATGTTATGAGATCATGTAAAAGAAATAACAAATAATGAACGTGTACATATACTATGCCTATTTTGATCATGAATTGATCACCTAGAAGTTAGGAGTTGGAAGACGAGTGGAGAATAATGAAACGCCATAAAGTTGAGAAGTACATATTGATGTTTTACTAGTAAGAAACCCTATTACTCCCTAACCAAGGGTTATACCAAAAGATAATGTGCAGACCCCCTGAATAGGTCCAGAAGTTGATTTATTTCCCTTAATAAATTGTAGGGTGATCTATTTTCTATCTAGATATAATTATAAAATCAATTATCATCATCATAAATAAAGTTGAGGGGGATAATAATAAGAGCTTATCCAATAGTCACAAGATGCGCAAGAGCAAATCAATGAGGAATCATTAGAGCTTATGTAATGCAGTTTTTACGATTGACATTCCAAGGATATGTTTCTAGATGGACCCTTGGTTTATTATCTCTCTAACTTCTTTGTTTTATATTATCTATATTTGCTCACCCTTGAAATTGAGGAAAGTTGTGCACCCTGACAAATCATGTATGGAGAAATGACTTCCTCATTGAGTCCACCTACAGAGAAGTTGAAGCAGGAGGGTGCACTCATTTCAGAAATGAGGTTTGAAATCTGGATCTCATAGAACTATATTACTAGAGCTCACTTGGTATATATGTACAAAGAAAAGTTAATTTTACCCATGCTTTTTTTATTTTTTGTGAAAAACATTATTACATTACTTCACAATAGAACCATAAGTTTTTGGGGTTTAGAGCTAATCAAAATGACGACAAAATTGTTAATATACTGATATTCTTCTAAACTAGTTAAATATAATTCAATTGGAGACCATGTTATTTATTAATTTGCAGGAATACATTGTAAGAAAAAAAAACATCTTTAAAAAAATAATATTATCTCTTAATATAAAAAACTTATAAAAATACAGGAAATGATGAATTTTAGTGCAGGTTTCATCTCCATGACTCCCAAGCCGTTGATAGTTTACTTCCAAGGTATCGACCAGAATTAAAACCCCCAACAGCTAAAAGCCCAGACACAGCCTGTCTCACACTAGAAATCATCACTCGACGGCTCAGGATTTTCCTCACGCATCTTGCAGCCTTCTCTCTTGAACTCTTATTTGCTCTGCACCCTGAACCTTGCCCTGCAATTCTCAAAATCATCACTGAGACGGCTCAGAGTCTCCCTCTCTCTCTGCCTCCCCTCACTTAAAGCAGCACATCATGTAATATCTTCTTCTATGAAAATTGAATATGATTGGTACGTTTGTGCCATACCAGAATCAGTGGCTGACAGAGATTTTCTGAGATCAATCTCCATTTGGCATTTAAAACATGGAGGAAGAGAAGAAACAAGGATCCCTGTTGCTGATGAACAGTGGTTGTGGTCCTGCTGTTGGTAGATTATAACACATGACCATTGCCAAGTAAGATCCAAAATTTGGCATTCAAGAATAAAAAAGAAGGCAAGAACACCTGAAAGATCCTGGCCACTGGATGGCCAGATGAGGAGACGCATAGTACATTTTTGGATTCTAATTCTTGAAGAAACGGCTTGTATGTGGAACGGAATAAGTCAAATTGCCCGCCAACAATCTTTTTCACCTGTGGAACGCCTCAAAAAATGCACATGAAGCATGTGAGCAGGCGGCTTGACCATCAGCGGTACAGACAGCTCTTCACCAGAACAGGACCCAAGCTGGCCAGAGTCTAACCCTTTTTGAAAGTGACTTCTATCCTCTACTGGGCCAGTTCCAGTCCAGTTGGAAGCAGCGCTGCAATTTGACACTTTCAATTTTTAAATGTTGTTTACCTTGTGTTTGTCCTCAGCAAAGAGCATTCGCAAATCACCCACATATGAAAGGCTGCATATTTTAGAGTACAAATCTTCCTGCAGATCAAAATAATATATATATATATATATATATATATATATATATATATATATATATATATATATATATATATTAAAAAAAATGTTCGAGTGCTAGCGGCAAAAAAAAACTTTACCTCGCTAAATTGGGAAGGCAAGAAAAGGAGAGCAGCAGACATTGCAGCTCTCAGATTAGTAGCATTTACATTTTCAATATCTAAATTGTCAACCAGCAGGCGAACCTGCCCCCAGAAACAATAAAAAAAAAACAAGAAAGAAAAGGAAAAAAAATAATCTAAATTGTATGTGTCGCCAGCCAAGGCAGGATTGGTTAAGTGAGACATACAGGTTTCTGCAGGCGCCCACTCAGGTAGAATCGATCCCAAACAAGTATGTCCCTAACCAAGGAATCCATTCCAACAACCCCGTACTTGAACATCTGTCACATTTTGTTTTCGACAGAACTAGTACATCAAAAAAAAAAAAAAATGCTATGTTAATCGGAAATTTCATTTGGTGTACCTTGTCTTTCCATGGAACGAATGGATTAAAGTGGACCCCAACGCCAATCTTCTCTGCCACTTGAGTAATCTACCAACATCACCAAATTGAAGCCTAAGGCTTATTAATTATGCTGTTCATTATATTACTCACACTCTAAAATCACAGTATTGCATGTGAGATTGGACAAGTAAATTTTCACATCCGATATAGCATTATATGTAAGATGGACAGTAGAGTGTTCATTCAGACTCTACCTCTATTTATAATTATCTTGCCAGTGAGTCTTAACAAGAACCATAACCCTAAAAATTGATCATTGTTCTGAATATATATATATATATATAATCTTATGTTTTTTTCTTTTTTGTTTCATGATGCTGCAGAACTTTCTAGAGTTATGTAGAAAACTATTGAACTAAGCCACACAACAACATCTAGGTACAAGTGTTGCAGAGAAGCAGGAGCATGAGTGCACGAGGGTTGCAAGTGTGAGGAGATGCAGGTGCATGAGAGTTGCAAGCATGTGGCTGCTAAAGCACATCAGGGTTCCAGGCGTAGTTGTCTCACACAAGTCACGTGCATCACCTTATGGGATTTGATGCAAGAGCAGCAGGAGTGGCAGCGGCTAGCACCCTTCATGATCACTAGCAACAGACCTTGTGTTGGCCAAGTAACCCTAACTCTAAAAACCATAGCTCTTATATCAGCTAGAATAAGAGCACAACATAGAAAATAGAAAATGAAAATCTAAATAAATCTCACTTCATACCTAATGAACTACTCAATAAATAGGGAGATTTTTGTTTGGGTACACCAAACACAAATGCATTTATCTTTATTTTTCAAAAAGATATATTAAACATAGAAATTATTATGTTTTAGTGCACTGAAATGCATTAAACTGATTTTTCCCCCAAATATTAAAAAAATATATATATATCTCAATTTTCAAATTCCAAACCTGCTGTTTTAAATTCAGAAATCTGTTTTTAAATTTGGAAATCAATTTTCCAATAGGAAAGCAGTTTTATAGAAAATAATTTATATCAACTTGGAGAAAATGTAATCCAAAGTTCGAATATAACAAATGACCAATCACAAGCAACAATTTACAATCTGAAGCAAAATTATAAATATATAAATTATAAATCTATATGGACATATATAAATATATACACTAATATATATATATATATATATATATTATAAATATATTTATAAATAATTTATATATTTATATATCTACATTTATTTACATATAATTTATATATGTAAACATATATTTACATATAATTTGTGTTTGTGTGTATTTATATATGTATATATAGATTTTTATAAATAAATTTATAAATAATATATATTTATAGATCTACATATATTTACATTTAATTTATAAATGTAAATATAGACTTACATATAATTTAAGTGTGTGTGTGTGTGTATTTATGTGTGTGTGTGTGTGTGTGTGTGTGTGTGTGTGTGTATTTTAATATATACATATATCTACATATAATTTAAATATATATGTTTAAAATTTATTTAGACATATATAAATAATATATATATATATATATATATATATAATAATAATATGTAATATATATAATAATAATATATATTATATATGTTTATATAAATTTGCATATATATTTATATATTTACATATATTATATATAATTATATATATGTATATAGATATAGATATAAAGGCATTGATATATATGTAAACATATATACAAACACATATATTATTATTATTATACATAGCTCATATGGATACACACACACACACACACACACACACACATACATATATATTTGTTTTAGATTGTGAATTGATTCTTGTGATTAGATGGTTAAGATCTTTTGTTATGTTGAAAGTTATTGGTTTGAATTTCATTTTCTTAGTTTTTGGGTGAAATTTTATTTTAATAAACACTTTTCTATTGAAAAAGTAGTTTCGTATTTAAAAACTAATTTCAAATTAAAAATATCAAGTTTGAAATTTGAAATTCAATATTTATATACTTTTTAAAATATTCAGGGACAAAATCAGTTTTATATATTTCAGTATATCAGAGCTTAATAATTCAGTGTTGTGTACTTTGTTTTTGTTATACCAAAACAAAATTTTCTCTAATAAATAGATAACGATAATTATTGGGACAGCTTATATACATAACATATAAACAAAGTACCAATAAATAAAAAAATAAAAAGGCTACAGAAAAATATAAAGGAGATTAAAATAAAGGTTAAACTAGATCTAACCTTAAAAACCACACATCCAAATTGGGTTTGCATAAAATCTAATAAACATATTTTTTTGTACATTATTCGATATGTCTCTTAAGGTACTCAGTCTCACATGAACAATTACAAGTGAATATTTTTTTAAAATTATTTACATTATATTGATTCTTCATCGACATCCCTAATATTTTTATTTTGTATAATATTAAAATGTGTCTAAACTATTAAATTTTTTTTAATTTATTATTTATTAGATGTTAGAATCAAGACCATAAGAGAAAATAAATTTTCAATGACCTCAGATCTTTTCGTAGGATTATCATTATTCATATTAAAAATTATTATATTTATTTTAATTTTAATTTCATTTTCATCATTAAAATTATAATTTATCATTTTTAATTTTTTATTAATTTATTAATTATATTCTTAATTATGTTTTTTAAATTAATATTAAGTTATATTAAAATATTAATTAAAATAAAAATAAAAAAACTAAAAAATATTTAAAAAATAATATCCATAAAATATAAAATATGATTTACTTGATAATGTGCGACGTCTGATAAATAATATTTGCACCGTAGTCTACAACCGAGTCCCAAAAGAAGAAAGAAAGAGAAACGATACAAGAGAGCAATAAAAGATTAAGAAAATAAGTAAAAATAAGATATATATTAAAGAATAAAAGGTGTATATATATAGATCTAAAAAAGTAATTTAAAAATCATTTTTTTTATTTTTTTATGATTTTTTTTAATTTTTTTGGGGCATAATCCCAACAACCTTGGGATTTCTGCCCTACCCGTTGAGATTGAATCCAATGGTTAAAAATTACTATTTTTTTAAATTTTTTTGTTGACCATTGGATCGATTCGACCCACCAATTCTAGAAGCTTCGACTTCTAGGCCCGAGCTCGGGCTGAGCATGATAGCTCACAATCACGAGTCACAGGATGATCGGGTGGTTGGGTTCAAATCACGCCCAAAACCCAGCCCGAAATCCGAGGCACGATTCAAGTTATGCTAATAAAATGTACCTTTGAACTATGCGGCTATGTTATGTCTGGCCCGACACAAGATCCGGGTGAGCTCGGCACTTTATGGCACGGCACGAACAATGTCAAGAACCAACCTGACACAGGCCCAAGTACAATTCTATACCATGCCATGCTGAGTCATGCCATAGGCCGAGTCTGGATTATCCGGCCCACTTGACACCTCTATTTATATACTATGACACTAGATATGATAGTAATCGTAGTCAAATTTCAAGCACAGACATGAGTACCTTATTCGGAGACTATGATTTCTCCATTCAGTTAGAAAAAAAAAATGATGAGGTAGATCATTGAATAAGAGCAAGCTATCTCGGTACTTAGATACCTTTTAATGTTTAATTATATCATATAACGATAGCAAGAATTTTAATATTTTATAATGATAAAAATTATGAATCTACATATCCCGTGTTGTCTAAGATAGCACATGATCTACTAATTTCTCTAATGTCGAACATAGTATCAAAGTCTATATTTTCTGTTATAATCAATATAATTTCGAATATAAAATCAAAACTACAGTCAAATATCATAGAGGCACTAGAATGCATGAAAAATTAAAAAAATGCGAGGTTGAACATTCAGGATCAAGATCGTGCTAGAATAAACACAAAGTAGTTACGAGCAGATAATGACACATGGGAGTTTGAGATTGAGCTCATCACTAGTAATACCGTCAGATACTTACGTGATAATAATCAATTATAACATATACTAGAGGTGTCAACCAGGCTAGGCCGGCCCGGCACGGCACGATTCGGCCATGCCTAGCCCGACATAGCATGAGAATTTCCCAGTGTCCGTGCCCGTGCATTGCCTGTCCACGGCACGAACCATATCATGTCGTGCCAAGGCCAACAGGGCCTCGTGTCGTGCCTGGCCTGGCACAATAATGTAGCCCATTGGTACGGTTCCTCCGATGGCTATGAGACAGAATCCAACAGTCCACATGATTCTGCCCCAAAAAAATCAATAAAAAATTAAAAAAAAATAAAAAAAAAATACTTTTTTTAAAAAAATCATAATTATATTCTATAAAAGTCTCCCCCTCTTTCTAATTTTTATGTTTTTCAAAAATATTAATTTTCACTCTGTCAAATCTTTCTCCTAATATTCTCTCTCTGAATTTTGGCTCAATTTTTTGGGACTCGCAACTCGGGCTTGGCTTTGGAAATTAAAATTTTGGTGTATGTGTTTTACCTTTACACTGCTTCACAGGTATTTTTATTTTTTTTAATTATTTAACTAAAACTTTTAACTTAACATAATAATTAATATTTAAAAATAATTATTTTTTCTCTCTCTCGCTTTCTCTACTCTTTAATCTATCCTCTTGTCTAAAAAAACTAAAAAAATAACTAATATTAATGAAATTAATTTAAATTTAGAAAATAAAAATCTTACACAAATGTCCAAAACTACTGAATCTTTTATTTCTCCGGTCATCTTAACTCAAACAATTTAAAAAAAATGATGAGGACTTCTGTAATTTAGACTCATTTTAATATAATAAAACAAAAAAAAATATTAGAAGGGAGAAAAAAGAAACGATACTGTACAAATATCATAAAAAAATTTACTTGTAAAAGTGTATTTGAGACTGGGCACCTTAAGAGGCATGCCAAAAAATACACAAAAAAATATGGTGCATTAGATTCTAAGCAAACCCAACTTAGGAATATATTTTTTGAGGGTAGATCCAGTTCAGTCTCAAAGTTTATCCCTTTCATTTATCACAGTGAATTGGGAAGGGAAGGCATGACCAAACTTATCATATTGATGAGTCTTCCGATTCGATTTTCAAAAAATCCAAGAGTAGTAAGCATCATACAAATATATTTTCAGCCTACATATCATAGGATTCCTAGCTCCACATGTAGGAACGACATACTAAAATTTTATAAGATAGAAAAATAAATAATAATTAATGAATTTATGGAATATAGTGGAGTGGTATCCATAATGTCCAATATCTAAACTAGTCACGATGATTCATCTTATGCATGTCTCACCGCCCACAATATAGATTCTAAATGAATTATAAATAAAAAAAAATTAGGATTCTCTGAGATTCTTCATCCTCATGATGACCCGGTTATTTTTGAGTTTATAATGAAGATTTTTAAAATATATAAAATTCAAAATAAAATTTTTAGTATCACATTAGATAATGCATATAATAATGGAGTAGCGATTAACATATTTATTATGAATACTAGAGACGGACCATTGAGAAAAATTTTTCATATCAAATACATGTGTCATGTGATTAACTTGATTATACAATCAGGTATGAACGTGTGTTCCCCCGCATTGGATAACATATGTAACTCACTAAAATACATTCGCACATCTCGCAAATAATAGGAATTTGGTAGTCTCTATTTGTCTGTGAATCTTAAGTAGAAAAAATTACAATCGGATGTGAGATACCATTAAAATTACATGTAGTTGATATTAGAGTCATGTGTTAGATACAAACACATGATATCCGACTAAATGTGTCAACTGGGCCTGGCCGACCCGGCCCGGCACGAGGCAGGGCACGGTTCAGCCGTGCCTGGGCCGGCCTGGCACGGAATTTTTCCGTGCCAGGGCCCGTGTCGTGCCCGAGTTAGGCACGAGCCATGTCGTGCCTGACCCGACACGGATCGGCCCGCGGCACGGCACGCCGGCAAGGGTTTGTCCCGTGCCGGGTGTCCCGTGAGCCCGACCCCACGATGCCCCTCCCGCAAAAAAAGACCACGGGTCGAGTCTGATTCGACCCGACCCGCGGTCCCCCATATCCCGAACCGCTTGGACAGGCAAGCCCGAGCGGGCCAGGCAAGGCACAGCACGGCCCGCCGTGCCTACGGGCCGTGCCGGGCTCGGCTATTTTTAAACCGTGCCGGGCCGGGCACGACACGGTACATTAATCGTGTCATGCCCAGCCCGGCACGATAGCACGATCGTGCCCTAAAAAAATGGGTCGGGCCGTGCCGGCCAAGCCCGTTTGACACCTCTATATCCAACTACATCAATAGTAAGAATTACGAACTTTTTATTGACGACACTAACTAGACTACAGAAATTTCATTTATGAAATTCCTGAAAATTTTTTATAATACGATGAATATGTGTTCATCGGTTTACACTCTCACGACTTGCATTGCATTCAAGTACATATGCAACATTAGTAACATATTTAGGAAGTATCGAGCTGACTCGACACTTAGCCATATGATTGATGAGATAAAAACCAAATACTTAAAGTACTGATTCACCATTCTATCTCTTTATTGTCTCGTTGCATCCATGGACTATAGGATTAAGATACAAGGGATAGATAATATTTTGACTTACATTTTCTCGTGCATGAACCTGGAAGACTCACCTAGAGGTTCATTCATGAGAAGTTAACTGATCTTTTTACATACTACGATACTAGGTATGATGATAGTAATAGTGAGACTGTAAGTACGGACATGGATACCATATTCGGAGATGATGATTTTTTCATTCAGTTAGTGAGAAAGAAACAACGGAGTGGACTATCGAATAAGAGCAAGCTTTCTAGGTACTTAGATACTAATTACTGCTCAATCCTATTATATTATGATACTATGAATCTTGATATATTACAATAGTGAAAATTATATGAGTTCACCTTTTCCATGCTATCTAAGATGACACAGAATCTACTGACTCCTCCGGTATCGAATGAAGCATCGAAATCTATTTTTTCTGTTGCAGTGAATATGATTTCGAATATATGATCAAAATTACGTCCAGATATTGTTGATGCTTTAGCATGCATGAAGGATTAGAAAGATTCGAGATTTAACATCCAGGATTATGCTAGGATAGTGACTACAATGAAAATAGAAGAGTTAATTGCTAATAATAATCCATATAATAGTAATTTTGATATTAGAGTTAATAATTATAATGATACGCCAATGGATATTGACAATTGATGCCTGACAGTTGATAATTGTAGGATTGCGACACACCAACAATGATACTTGTATTACAGTTATGTTTATGCTTATGAGTGTTATGTTATGTTTGATTCTGATTTTTGATTTTAATATTTTGTATTCATTTTTATTTATATTATATTTGCTTTAGTTTGGGCGTTTAACTTTGTGACTATAATTTTTGTTAAATAAATTTTTTTGTTTATTTTATTTTTGTATTTAAGAATTTTATTAAAAATTTTAAAATTTAATTCTAATAAATTATAATCTAAATCTATTAATCTAATTAAAACATAATTAAAACAAATAACATAAAAAAATAAATTTTATAACTTTTCAAAAATTTTATTTTACATTTTAAATATTTTTAAACATTATCTAATTTATATTTTATAATTACATAAATATTATAAACAAAAAAAAATTAAACCGGCCCATACGAGCCTGTTTTGGCCCGTACCGGCCTGATCCGGCATGGTAAAAAACTATCCGTGCAGATAGGTCGTGTCAGGTTTGGCTTGAAGTAACTATGCCGTGCCAAGCATGGCACAGTACAGTAACCGTGTCGTGCATGACTCAGCATGAAAGTACGATTGGGCAGCCTAAAATAATGTCGGGCCAGCCCGACACGGCCCTTTTGACACCTCTAACTCATACCTATTAGAATTGGGATTGAGACATTGAGCTTATATTATTACGATTAAAATCAATAATTTTTATTTTATATTGTTGTGAATTATGACTTTTTATTATTTTATTTATTTTTAGATTGAATGATAAATGATGAAATTATGTATTTTTTGATATTTTTGATTATTTATTATATTTTATCATTTGTATTAATGAATTATTTTTGTGATTTATATAAAATAAATAAATAATATAATATCATGACTCATAAATGATAATTAATAAAATGAAATTTATAAAAAAAAATTTAATAATTAATCCATAACTCAGAGTCCTAGCTGGCTAGCTATGCTAGGCTAGGCCTAGGCTAGAATAATCAATTTGAACTAGCTCGACTCAACATGACCTGACACAGCATAGTACGGCACAATTCAATAATGGCAACATGGCACGGCCCGAACCAACCCGACTCAGCATGACACATTTAACACTTTTAATACAGACTATGATTATATTTTAATTACTAGAAGAGAAGGTGAATGTGCAAATTAGCTAGTTGAAAAAGTATTAGGAGCCATAGGCAAAACAAATCCAAATTGAGATTGTACTTCATTTATTAGAAGAGTGTATTGTCCAAGTTGTCTTGTAATTCATTTATTGGAAGGAACAAACTAAGAGAACCCTCAAGATATAAGGAATCTCCAATGATGACTTCTGAGCAATAAGTGACAATCCTCTATTATGTATTTTTAATATATTCAACAATGAAACAAGTTGAATTTCATCACTTTCTTTCAAAATAAGTGACATGATAATTTTCATGAATATAAAAACTTACATTGAGTGGTACTTTCTCATACTAAAAATACTAGAATATTATAATAATTAGAAAGTCACATTTCAAGTCAAGCATCAATATATAATATCATACATCTTACATCTATTAAGTGACAATCCTCTACTATCAATTAGGCTTTCAAATGAGTACCTATCATCATTTGATGAGTCAGGTAATATTATCCTCATTATTTCATGAATACAAATAATAACATACTTTGATATCAACATTCAAATAATAAAAAAATTTAGCTGACATCAATGATATTTTATTTGGAGCAAATGTATTTTGAATTGATATTGCATAAAATTGTTTAGCTTTGCGCAGACTTTATTCAGTGCAGTCAAGAATATATAATAATTTTTTCACAACACATGATACAATACAAAATAACTAGCATCTTGAATAAGCTAAATTATATATCAATCAACCCCATCAAGAAAATATTATTAAAAAAAATAATAAAATTTGGATCTCACAAATAAAAAATTAATATTTCTTAAAAAATTAGGAATCTTTTAATTTCTTCCAAATTAGAAGACCAAAATTAGGAATTTTCAGAATAAAATTTAATTTCTCCCGAATTAGAATTTTGAGAAATCCAAATTCAATCTAGTTAGATTCAAAATATTTATTTTTAGGATTTCCAATTTCTTTCCTAGTTCAGCTTGTCTAAGCACTATGCGCCAACAACACTGTGCATGCATCTAAACCATTATATTGTGTGCGTGCTTGCACTATGCACACTTGCAAATACTATTGTTTTTTTGTTGTGTGTGTGTTTTTTTTCAATTTTTTTTGTTTTTCTATTGCACAATAGGATAACACAAACTCTTTTAGGTTTATAACCTAACTCGCATACATACTTAGAGGTGACAAGTGGGCCGAGCGGGCCTAGTACGGCCCGCTTGAGTCGTGTCTGACCCAGCACAACACGGTCCAGAACCATGCTTGGTCCCAGATAGTGCTGGTCCAAGGCACGGCTCAAGCCATGCTGGGCCAAGCGGTGCCAGACCTCGTGTCGGACAAGGCGCAACATGGCTGCCTGGCCCACGGGCACCGTCCAAGGCCAAGGGTACATACCATGCCCTGCCCAATTTAAAAAAATATTATTTTATTCTTAAAGATTCAACCACCACGCCTAATACACGTGGCAACTTTTTTTAATAAACCCTCCACGTGGTTGGATGAGCACATCCAAGTGGCACGACCCAAGTGCACGTGGACGCACACACCCTCCCCCCATAACCCAACCTTGAGCAGACGCTCCTAAGGCAAAAATCTTCTAGATCATCCAGAAACTTCAATCCCCCTTCTCGTTTGGCTTCCTAACAATACCCAAAAAAAAAATTGGTTAAGATCCAGGTCGTTGAATTCACTTCCATTGATTTGGACAGAAGATCTAAGAACTATCAAGTTTTTGCCATATTTAAATAATACAAAACATTAAAAAAATAGAAAATATATTTTAAAAAAAAAATCTTAATAAATAGGATTTAAGAAATTAATTTTTTCATTCAAATCAAATTCAAATCTCTTCTCTCTTACGCTCATCTCTCTCTCTCTCTCTCTCTCTCTCTCTCTCTCTCTTCTATTCTCTCCCTCTCGGTCTCAATATTTTTGTAAAGGTTAAAGAACATGGATGGCAGAAAAATTAGGCATGGTGCGGACTATAACTTTTTCTCTCCTATCCATAAACCTCCCTAATGCTAAGATACTAATCCGAGGCCAAAACCATATTTTTTCTAATTACCTCTACTCAAACTCAAATATCTAAATAATAAAAAATTAAAAAATTATTTATAATTTGAACTCATTTTAACATATTACAAAATAAAAATATTAAGAATATCAATAAAAAATTAGTACAAAACAATTATTATAAGAAAATATATATATGTAAGTGTGTGTGTGTGTTTGGACACCAAAAGAAGCATGCTGATCATTACATCAAACAATATAATACATTAGATCATAGGCCTAATTGAGCGATGAGATCTTTGAGGGTGGATCTAATTCAATTTCTATGTTGACCCCCTTCATATATCACAATGAGTTAAGAAAGAAAAATATGACCAAACTGATAACCATAACAGATTTTTTAATAAGATTTTTAGAAGATATTAAAGATAATTAGTATCATGCAGACCTATTTTAAGCATGTATATCATAGGATTCCTAGATCTACAAGTATAAATGATATACTAAAATATTATAAATTAAAAAAATAAATAATAATTAATAAATTTAGTTAACATAATGACATGATATTCATGATGTCTGCTATCTAGACTAGTTATGATGAAGTATCTTTTATATGTCTCACCACCCACTATGTAGATTCTAAATAAACACTTAATAAAAAAATATAATTTTTAGAAATTCTTCATCCTCATGATAGCTCGAGTATATATGATTCCATAATAAAAATTTTTAGAGAATATAATATTTAAAATAAAATATTTAATATCATATTTAATAATTTATCTAAGAATGGATAGCCATTAATATGTTTATTAGGACCATTAGATATTAGCCATTAAGAGATATTTTTCACGTTAGATATATGTGTCATATCATTAACCTGATAGTATAGTACAAACAAAGATATAGGTTGTATTAACCTAATATTGAAATCGTGTCTTAGATACGAACAAGTAATATCCAACTACATCAATAACAATAATGACAAATTTATTATTAATAATAAAGATTGAGATATAAAAAGTTATTTATAAAATTCTTAAAAATTTTTTATGATATAACGAATATGTGTTTATAAGTTTATACTTTCATCATTTGTATTGTGCCCAGGTACATATGTAATATTAGTAGCTTATTACGAAAATTTAAAGATAACCCGATATTTAGTAACATGACTGTTGAGATAAAAACTAATTACTTAAAACAATAGTCCTCCATTTTATTTCTTTATTGTCTGACTGCTTATATAGATTGTAGAATTAAGGTGGATGAAATAAAAAATATTTTGACATACATATCCTTATACATAAACTAGGAATACTAACCTGAAAAATCTATTCACAAAAAGCTGACTGAGTTATTTACATACTAAGACATTAGGTATGATAGTATTCATAGTCAAGCTTCAAATGCATACATAAATATCATATTCAGAGACAATGACTTCTCCATTTAGCAAGGAAAAAATAACGAGGTGGACTATCGAATAAGAACGAACTATCTCAATACTTAGATACAATTACTGATCAAACTTATTTTATAATGATAACAAAAGCCTTAATTTTTTATAATAATAAAAATCATGAGCCCACTTATCCCGTATTGTCTAAGATGACATGATATCTACTAACTCCTCTGGTATTAAGCATAGCATCAGAGTCTATTTTTTTTGTTGCAGTCAATATAATTTCGAATAGAAAATCTAGATTGCAGCCAAATAACATTGAGACACTAGTATACATGAAAGATTGGAAAAATTTGAGATTGAGCATCCGAAATCATGTTGAAACAAGAATGAATAAATTATTAGCACTGACAGATTATGACTCATGAGAGTTTGAAGATGTTGAGTCCACTGCTAATAACACCATCAGATGATTACACAATGATAATCAGTTACATACTTACACTGATTGACATGGGATTAAGCTGCCTTATTGCATCATTATGATTGATGATTTTTATTTTTTATTATTATAACGTATTCTTTTATTTTTTTTGGATTAGAATGGATAAAAATTAAATATTAATGGATGTATTTTTTTGATAATTTTGATTATTAAACTATCATTTATGATTTGTGCTAATAAATTTATTTTTTTATAATTATATGAAATAAATAAATAATATATTATCGTAAATCACAATGAGTAACTTAAAATTTTAAATTTGTAAAAAAAAAAAATTAAAATCATTAAACCAAAACCGGTGAGTTGGCCTTGGTGACCGGTTTATCTAGTCCTAGGTTGGCATATCCGGGGCCGACCCAACCCAACACGACCAGGCACGACCCACCCGAATCTGCTCAGACTTGAGCTAGATGAGCCATGTTAAGCTGGCCATAATCTAGTCATGTCGTGTCAGGCTAAGAAGCACGAACACGGACACGAACACGGAGATACGACACGGCAGGATACGGGGACACGGCAAATTCTAAAAAACTAGGATACGGATACGGCTAGGATACAGCATGATAAAAAAATAAAAATAAAAATAAAAATTATTAATTATAAATATTAGGTATTTTATAAAATTTATTAAATTAAATTAAATTAAATTATTTTATTATATAAAATAAATATATATTATTTATTTTATAAAATAAAAATATTTTATTTTATTTTATAAGATAATATTTATAATTATTTTATTTTATAAAATAATATTTTATAATTATATTATATAAAAATATATATTTTTTATTTTATTTTATAAAAATATTTTATTTTATGCCCTTGCCTCTCCCCTCAAGCACGACCGCCCCTGCCTCTCCCCTCAAGCACGACCGCCCCTGCCTCTCCCCTCAATCACGCCCGCCCGCCCCTGCCTCTTCCCTCAATCACGCCCGCCCGCCCCTGCCTCTCCCCTCAAACACGCCCGCCCATGCCTCTCCCCTCAAACACGCCCGCCCATGCCTCTCCCCTCAAACACGCTCGCCCATGCCTCTCCCCTCAAACACGCCCGCCCATGTCTCTCCCTTAAACATGCCCACCCCTGCCTCTCCCCTCAAATCACGCCCGTCCCTGCCAGTGGCCAACGTAGCCCATGCTGCAACATTGGCAACCCGACGTCGTCGGACGTCGGGCACTATAGACGTGGATATGGCTGCCGACGCAACCATCCGATACGCCACGTGGCGTATCGGATACGGATTGTGCAATGATACGCAACGTGAAGTATTGGACACGTATCCGTGTCGTGTCCGTGTCGTGTCCACGTGTCCAGGTGTCGGACACGTGGACACGATTGTAGGGAGCCGTGTCCATGCTTCCTTGGTGCCAGGCATGACATGATTGCCATACCGAGTCCTACCTGGCACGACGTGGTGACTTGACTAGGCCACAAAAAAATGAGTCATGTAGGCACGGCATTGCCCGTTTGACACCTCTATACAAACTCCCATAGGGTCTTAATCCTTTGAATATGGATATGGTATCCTATTACAAAAGGAAATATGAAAACAAATAAACTTACCATAACTTGAAAAATAACAAAAAACAACGACATACGTCTTATAATTCTTACTATATGACAACACAATAAAGTCACCATGTATCAAGAGAAAGTTGATTGGGGCAACTCACATCACTCAGGTGCTCTAATCAAAAAAGAAGGAAAATAAAAAATAAAAAATTAGAAATCTCAAACAAACAGCAAACTCCAATAACAAATTTCAATATAAGAAATTATGAAATAGCATACTAAATATTTTATTTTTTATCTCATATTTCTAAAATATATAAAAATAAAAGATGTTATGAAATTTTAACTTTTTTTCAATTAATTCAAATAGAATTAACAAAATAGATAGTAACACATTCATGTGTTTTGTTATTATGACTAAAGAACATCACTGAAACTATTTCAATTTATATTATAAGTTCATTAATAACTAATTATTTTTTATTTTATAATTTTTTATTATGTCATTCCTATGGGTTATCTTATGAATTCATAGAATTTATGGAATCCATGGTATGATTAGGTCCTATAAAATATGGACTAAAAATATCTTTATATTAAATGAACTAGTACAAGAGCTTCTCAAAATCTAAATATAAAATTTATGCTAACAATAAACCTAATCATACTTTTATTTGTAAACTCATAAAAATAAATAAATAAAATCACTAAATTTGATATAAAACCATATTCAAGGACTTTTGCGCTTAGTTGAATTTATTTTGAATCTAATAAATTATATTTTTTTGGTATATTATTTAGTAACTCCTTAAATATTTAGTCTTACTAGTATTCTTACAAATATATTTTTTTATAATATATATAATATATCAAATCTTTTTCAATACTCTTAAAATTTTTATTTTTAATAATTTAAAAATGAGTTCATAAAACAGATGTCCATTTATCCTTAAGTGTTGTGGGTATCAGAGATGAGGCCAATTTATGTCTAGAACACAACCAAATCTATGACTTTTCCATCAAATTTTTGCTATCAAAATCAATATCTAATTTATTTTTATTATATTCATTAATATTTTTCATGTTCAAAATTTTAGAAAATTTTTAAGATTAAGAGAGTTTTTTTTTTATTTTAAAATAACATATCAAACAAAATAACTAAAATAATCAATTATGTATACTTTGCAAATATTCAAACCCGACTCACATGAAACCAAAGTTGATAAATCATATGTCAACAACAACAAAGCTCACTCGCCAATATTAATTTGAATGATTATATTTAATATATCTACGAGATTTAAATAAATACTTTAAAAATACAAAAAATAACTTAAAATATTTTAGAGAGCTAAGAATTGAGAAATAAAGAAAAAAATTATTATAGTTTAATTATAAAAAATTATAAATGACAACTTATTTATAGATAGTTTTTATAATTTAAATATTATTTTTTTAGTTTTTTATAATTTTTATTTAGGCAAAAATCCAACGACTATTAAATTTCTACTCACAATTATAGAAAAAATTTTCAACAACTAATGTGTTTTTTTTCATTGGTTTACTACTTTACTAACAGGACTGCGTGCATCATTGATATGTTGACAATCAATTGTTGCTTTATAATAACCTTTTTAAAAAATGGGGAGAATACAAATCACATGCACCACCCAACATAAATTATTTAAATAGGTACATGAGATTCACCATCTTCTTTTAAAAAAAATGACAAGAATGACGTAGGACCAGGAGAGCCATGCATGTCGTGCCTATCATGCCAAACAACTAGTGTCATGTAGTGAGATGGCACACAACTATTCTACTCGAAGTAGCCGATGAATAGAGCAAGCACAGCTCTGATACATCTCTATCTATATGACACGCCAGACCCATGCCTAACATAAGCACGTACTAGTACACACCTTAGCTTGTGTCTTGTTGTGTCATGTTAAGTTGAATGTTTTGCCCAATGTATTGAAAATGGTATTGCATGACACAACTGGAGAGCTCATTTCGGGTGACCAAATGACTCAAGTATTGCTAGGTCATGGCTTCAAGTTGGGAAGAGCTTGATCTAACTATGCAAGTGTAAGCCACATGCATTTAAATTTTTTATTTTTCATTTAAGGGCGTGTGATGTTCACACCCCCTTTTTTTTTGAATGAAAATGGATTAGTTCAAAACAATACTGAACCGGCCTTATTTAATATATTATAATTTATAAATTATAAAGTAATGTATTATAGTCCATGGATTCACAACTAGCTACTAGATTACAATAGCCATTGCAACATACCACATAATGTTACACGAGTCACATGGCATGTCAATCTGTCAAGTGCATAAACCATTATCATAGCCATGATCTATTAGGCCGCCAAATTTTTGATCTTTGTCAATTAGATTTTACTTCCAACAATCCAAGACAAAATCCAAGCATAAAAATTATTTTGATTTTAAAAAAAACATAACATATTATTATAAATTTTAAATCTTCTATAAAAAGATATATATCATTTAAATATTTTCATATTCAAATTCTAATTTCTACTATTCTATATCTAACTTTATCAAATTTTCAAATGTAATGTTTTAATTTTTTTTTCATTTAATTTTTTTGCATTAATAATATTATTTTATAATTTACAATAGAAGACAGCCAATCTGACAAACTATGGTCCACAAAATTACAATAACGATTACACATCTATAATTTTATAAGATATTCATTAGCTTCTCCTTTTTTTAGTTTTGCATTATAGAAAACCATATAAATACTAGATAGTTATATATAATAAGCAATAATTTTTTTTCTACTTCTAACCTCTAAGCTAAACAATTATATTAAATAATTAATTATAATAAAAAAGAAAAATAATAATTACAAAAAAAAATAAAATAAACATTATACATAATTTTAATATAGATAATGGCATGCAACTAAAATATTCAAGATTCATTTGTCTCTTACTCATAGGTTGGTCCAAACAACTAAAATATCTAAATTTCATAAATAAATATCTCTAGTTTAAACCTATTTTAACATCATTATGATTATCAGACAGCTCTTATCTATAAACTAAACAACTATATTAAATAATTTTGATAAAAATTGAAATATCATAGTTATAATAATAATATAATAAATATTATAAATAATTTTGATATAGATAATAACAATCCAACTAAAATATTCAAGATTAATTAATCTATCAATCATAAGTCATTTCAAACAACTAAAAAATCTATATTTCATTAATAAATATATCAAGTTTAGACATATTTTAACATCAACATCATTATCATTCAAAGTTTTATCCTAATATAATATACCAAAACATATGATACAATAAATCCTAAGCAAACTCACTTTTGTGATAGGAACAATGAATTTAGATCAACATTAAATTCAATAACTTGTTCATCAAATCCACTAATTACCTAAAATAATTTATTATCTGCATAAATACATTCAACCCACTAATTATAAGACCATTAAGTTGACTCATTTTACTAACATATAAAAAATTATAAATTTAAAAAATAATTAATATATAGACTAGCAATGATAATATTTCTTTTGCATATATAACCATCTATTATACTGATTAAAACTATAAACTAACTAAAAAAATATTAAACTTTATAAGACCTTACAACTTAATGACAACTTTATCATATTTAAAAATCTTTATAAGATTTTTACTAAATATAAAATACAAAATAAAACTTATAATAATTAATAATATTTTAAATAATTATATCATATTAAATATATGTGTAACAACTATTAGATATAATCATATGACTAGTATTTCTAATATTAGATGTATTATAGTATGTCTAATAGTACAAGCAATCTTTAAATAATTTTATAAACATTTAAACAAATTTAAAATAAATTAAAATATATTAGAATATATAATATAATATAAAATTTATCTAGTCTATGCAATTAAGTAGCCTTACCAAAATTTTCACTAAATACCATATATAGTGGAAATTCAACAATCTTGATGTTGAATTCATATAATGGTTATCTATACATTATCTAATTTCATTAATAATAAAACTAATAAAATAATTAATAATAAATCAAAATAAGCCATTGAATTTTTATTTTTAAAATTTATAATTTTTTTTATGATACGACAAACTTGAGTTTATATATATATATATATATATATATATATATATATATATATATATATATATAAAATCATACATTCCACATTATATTTAGATAAATATACAATATGAATTATGTGTTAAACTAATATAAAGAATACTCAAATGTTAGTAGCATTACTATTAAGATATAAAGAAAAAGTTTTAAATGCTAAACAATATTTTATCATTTTATTATTTTTTGTTGCTTTAATGAATCCTAAGATTAAGATTGAACAAATAAAAAATACTATGAAATACATATAGACTTACATTAACCGACAATAAAAAATAAAAGATAAATTAATAAATAATTAAAAAATTTATTTAGATATAATAAGCATTCAAGTATAAAACTAATATCATATTCTGAGATAATAACTCTTTTATTTAATTAGCTAAGAATAATTAATTAGATATCATATTAAATATATATGAACTATCAAAATACTTTGACATTAATTATTATTTTTTTTGGTCCTATAATCATATGAGAAATTTTAACATATTAAGTTTGTAAAAATAATATTATTTTATCTTTCTTGTAATATCTAAAATGATATATAATATACAAATCACATCAATATCTAAAATGATATATCTAGAATTATATACTATAAAATTTTATCATACTAAAAAATTGAGAAAATACACATGAGTTTTCAAAAGCTAGAATTGAATGTTGAATTATACTATGAAATCAAAATATTAAGTTGTAAAAATCAAAACCAAATAGAATCACAAATAACAATCATTATCTAACAGTCAATACTCAATATCAAGAGCATTATATTACCATTTTTTTTTTAATTTCAAAGATTTTATTAGTTTAAATTATGTTAAATTTTTTTAATATATTTTAGTTTATAATATAATTTAAAATAAAAAAATTTGGTAGTATTATTTAAGTTTTTTTTTATTTGATATATTATATTTATATATTATATAACTATATATATATATATGCAGAGAAAATTATAGACCTAGACCAGTCCAAGCTAACAACTAGCATGGAGGCTTGACCAGTCCAGGAAACCTGGACTGGCCCATCCTATTCAGAACCCAAGCTAGCCCAAACTACATTGAGGCTAGCTTGGACCAATCCGGGCTAGCTTGCAACTACATTGCATTTTCGTTGCCCCTAGGCTGGCCTGAGTTAGGTGCAGATCAGGCTAGGTATGAACCATGCCTACAGTCTGGTTTGTGCTAGGTTTCAAAGAGGACATACCCAACTCAACACAACTTGTTTGCCACCTTTAGGTCAACCACCTAGTTGTTGCCCCTGGACCAATTGAAGTCATGTTAAATATGACATTTTTTTACCTTCAATATTCTTATTTCCTAAAAAAACATATTCATTGACGGTTAAGAAAAAAAAAACTTGAATTATAATACTAGAATTTAAAATTTAGACAACTTATGTTATATTATTGCAAAGAACTCTATATAACAACTTTGAAATTCTTCGAAAAACTTTATAAATAAGTAAAATAATGCTCTACTTCAATGTTGTCAAATAATCAAAAGTGAAAAAAAAAAGGATGTCTAGTTTCCAATAAAAAACTGCTCTATCAAATGACTTTGATTCTTTGCAAGTGAACACTCACTTGACTTCCTTAGAACATACTTATGCAACAAGACCCAAAGAATGCAGTGAGTTCTATTCAAACATGCTATGAAAGGATAATAATCATAGTTGCTTGAAGAAGATCAATGTGTTCCAAATTCCAATGATCAAAGAGAGACAGAGATAGAGGAGCGACCAAATATTCTCCACCAAAGTATCGCAAATAAGAAGAGTAGTGACCTCCATTCAGTTTCAGATTCTGGGTAGTATAGAAGGCGAATCATATCAGCAATATGCATCAAAAAGAACAAGTAAGCGGGGAAAAAAAAGAACAGTTGTAATCACTAAACAAAAACATTACCTCACAGTGCCACTTCAAGGGATTTGAGACCCCAATCATAAAATCTACCATTGTTGACTGTGGATTTAAATGTCAAATATTGACAGTGTAAAAAACACTAAATGAACGTCAATGCAAACCTTTTTGAGCATATATGAATGGAGAGAGGAGCCATATATGCAGCAAAATTCTACAGGGGGGAGACAATCCAAAAAGCTCCTAAATTCAAATATCACCTCGTTCTCCATAACGGCAGCTTAACGCGAAAATGATTAAAAATGACAATAAAACATTAAAAATAAGGTCCAGCTAGAGATGTCAAACGGGCCGGGCCGGGCCGGCCCGGCCCGTTTTTTTAGGGCACGATCATGCTACCGTGCCGGGCCGGGCACGGCACGGTTTAAAAAAGCCGAACCCGGCACGGCCCGAAGGCACGGCAGGCCGTGCCGGGCCCGCTCGGGCCGGCATACGGGCCAGGCCAAGCCCGAGAGGCAGAAATTTTTTTTTTTATTTAAAATTTTAGATATTGTAATTTTGTAATTGTATAGTATTAAATATTAATATTTTTAAAAATGTTAAAATTAAAAATTAATTAAAAAAACAAAGATTAAAAAAAAAATTTTTTATCAAAATCAAATTAGTTTAACTTTTATTATAATTATTAATTATATATTAAAGTTATTAATTTTTAAAAGAAAATTTAAATCATAAAAAAAATAAATCAATACATTATGTTAGAAAAAATAAAAATTAAAAAAAACATAAACAACACAAATGAAAAATTATCAATCATCCATTTGAAACCGAATGTGCGAACAGAACAAATATCAGTTTCAACACAACGTACAAACAAAGCGTACAAAGACAATCAATAAAAAAAACATCGAAAACAAAAAATAGTAGATCATCATCAATTGTCAATCGGCATATCATGAGAATCATCAGCCGCAACATCAAGATCAGTATCATATGGATCATCATCATCGGCAATCAACTCCTCCGCCATCGTAGTGGATGTGGATGCGACTGCAGTGCCTGTCCCAGTCCCAGCTCCAGCACGATCATGGATGCTAAACCTCGAATCCTCCCAATCCTTCAAACAAGCCAAGGCCTCAACCATATCTGGGCGTAATCTCAATCTCCTATATGAAATCAGGTTCACTGCAACAGAAAAAGCAGACTCTGATGCTATGCTCGACACCGGAGGAGTCAGTAGATCCCGTGTCATCTAGGATGGCACTGGAAAGGTGGACTCATATGATTTCCACCACTGTAATAAATCAAGATTCTTAGTATCGGAATGTGATAGGATTGAGCATTAATCGGTATCTAAGTACCGAGACAGCTCGCTCCTATGTGATGGTTCACCCATACGTTTCCCCCTCGCTAGCTGAATGGAAAAATCGTCATATCCGAACAAGGTATCAATGTCCGTAATCACAGTCTCACTACTCGTAAATAAACCCTTCATGTGGCTCTTCAAGTGGCTCTTCAGCTAGCTGAATGGGTTTATTCACTACTCGTGAATAAACCCATACATTTCTACCACTACCATACCTAGTATCGTAGTATGTGAATAGGTCAGTCAACTTCTCGTGAATAAACCCTTCAGGTGGCTCTTCCAGGTTCATGCACGAGGAAATGAAAGTCAGGGTGTTTTCTACCCCTTCCACCTTAACCCTAGGGTACATGCATGCAGCGAGGCAATAAAGAGATGGAACGGTGGACCAGTACTTCAAGTACTTGGTCTCCATCTTTGCAACCATATGGCTAAGCGTCGGGTCAGCTCGATACTTCCTAAACATGCTACTAATGTTGCATATGCACCGGAGTGCAATGCAAGTGGTGGGCGTATAAACCGACGAACACATGTTCGTCGTGTCATAAAATATCTTCAGGAATTTCATTTATGATATTCCTGAAACCCAGTCAGTGTCGTCAATAATAAGTTCGTCACTCTTACTATTGACGTAATCGGATATCACGTGTTCGTATCCAACACATGATTCTAACATCAGGTACGTGTAATTCTAACGATGTCTCACATCCGATTGGAATTTCTTCTTCTTAAAATTCACAGACAAACAGAGACTACCAAACTCTTATTGTCTGCGAGGAGTGCGAATATATTTTAGTGCATTGCGTATATTATCCAATGCGGGGGAACACACCTTCATACCCACTTGAACAATCAGGTTAATCACGTGGCACATGTATCTGACATGAAAGATCTCTTAATGGTGCGTCTCTAATATTCCTAACAAACATATTGATCGCTACTCCATTATTAGAAGCGTTATCGAATGTGACACTAAAAATTTTATTTTGAATTTTATATTCCCTAAAGATTTTCATCATACACTCAAAAATGGCCGGGCCATCATGAGGATGAAGAATCTCAGAGAATCCTAAAATTTTATTATTGATTGTCCAGTTAGAATCTACATAATGACTCGTGGGACATGCATAAGAAGAATCATCGTGACTTGACCATATATCGGACGTCACGGACACCACTCCACTATATGCCATAAATTCCTTAATTATTTTTTGTTTTCCTAACTTATATATCTTTAGTATGTCATTCCTAGATGTGGACCTAGGAATCCTATGATAGGAAGGCTGAAAATAAGTCTGCATGATGCGCACTACCCTTGGATCTTCCGAAAATCTGATCGGAAGACCCATCAATATGATGAGCCTGGTCATGCCGTCCCTACCCAACTCGCTGGAGTATATGAAGGGAGAACTCTTTGAGACTGAACTCGATCCAGTCTCAAAAAATGCAGTGTCAAGTTGGGTTTGCCTAGGATCTAATGGTCTATGTTTTTTGGTGCATAATTCGGCATGCCTCTTAAGGTGCCCAGTCCCAAATGAACTCTTACATGTTAATAGTCTCATACAATATTTGCACTGTGTCATTTCTTATTTCTCACCCCTAACATTTTTTTATGTTATGATTTTAAAATGAGTCCAAACTACATAAGTCCTCCTAGTTTTTTGTTTTTTAGAACTTTGGGTTGAGATGACTAGAGAAACCAAAGTTTCAGTAGCCTCAGACCTCTATGTAATATTTTCATTTTCTAAATTTAAATACTTGTCCGGTTTTTTATCATTTTTTATGATTTTTATTTTTCCTAATTTTTTTTGAGAGAGAGAAACTATAGAGAGAGAAAGTAAAAAAACCGTAAAATAAATTACCCGGTAAAAGCAGTGAGGTCGGTCACATGCACGGTGCACCGCAGTCAAGCTCTAATGTTCAAAACTCAAGTCGAGTTTCACGAAAATCCAAGCCGAAAGCAAAATCCTGAGGCCCGAGAGAGAGAAGCACGGTTTTTGTGAGAGAAAGAGAAAGATTTGAGAGAAAATGTTTTTGAAAAACATAAATGTTAAAGGGAGGGGGGTAGAATTTATTGATTAAAGATATTAATTTTTTATAAAAAAAGATAGTTTTTTTTATATTTTTTTGAATTTTTAATAATTATTTAGGGGGCAGAATCATGAGGACCGTTGGATTATGCCCCTATCCGTTGGAGGCGAATCTAATGGTTGAAAATTAATATTAATTGTATTTTTTTTTCACGTCGGGTCTTGGGATTGGGACCGAGGGTCGGGTCCAATCAAACTCGACCCGCGGTCTTTTTTTCGAGAGGGGCCAGGCACCGCGTGGCCGCGTGAAACTGGCACGGGAAGAACCCCTACCGGTGTGTCGTGCCACGGGCCGAGCCGTGCCGGGTCAGGCACGGCATGGCACCAGCCCGGGCACGGTTTTTTATCGTGTCAGGCCGACCCAGGCACGACCGAACCGTGCCATGCCTCGTGCCGGGCCGGGCCGGTTGACACCTCTAGGTCCAGCATAATGAAGCAAAGCTGCTAAAATTCGGCTTCATTTTCAAAACAAGTCATAATTGGGCTGGCCTAGGGCCCAGCCCAATTTTGTCAGTCTAGGCATGACCCATGTACCTAGCTAGAGGGCATAATAACTCTAGCATAATAACCCAATTGAATTTTTAAAATTAAACTAGAAAAACTAAATATGACACGCCCCAACCCAACAAGTCCAGGCATAACCCAGCACGAATTAGGTATAAGTCGAGCTGACGATTCTCAAGCTGTGTCGGACAGTGGTTCTCAAGTAGTGTCGAGCAACGGTTCTCAAGTCGTGTCATGCCCAACATGTCACGAATTCAATACCAAGGTCATGTCGGTACATGTGTCAAATGAGTTATGTCGAGCTAGCACGATCTATTTTTTTCACGCCCCGTACAAGCCCACATGCCTAACATTGCACGACATGGTTCACTAGAGGGCAGACTTGGCATAACCCATCGTTCGAAGTAAACCTGGTTCATGCCAGGATTTGGGGATACGAGCACTCCCAAAAGCCAAGCGGGTGCTCTCCAAAGCTAGGTGGGCGCTCTTGCCGACCTGCTCGGCTCGTCACATAGCCTGTCGAGCATCACACCATCGTCACGTTACAGCATCGAGTCAAGCATGGTCTTGAACCCCAACTAGATTGGTAGATCCCCAGGGCACGTGTCGGGTCATACCAGTGTCGTGCCCATGTGCAGGCACCTATGGGTCGTGCCATGCATGGCACACGGGCCTAACTCCCTCAACATGGTATGGCACGTGTTGTGCCGATAGCACGGTCTTGGACCATGCCATGTCGGGACGGGCACGGTTAATTAATATAAATATTCTTCCCCTCATTTGGTTTAGGTTTCATCAAATTAAAGAAAAAAAAAAGATATTACGAGAGGTGAGCTCTAAGCTGTCAACCGGGGTGAGCAGCCCTGGCACAGCCTATGTTACAACACAATTCAACATGCTAGGCCCACCATGGCATGGTACAACTTCATGCCTTATCTTGGACCATGGCGACTCAAGGCATGTTTCACACCTTCGCTCAAAGAATGCGGAATGTTCTAGAAGATTCCAAAGAAGTCCATACTTGTATGGAAGAAATGAGATTATCTTAGATTATTCTAGAATCTTCTTAGATATATGTAATAGAATTCTTTAGATTTATAAGGAACCTTCAAAGTTTCTAGACCCTTCCCTATGCATGTATTTAAGGAGAAGGTAGCCTCATTTGTAAACCACCAAGTTGAGAGTTTCTTGTAAGATTTCATTATTCAATAAAGTATTTTCTTTATTTTCCAGTGTTCTCTCAAATTCTCTTTGCTTTCAAGTTGTGGGTAGATGCCAAGCATAACAAGCAATGCGAAAGCAAGGCTGACTTAGCAATATCTAAGGAGTAAGTTGTCTAAGTGTCACACGGAAGATTAGCGAAAAATCTAAGTACGTGACAATTAGTATCATAGGCGAGGTTGCAACATGTGAGAGTAACTTGGTGGATATTATGTCGAGCTCTCATTTGAAGAAAATTGCCGAGCAAGTTTGGGGAAGGGACCTTGACCCTCCCGCTAAGGAAAGGGGAAAGAAGGACAAGTCTCATGATCCTCTCACAAGATTAGACAGTCAAGTGACCCGGTTAGAGGTCGCCATGGCTGACACCAAGGAGGGGTCGATCCATGGAGCAAAGCATGGAGAAGATCATGGAGGATTTCAAGATGCAGATCCTAAACCTTCAAGAGGGGATGCAAGGCTCACTGATCCCAGTGGTGTCGCATGAGGAGTTTATGAAGGTCATAGACATGCTCATTAGCTTAGAATCAAGGGTGGATGTCTTGACCAAGCATAAAGAGGAGCTAAAACAAAAAGTGGTAATCTACAAGATAGCATTGTCGGCTCAAGTTATGACAACTCATGAGGCCCAAAGGGTGGATGTGTCAAAGCCTCACACTTTCATGGGAAAACGGGATGCTAAAGAGCTAGACAACTATTTGTGGCACATGGAGAGATATTTTGAGGCAATATCACTAACTGATAAGGAAAAAAAATACAACTTCTACTCTCTATCTCACTGATATATGGTGGTGTAGAAAATTTATGAAGATAGAAAGAGGGACGTGCACCATAGACACATGGGTCGATTTCAAGAGAGATATAAAAAAGTAATTTTACCCAGAAGATATAGGATACATAGCTCGTAGAAAGATCGGGCATCTCAAGCACACGGGATCTATTCAGAACTATGTCAAGGAGTTCTCTTCCTTGATGCTCGAGGCTCCTGATATGAATAAGAAAAAACTCCTCTTCAATTTTATGGAGAACCTGCAAGGCTGAGCCGAGCAAGAATTGAGGAGATGTGGTATTCAAGACTTAGCCATCACCATGGTAGTAGTAGAGTCACTCATGGATTTTTGAAGGGGAGACCCTTCTCAAACCAAGCCATCTTTCAAGGGTAGCTATGCCAAATGTGGGAAGACAGAGGATACAAAAGTTATAATGCTAAGGAAGTATCAAGTGTGACTTCTACTAACAAAGAAGGCAACGGTGAGGATAAGCACAGGGATTTCAAGCCGAAAACCAATTGCTTCATGTGCGATGGACAATACTGGGCACGTGAATGTCCTAAAAGAAAGGCCCTAAATGACATGGAGAGGGAGATCGAACAAGAGGATGATGCGGTTATGTGTCCCATTCTATATAACCCACACAGCGTCATAAGTGAACCATCACCTGCATCAAATAAGTTCAAGGAGAATAAGTCTCGTTTAGTTTCATTTAGTTCCTATTCTTTAGCATGTTTTTCCTAGTCTTATGAAAATACCTAGTCTCTAGGAATAAGTTGAGAAGTATTTTAATTTCTGTTGCATGTAAGGCTTTTAATATAGCCCAATTGAATGGAATAAGTTACTGATGAATTATCCATAACTCTAACTCTCATCTTCTCTTCTTTATCTTTCAAATTCTCTCGTAACATTTGGTATCAGAGGACACAGGTCCCAGGTTTTAAGCATGGACACACGAGGCAAGTCCAATGCCGAGATTTGCAGTGAAGTCAGTGATGCATTGGCACGACATGAGGCTAGTATGGAGTAGGTTCGTGCATCCATGTAGGCTATTTTAACAGAAATACTATCACTACATACCAGCCAACAAACTAACAACTCACATACCACTAATACCGCCAACCAACCCGAAGTTAACCCCTTGACTAGAGAATGGTCATCACACTACCCACCTACTATCCATTTCAACCCCAATACTGATCGAACACGCCGATCCCAACTCAAGTTGCATTTTCCCATGTTCAATGACGATAACCCCACTGGCTGGATCTACAAAGCGGAGCAATACTTAGAATTTCAGAATATCATTATAGATTAACTAGTCCAATTAGCCTCTTTTCATTTAGAAGGTATTGTCTTATAATAGCACCAATGGTGGACGAAGTTTTGTGGCCTTCAAACATGGGAGGAGCTCACCAAAGCTATCTTGCATATATTTGGTCCTACTGATTATGAGGATCTAGTTGAGGCGTTAACAAGCCTAAGACAGACAACTGCTATGGTAGCATATCAAGAAGCCTTTTAACGTCTTTACCATCAAGTGGATGGATTACCTGAAACCTTTTTAATCAGTTGTTTTATTGTTGGATTACGAGATGACATTCGTCTAGATGTCAAGATTAAACAACCTCGTACTTTGGCCGATGCAATCGGAGTTGCACGGTTGGTCAAAGAACGCAATGCACTCTAAAAGATAACCACTCCTCCAAATTGCATTCTACTAGTGGCTTCTGTGCCGAGAGGATCTCCCACTCTAGCCGTGGGAATCTTAGGCCCACCCCCTACTCAACGCCCAGGTAACATCTCTAACCCTCCAACCACACCAATCCGCCGAATCACTAGTAAAGAAGCACGCGAACATCACGAAAAGGGTATGTGTTACTATTGTGACGATAAATACTCTTTGGGTCATCACTGTAAGCGACCCCAATTGTTTATGATCGAGGATTCATCTTACATGGATGAGAAAAATTCAGAAGACAATGGGCAGGGAGCAGAAGTTTTCGAAGCACTACCTGAGATTTACTTTCACGCTATTGTTGGAGCCAACCACCCACAATCCCTTAGAGTGTGGGGAAGACTAAAGAACAAGAACCTACTGATCTTGATTGATGGGAGCAGCATCCACAACTTCATTGATCTGGCCATTGCCTCACGGTTTGGATTATACATCACAAGGAACAAGAAACTTCAAGTGGTGGTCACCAATCGAAAAAAAATCGAGCATGCAGGCCAGTGTCAGGGGCTCACCCTCACTATTCAAGGAGTTCCCATCACAACGAATTATTATGTCTTGCCCGTAGCAGCTTGTCAAGTGGTCCTGGAAGTACAATGGTTGGAAATTCTCAGACCAATTGAGATGGATTACAAGCATCTTACCATGACCTTCCAGGTAGGAAAAATTAGTCACACCTTCCATTGATTGAAGCGAACAGTTGAAGCCACCAATATCGAGGCCTTGGATAGCAAGGAATGCTTGGGATGGCATGGAATGAGATTTTTCTTCCAAATCAATCCTACTGAAATCCCTCACTTAGAAGATACGTACCCAGAGAAAATCAAAAGTTTTTTTCTTCCAAATCAGTCCAACACCGGACCAGTGAGCATGCAGCCCTATCAGTACCCTTACTATCAGAAGCTAGAAATAGAGCGTATGGTGAAGAAACTTCTCAAATCAGGCTTGATCAGGCCAAGCAATAATCCCTTTTCATCCTCTTTCATCCTGGTAAAGAAAATTGATGGCACTTGGTAATTTTGTGTTGATTATAGAGCCCTAAACAATTTCACTATCAAGGATAAATATCCCATTCCAGTGATCGATGAACTATTAGATGAGCTTCATGAAGCTCGGTTCTTTTCAAAAGTAGACTTGCGAGCTGGATATCACCAAATTCGAGTACAAGAGGAGGATATATTGAAAATAGCTTTTTGCACCCACAAATTCGATTACACGAGTTTGTAGTCATGTCGTTTGGGCTCACCAACACCCTGACCACTTTCCAAAGCCTCATGAATGATCTCTTCCGACTCTACATGAGGAAATTTATCATGGTATTCTTTGATGACATCTTGGTATACTCTAAATCTTGGAATAACCACCTCCTACATTTGCTGATTGTCTTTCACATATTTTCAACTAATCAACTATTTGTCAAAGCTTCAAAGTGTCAATTTGGAGTTCCACGGGTCAGATATTTAGGCCATATCATCACGGTAAGTGGCGTATCTATTGACCCCGACAAAGTGTAGGCCATAGTGGCTTGGTCCACACCCTCTAATGCTAGGGAAGTTTGGGAAATTTTTCAAATTGCACAGTTATTACCAAAAATCCATACGCAACTTCGGAAGTATGGCTGCCCCTTTAACCCTACTCTTGACTAAGGAAAAATTATGTTGGAATAGAGAAGTTGCAGTGGCTTTCCAATAATTGAAGATGACCCTTACCACACCACCTACTCTTTGTCTATCAGATTTTTCTTAATGGTTTGTGATCGAGTGTGATGTTAGCAGAGTTGAAATTGGGGCAGTCCTTACCTAGCACAATCAACATATGACATTCTTTGGTGAGGCACTCAAAGGATCGGCATTGGCACTATCCACCTATGAAAAGGCGATGTTGGCAATTGTCAAAGCAGTGAGGAAGTGGTGCCCCTACTTGCTCGGGAAACCATTCACCGTACGAACCGATCATAAAAGCCTCAAGAACCTACTAGCGCGGCACATCACCACATCTGCTCAACCTCATTGGATACCTAAACTTTTGGGATATGATTACATCATTGAGTATAAAAGAGGATCCGAGGGCCAAGCTGCGGATTCCCTGTCTCCCCAAGGTGAGCTGCAGTTTCTTTCCATATCTATTTCTCATGCAAATTGGTGGCCCGATCTTCGGTGGGAGATTCATTAGGATCCTTTCTATACGAGTTTGGTCCACAAGTAGATTTTTCACAAGCTGATTCAGAAAGATGGTGTCTGGTTCCTCGATGGTAGGGTCTACTTAAGTCCAACATCCACCTTAATTCTACTTATTTTGGTGAACAATCACTCAACCCTAGTGGGCGGAAATTTCGGCTTCTACTAAGACTCTTCATTGGATCACCCAAAACTTCACTTGGCCTAAGATGAGACAACACATGAAAGAGTTCTTGCAAAATTGTAAAATCTATCAATGGTACAAGACAGATTGCATGAAGCCGGGTGGTTTGTTACAACCTTTACCAATAACTACTCGATTGTAGGCCGATATTTCAATGAATTTCATTGAAGGGCCACCCATTTTTATTGGAACTCCGTCATCTTGGTAGTTGTGGATAGACTGACCAAGTATGACCACTTTATTTCATTGAAACATCCCTTCACGGCAGCCACGATCGCTAAAACGTTTATCACTAATGTGGTTAGGTTGCATGGAATTCCTATTTCTATTGTAAGTGATAGAGACAAGGTTTTACTCAGTTCCTTTTGGTAAACTTTGTTTCAAATGTAGGGAACCTAGTTGTGCATGAGTTCCAGCTACCACCCCCAAACGGACGGGCAGTCTGAGGTAGTGAACCGCACCCTCGAACAGTATCTATGATGCTTTGCAGGGAAACAACCTCGGAAATGGGTCGAGTAGGATTCATTGGGTTGAATTCAGCTACAACACTTTTTAATTACTCTTCCACCAAAAATTACCCTGTTTGAAGCCGTGTACATCATTCCACCACCGAATTTACTGACCTACGTTCTTGGCACTGCTCGAGTTCAAGCTATGGATGAATACTTACAAGATCATGATACAATCTTATGAGAATTACAACTTAACCTTCAACTCACACAGGAATGAATGAGGCGTCAAGCAAATCAACATAGGCATGAAGTATCCTTCGAAGTCGGGGATTACGTGTACTTAAAGCTGCTGTCATATCGTCAAACTTCAATGGCTTTTTGGGGGTCTCTAAAGCTCTCACCCCATTTCTTTGGTCCATTTAAGGTGTTAGAGAAGGTAGGCCAGGTGGCCTACAGATTGGATCTCCCTATTGGGTCCCAAATCCACAATGTTGTCCATGTCAACCAGTTAAGGAAGGTCATGGGGAATATCAAGCATGTCTTCCCCATACCACCACTTGTAACAGATGACTCCACTATTCTTCCCAACCGGAAATTATTTTGGCCCTGCGTGAAATTCATAAAGGCAAATATCATCCTCAAACAAAAATTTTAGTTAAATGGATGAGAACCATGATGGAGGATGCCACTTGGGAGAATGCTTGGCATTTCTCCAAGTCCTACCCTAACTTCATCATTGAGGTCAAGACCGGTTTAAGTGGGGTGGATTATTATGTGTCCCATTCTGCATACTCCACACAGTATTATAAGTGGACCATCACCTGCATCAAATAAGTTTAAAGAGAATAAGTCTCATTCAGTTCTTATTCTTTAGCATGTTTTTCCTAGTCTTATGAAAATACCTAGTCTCTAGGAATAAGTTGAGAAGTATTTGAATTTCTGTTGCATGTAAGGCTATTAATATAGTCCAGTTAAATAGAATAAGTTACTAATGAATTATCCATAACTCTAACTCTCATCCTCTCTTCTTTATCTCTCAAATTCTCTCGTAATAGATGTCTCTCACATGGGGTCAATACAGCTATTAAATGCCCTCAAGATCAAGCAGGCTAAGGAGAAGCCTCAAAGTAGATGACTCATATATGTGGAGGCCAAGGTGAATGGGATGTTTACTAAGGGCATGATAGATACCAGTGCCACACATAACTTTATCTGAAATGGAGGAGGCAATGAGACTTAAGCTCCCAACATCCAATGAAGTATGATGGTTCAAGGCAGAAAACTCTACTGCCAAGCCATCACACAGAATAGCTTACGAGATGACCATGAAGATCGAGCCTTGGGAAGGTAACATTAACTTCATGGTGGTACCCATGGATGATATCTAGATAGTGATTGGGAAGGATTTCATTCACCAAGTAAAAGATGTACCTATACCTTTTCTATATTCGATGGCTATCTTAGAAGAGGGGATTCTATACATGATTCTCACAATCATCGAAGATAAAGCTAAAATGCTTATGTTGTCGACTATACAATTGAAGAATGGATTGAAAAAGAATGAGTACCCTACTTGGTGACCATTAACGAAGACCCTTGTGATCCTAAGGGAAATTCTATGCCCATGAAAGTCATGAAGGTGTTAGATGAATTCAAAGATATAATACCACTGGAGCTACCCAAAAGGCTCCCACCCAGGAGGGAGGAAGATCACAGGATCGAGTTGAAGCCAAGAGCAAAACCCCCTGTCATGGGGCCCTACAGGATTGCACCCCTAGAGTTGGAGGAATTAAGAAGACAACTGAATGAATTATTGGATGCCAGATTCATCCAACTATCTAAGGCTCCATATGGCACACCAGTCTTATTCCAAAAGAAGCATGATGGGTCACATGGATGTGCATTGATTACAAGGCACTCAACAAGGTAATGGCCAAGAATAAGTATCACATTCCTCTTATTGCTGATTTATTTGACCAACTTGATAAAGCACGGTACTTCACTAAGTTAGACCTTCGATCGAGGTACTACCAAGTAAGGATAGCTGAAGGAGATGAGGCAAAGACCACGTGTGTAACAAAGTATGGTTCTTATGAGTTTCTAGTGATGCCCTTTGGTCTTACTAATGTACCTACTACTTTTTATACTTTGATGAACAAGATATTTCATTATTTTTTGGATAAATTTGTGGTGGTATATCTTGATGATATTATTATATAGAACAATACCTTGGAAGAGCATGTTAATCATCTAAGGAAGGTGTTCCATCTACTAAGGCAAAATGAGTTATACGTGAAAAAGGAGAAATGTTGTTTTTTTCCTTGAGGATCAAGGTGGGTTTCTTAGGATACCGCATCAAGGTTGGCAAGCTCATGATGGATGAAACCAAGATCAAAGCCATTCAGGAATGAGATCCCCCTACTAAGAGCAACTCCAATGGGAGGTGCCATCAAGGGTGTCATCCTCGTAACTGTCAAAATGGCACCCAAATCATAATTTTTGTAGCTCCAACGTGGGTAGCATATGGGGTTGCAAAATGTCATCCATGGTATAGAGGTGCCATAATTGGCAACTTTGGAGAGAGAAAAGAGAGGATGCAAAATAGCAGTTATGGCTACTGTGCATCTCCTATAACTCTCTCAAGGGATTGAAAAAATAACTTTTGAATAAAAAAATATTTAATTATTAAAATAACACCCCATTTTGGCACCTACCGTTGGAGAAAAATTATTGTTTTAGGGGGGCTAAAATACTGTTAATTTGCAAAATGATATTTAGAACTCCCTTTTTGGCAACTCCAGTTGGAGTTGCTCTAAGGTACCACAACTAAGGTCTTTATTGAGTCTTGTTAACTACTAGCAGTGGTTCATCAAGGAATTCTCAACAAAAGTAGCTCCATTAACAAACATTCTCAAGAAAGGTAAGACATGGATATGAGATAAAAAATGCCAACAATTCCTTTGAAGACTTGAAGAATATTATAATGAAGAAGCCAGTATTGGCACTACTTGATCACACCAAGGTGTTCGTGGTACACATCGATGCTTTTGACTTTGTCATTTGAGAGGTTCTTATGCAGGAGAAATGCTCCATAGCTTTTGAAAGCCACAAGCTCAATGACACAGAGAAGTGGTACACGGTCCAAGAGAAGGAGATGATGACAATCATCCATTGCTTGTGGACATGGAGACACTATCTGTTAGGATCACACTTCATAGTGAAGACATATAATATTGATACTGGCCATTTCCAGACCCAGAAGAAACTAAGTCCCAAGCAAGCAAGGTGGTAAGACTTCCTGGTGGAGTTTGACTACATGTTGGAGTACAAGCCAGGAATAGCCAATAACGTAACTGATGCCTTGAGCTACAAAGTGGAGCTAGCATCCATGACTAGCTAGCCCTAGAGAGAGATGGTGGATCTCATAAAGGAGAGGTTGCAACAAGATGCAATGGCCAAGAGTATCATCACATTGGCTCACGAGAGAATGAATAGGTGGTTTTAAGTAGAGGATGATTTGCTCTACACAAAAGGAAAGCGACTCTATATGCCAAAGTGGGAAAGTATTAGAAGGAATCTTATCAAAGAATGTCATGAATCCAAATGGGCTGGATACCCAAGGCAACGATGCACAAGGGCACTACTAGAGTCTGTCTACTATTAGCCACAGATAAGGAATGATATGGAGACTTATGTGAAGACTTGTCTTGTGTGCCAATAAGATAAAGTGGAGCAACATTTGCCTAAGGGACTGCTAGAACAACTACCTATAGCAAAGCAACCTTGAAAAAGTGCCACTATAGACTTCATTATTAGCTTACCCAAGTTCGAGGGAAATAGATCTATCATAGTGGTAGTGGATCGATTTTCAAAGTATGTTACATTCATAGCAGCCCCTAAAGATTGCACAGTAGAAAAAATGACCAAACTATTTCTCAAGAATATGGTAAAGTATTAGGGGCTATCGAAGGTTATCATTAGTGATCGTGACTCATGCTTTATTGGAAAGTTTTGGACGGAGCACTTCAAACTCATGGGCACGAAACTTCACTTCTCTACAAGCTTTCATCTTTAGACTGATGGGCAGATAAAATGGGTGAATACATTACTAAAGCTATACTTGAGATACTTTATGAGTGCCAATCAGACTAACTGGGTCAAATTGCTAGATGTGGCTAAGTTCTCCTACAATCTACAGAGAAGTGAGACAACAGTAAGG
This sequence comes from Sapria himalayana, assembly GCA_029783825.1. Taxonomy (NCBI): domain Eukaryota; kingdom Viridiplantae; phylum Streptophyta; class Magnoliopsida; order Malpighiales; family Rafflesiaceae; genus Sapria; species Sapria himalayana. The sequence goes on along the minus strand of JAREIK010002500.1, from coordinate 297,913 downwards.
AGTCCATTCGAGATAGTCATGGGACAACAACCAATGACTCCTCACACCCTAGCCAGAGGATACATAGGGAGGAGTCCAGCAGCTTACAAATTTTCTAAGAGATGGCATGAGCAAACTGATATAGCACACTCATTCTTAAGGAAGAATGCTAAGGGGATGAAAAATGGACTGACAAGAAAAGAAACATGTAGTATTTCAAGTTGAAGACTTAGTGCTTGTCAAGCTTGTACCGCAACAATTCAAATCCCTTCGAAAGGTGCACAAGGGACTTGTGAGAAAGTATGAAGGCCCATTTTATTATACTTTGATGAGTTGGCAAGGTATCTTACAAAGTTGAGTTACCACCAAGCTTGAAGATTTATCATGTCTTCCATGTTAGCAATCTAAAGTCTTATTACAAAGATAAGGAAGATCGAAGATGAGAAGTCTCTATGAGAGTGCCCATAGTAGTAGTGACCTTCTATGATAAAAAGGTGGACTACATCATGGTAGATCAGAACCTAAGGAAGATCAACTTTTGGCCCAATAAGGAATAGTTGGTAGAGTGAAGGGGACTACCAGAAAGTGAAGCCAATTGGGAGCCAGCTAATAATTTGTGGTAGATTCATGAATAAATCGAGTAGTTCTAGGTAGAAAAATTGACGAGGACGTCTACAGAATAGGTGAGGGAGAATGTCACACCCTCACTCAAAAGTGTGATTCGAACTCACATCATTTATAATCAAGAATCTATATATATATGTGTGTGTGTTGTGTGTGTGTGTGTGTGTGTGTTTATAATTATATACCTATATATTTATATATTTATATATTTATATATTTATAGATTTATATATTTATATATTTATATATTTATATATTTATATATTTATATATTTATATTATATTTATATATTTATATATTTATATATTTATATATTTATATATTATATTATATATTTATATATTTATATATTTATATATTTATATATTTATATATTTATATATTATATATTTATATTTATATATTTATATATTTATATATTTATATATTTATATATTTATATATTTATATTATATTTCTATATTATATATTTATTATTTATATTTATATATTTATATATTATATTTATATATTTATATATTTATATATTTATATATTTATATATTTATATTATATTTATATATTTATATATTTATATATTTATATATTTATATATTATATATTTATATATTTATATATTTATATATTTATATATTTATATATTTATATATTTATATATTTATATATTTATATATTTATATATTATATATTTATATATTTATATATTTATATATTTATATATTTATATATTTATATATTTATATATTTATATATTTATATATTTATATATTTATATATTTATATATTTATATATTTATATATTTATATATTTATATATTTATATATTTATATATTTATATATTTATATATTTATATATTATATATTTATATATTTATATATTTATATATTTATATATTTATATATTTATATATTTATATATTTATATATTTATATATTTATATATTTATATATTTATATATTATATATTTATATATTTATATATTTATATATTTATATATTTATATATTTATATATTTATATATTTATATATTTATATATTTATATATTTATATATTTATATATTTATATATTTTATATTTATATATTTATATTATATTTATATATTTATATATTTATATATTTATATATTTATATATTTATATATTTATATATTTATATATTTATATATTATATATTTATATATTTATATATTTATATATTTATATATTTATATATTTATATATTTATATATTTTATATATTTATATATTTATATATTTATATATTTATATATTTATATATTTATATATTTATATATTTATATATTTATATATTTATATATTTATATATTATATATTTATATATTTATATATTTATATATTTATATATTTATATATTTATATATTTATATATTATATATTTATATATTTATATATTATATATTTATATATTTATATATTATATATTATATATTTATATATTTATATATTTATATATTTATATATTTATATATTTATATATTTATATATTTAATATTTATATATTTATATATTTATATATTTATATATTTATATATTTATATATTTATATATTTATATATTTATATATTTATATATTTATATATTTATATATTTATATATTTATATATTTATATATTTATATATTTATATATTTATATATTTATATATTATATATTTATATATTATATATTTATATATTTATATATTTATATATTTATATATTTATATATTTATATATTTATATATTTATATATTTATATATTTTTATATTTATATATTTATATATTTATATATTTATATATTTATCTATTTATATATTTATATATTTATATTTATATATTATATATTATATATTTATATATTTATATATTTAATATTTATATATTTATATATTTATATATTTATATATTTATATATTTATATTATATTTATATATTTTATATTTATATATTTATATATTATATATTTATATATTATATATTTATCTATTTATCTATTTATATATTTATATATTTATCTATTTATATATTTATATATTTATCTATATATCTATTTATATATTTATATATTTATCTATGTATATATTTATATATATATATATATCTATTTATATATTTATATATTTATATATGTATCTATGTATATATTATTTATATTTATCTATTTATATATTTATATATTTATCTATTTATATATTTATATATTTATCTATATATCTATTTATATATTTATAATTTATCTATGTATATATTTATATATATATATATCTATTTATTATTTATATATTATAATGTATCTATGTATATATTTATATATGTATATATTATATATGTATATATTTATATATGTATATATTTATATATGTAATATTTATATATATATATTATATATGTATATATTATATGTATATATGTATATATTTATGTATTTATATTTATGTATTTATGTATTTATGTATTATATTTATATTTTATATTTTTATATTTTATATATTTATATATTTATATTTTTATATTTTTATATATTTATATATTTATATATTATATATTATATATTTATATATTTATGTATTATTATTTATGTATTTATTATATTTATGTATTTATGTATTTATGTATTTATGTATTTATGTATTTATGTATTTATGTATTTATGTATTTATGTATTTATGTATTTATGTATTTAGTATTTATGTATTATGTATTTATGTATTTATGTATTTATGTATTATGTATTTATGTATTTATGTATTTATGTATTTATGTATTTATGTATTTATGTATTTATGTATTTATGTATTTATGTATTTATGTATTTATGTATTTATGTATTTATGTATTTATGTATTTATGTATTTATGTATTTATGTATTTATGTATTTATGTATTATGTATTTATGTATTTATGTATTTATGTATTTATGTATTTATGTAATTTATGTATTTATGTATTTATGTATTTATGTATTTATGTATTTATGTATTTATGTATTTATGTATTTATGTATTTATGTATTTATGTATTTATGTATTTATGTATTTATGTATTTATGTATTTATGTATTTATGTATTTATGTATTTATGTATTTATGTATTTATGTATTTATGTATTTATGTATTTATGTATTTATGTATTTATGTTATGTATTATGTATTTATGTATTTATGTATTATGTATTTATGTATTAGGTATTTATGTATTTATGTATTTATGTATTTATGTATTATGTATTTATGTATTTATAGTATTTATGTATTTATAGTATTATAGTATTTATAGTATTTATAGTATGTATGTATTAGGTATTTATATAGTTATATATTTATATATTTATATATTTAATATATTTATGATTTATATTATATATTTATATATTTATATATTTATATATTTATATATTTATATATTTATATATTTATATATTTATATATTTATATATTTATATATTTATATATTTATATATTATATATTTATATATTATATATTTATATATTTATATATTTATATATTTATATATTTATATATTTATATATTTATATATTTATATATTTATATATTTATATATTTATATATTTATATATTTATATATTTATATATTTATATATTTATATATTTATATATTTATATATTTATATATTTATATATTTATATATTATATATTTATATATTATATATTTATATATTTATATATTTATATATGTATATATTTATATATGTATATATTTATATATGTATATATTTATATATTTATATATTTATATATGTATATATTTATATATTATATTATATTTATATATTTATATATTTATATATTTATATATTTATATATTTATATATTTATATATTTATATATTTATATATTTATATATTTATATATTTATATATTTATATATATATTTATATATTTATATATTTATATATTTATATATTTATATATTTATATATTTATATATTTATATATTTATATATTATATATTTATATATTTATATATTTATATATTATATATTTATATATTTATATATTTATATATTTATATATTTATATATTTATATATTTATATATTTATATATTTATATATTCGTATATTAATATATTTATATATTTATATATTTATATATGTATATATTTATATATTTATATATTCGTATATTCATATATTCGTATTTTCCTATATTCGTATATTCATATATTCATATATTCATATATTCCTATATTCATATATTCATATATTCGTATATTCATATATTCATATATTCGTATATTCATATATTCATATATTCGTATATTCCTATATTCGTATATTCATATATTCGTATATTCATATATTCGTATATTCATATATTCGTATATTCCTATATTCGTATATTCATATATTCATATATTCATATATTCATCTATTCGTATATTCATATATTCGTATATTCATATATTCATATATTTGTATATTCATATATTCATATATTCATATATTCGTATATTCATATATTCTTATATTCATATATTCATATATTTATATATGTTTCTAAATATATAAAAATACTATGAATATTACCCACACACACACACACACACATATCACAGTACTTCTCATTTATTGTGTGTGGCTTGATGGCAGAATGATATTTTTGATTAGAAAGGAAATAAGTTTGAATCATAATTTCACCATTGACATTTAATGGGAGTTATATTATTAATTAATTTTTTATTAATTTTTTATTAATTTTTTATTAATTTTTTAATAGATGCCATGTTAGTTGTATACAAAATTGGGTTTCCAATTTTTAGTGTACTAAAATGAAATTTTTTTTGTGTTCTGGTGTACCTTTTTATTTTTTTTTTAAATATTATTTATTTATTTATTTCATGTTTTTACACCTAAATGCAATCTTCATATTCCATTTACCCTTGGTATGTAAAGGATGTACACTTGTTGACTCATTAAATACATATATATACTTGTCTACACATACTAGTTTACTTGTTGATTCTGCCAAATATAGGAAAATTGAGAAAAACTAAACTAATATAGTGACCAAACCAGATATAACTTTTATTGTTGGTATAATAAATCCTTTTATAGATTCTTACAAACAAACTCATATATATATATAGTTTTCACAATTCTCATGTACATAAAAAAATTAAGAAATGATATTTCATTCAAAGAGAAGAAAAAGAATTGGGTAGAGACATTTTAAAATTCAAATTGAGCTCATTCATAACATAAAAGATCAAGTCCATTATCTAAAATCATTTAGGGATCTTTATCATAGTAAATATGTTAAATGTCACTTTAATAATGGAGGCGTGTAGTTATAATTTGTGCAGTAGAAATATTACTTGTGATTAGTATAAACATCCTTCCCCCAATTTGGTTTAGGTATCATCAAATGAAATAATATTTATGTTTCAATAAAATTTTCTTTTAGTACTTTATCTCCAATAATATTATGATTTGAATGTTGAAAATAGCATCATTTCTGCAAAAGAAACATTAGGTGTAATTGAATGAAAGAAAACTAATTTCCGAGTTCTTTCATTCTCAGTTGACAATAATTATACACACAATCAATACAATTTTCTTGCTTGAGGATACTACTTTGAATTTCATATTAAGTATTATTTCTACATAGAATATTATCAAGAAAATGTTATACATAATGTTATCTATATGATATTATATCTATGCTTAATGTAATGTATATATATAGTAATACACACACAGGCACACATATATATTACACATTATACATAGATACATATATTGGGTTTACTATTATTAGTATTTTTAGTTTGTAGCAAAGGTAATTTCAAATTTCAAGTATATCATTTTTAGTACATCAAGACGTAAATATGCTTTATTTTGGTGCTTAGAATATAACAAAAAAGGTAAGAAAAAAATAAACATTTTCATGATGGGCATCAAATTAGCATAAATTTCTCTTAAACAAAAATACAATCCACATAAACTTCAAAAAAACATACAAAAAAACTACGAAAAAAAAATCCTAAAATGCTATGTATACCATTTTTAAAAATATGACACGTGATATTTTTGAATATGATCAATGTATATGCATAACAATACATATACTTTTTTGAAGACATGTATATATACTTTCATGTATATACATAATAATATATATACAAATGCATATATAAGTAACACTATACATATATACATGCATTTGAAAATATAAATTTATATATAAATGTTGTATATATACATAACTGTATATATACAATTATATGTATAATATTTTATGTGTATAACATTCAAAATTATTATGTATATATAGCATTCTAAAACATTATGTATATACGTAACATATGTTTTAGGCTTTCTTTTGTTTTTTTCTTTTTTTTAATGCTTACATGGATTTTTAGTGAGGGCATTCTTTATTTAGTGGAAATAAGTAGGCAACTTGCAAAGTATCTTATGTCACGTTTTTTGAAATTATTCAACTCAAAATAACAAAGAAATAAGTTAGAACTATAGAACATAGAACATCCAAAAATAAAATCACACGCTCTCTGGTGCATGCTTGCTTCCTTTCCTGCTTGCTCGTAGTTGTGATAGAGATGGAGTCTCAATTTCTTGGTTGATCTCTCGCTTAAATTTTCTAAAACATTATCTCATACCACATTATCTCACATGCTGCAACAGATAAAACAACTTTCCAACAGAGTCTTATTCTCACCGTATGTGTGTATATGACGTTTAGGAACAAGAACATACTTCTTTATGTTGATCAATAGTTATGCTTCCTGCACCAATGCAGTACAAAGTCATCAAAAGAAAACCCACATGTACTGTTGTTCTATTTTATAACATATCATTATGTTATAAAATATGTTTTTATTTCATCAATTTTTTTAGTGTTAACTATTTCTACCATAACATCTGACATGATGATTAGTCCTAAACCCAAATTTATGATGTTATTTTTTTTATAATTAAATATCAATAATTCTTTTTTTTTCAATGCTCATGGGTATCCTTGAGATAGGTTAGACACCCCCAACTATTTCAACTTTTATAGCTATAAAAAATATTCATACTTGACCTATCAAGTACAACATCATTGAGTAGTCTAATACTCAAAAGGTATACATGTATTACTTATCATAGACCAAGAATATCATTATGAGCATAAATATGATAATCTTTGAAAATAAATCCTTCTTCAAGGACTTGATCTAAAAAAACACACATTCGGACACCAAGTAGGTAGGAGCATTCTCGTTGCCAATTATTACTCCTCTAAGAAGAGTAATAATTTCTCGTGGCTAATACTACTAGCACAAGCCTAACAACATTGGCCCATCATTTTGTCATGCATCGGCTAGATAAACATCAAGTTGTGATGGACCATAACAGTCCAATTGACATCAATATCTTACAACAGTCATTATGGCAATCCTGATGCACTCACGCTACTTAATAAGATGAACTTTTAATAAGAAGAATCGCCACATTTATAGATTTGTGTGTGAACTATTGATCATTTAATTAACTATACATCATCATCCATATTTGGATTTTAAAATAACTTTTGTAGTGATTGTTCCTTCCTTAAGCAACACATCAATATTTCTATATGATTTTTGGAAAATAATGGTGCTGGACATGTATATTTGTAGGCTGCTCTAATATAAACAATTAAAAAGAGCACATCATACCATATTCTATTCTATAAAACATAGGGACCTATTCATCAAAAAAAACATAGGGACCTATTGATCAAAAAACATAGGAACCTATTTTAAAAAAAACACAGGGACTTATTAATAAAAAAAACAGGGACCTATTAATAAAAAAAAACATAGGGACCTAGTCCACCCATTAAAATTAAAAACTATGGAAAATATTAGTGAATCATATATCACATTAGTATTCAGTCACAAACATCATTACCAACTTCACTCTCAATGTAAAATTTTTTGACTGAATCGCCAGCCATCAAATTGCCAACTGAAAAGGCAATATGCCTTGCTCTTATTTGTTCATGTCCTTTGCTCTAACACACAATATTTGTATATTTTCATAAACATTTCTCATCCCCATTTAGCTTTGTCACATAACATTCAAAATTTGTCAATTATTAAAAAAATGGCTTGACCAAACAGTGGGGAAGAATAATGGAATTAACCATACTAAATAGTTATTTTGAATTATTTATCAAAAAAAATTTAAATAAAATAAACATGATTTTCAAAAATGATTCAAAGCCAATCTCATCCACATAACAATTACCACAACCATATTCACCTGGAAAACCTGAGATTATATTTAGCATCCATTTCATTCAAGCATGTATTGGCAAAAGAAGTCATCTTTTGTTGGAGCACCAAAATTGCTCTAGGAACATTGTCGTTTTTCATGTGCAATATGTATGTCTTGATAGTCTTGATGCCAACCTTTTCTTTTTCAAAAAAGAAAACATAAATTTGCAATGGAATTATCTAGGATTATGCTAATCAAGATAACACAAACAAAATCCATTGGTTCAAAAACAAAGAACAACCATAATACAATAGTTTTAAAAGCCACAAGGTGCACCAAGTTGTAGAAATCTATTATAGCTTGGGTAGAAGGCACATCTCAAGGCACGAGCATGAGTGAAATGAAATGCGACCTAAAATGCATATCCATTTTATAAAATATGATTAAATCAAATTCAATCAATATAAAAATTTAATATTCCAAATATTTTAAAAAATATTCAATAAAAATTAATAAAATTATATAAATTTCAATATACCATTAAAAATTTCAAGAATAAATGTGTTTAAAAAGAAAGAATAAAATCAATAAGACATGTTTTAAAATAGGTGCATGCATAAGCTAGCGAGACAATATACTAAAGAGTGGATGCACTTTAAGCCAAATCATGCTTAAAGCATCTCTTTTAAAACTATGGTCATGACTAGGGGTCTCCAAAAAGCCCTTGGTCTGCAACCCGCCCGAAGCCTGTTCATGCCCGACAAGGCTAAGCCCGGCTCGAGCCTATTTTATAGGCGGGCTGAGCTGCGGGTTTCATTTTAGGCCCAAGTCCAACCTATAAGCCCGTTGACCGGCCCACCCTTTGCTCGTTGACTAACCCACCCACATTATAAGAATATTTCACTGAAAATGTAGGCAAGGGGAAGAATCATGTATTACATATAAAAATGTGAAAAAATTTTACATCACTACAAAATAATTACGTCCCAACTAAGTTGGCACCTAATTATTTGTCAATCATTTGTAATTTTCAGTGACAAAAAGTACAATACATATAAAAACACTTAATTAAATAATTCAATCATCATTGTCTGATGGTGTAGGAGAAGAATCATGAATCCATTCATGTCTAGATAGTTTTAACTTTTCCATATCGGTCACTAATGTGGCTTCTCGAATAGAATCATGCAATCTCTTATCCACAATCTTCCGATCTTTTAAGCATATTTCTGCTTCTATGGATTCAGGTGACAAACTGTTTCGCCTTTTACTAACAACTCTTTAACCTGCACTAAAAGCAACTTCCGATGCAACTATACTCACATGCACGGTTAATACATCACTTACAATAATTGATAATACTGGATATTTATTTTGTTGTTTCTTCCACAATTCTAAAATTTCAAAATTTTCATTATCTTCAAATGATATTGTTTCTACATTAAGGTATCTATCTATATCATTCACATTATTTGGAGAACTAGTTGTTGTCTTTTTTCTACTTTTAAATATTTCTAAATCACTTTTATCAAATTGTGAAGAGCTTGTAATAGATGATAAGTTAATAGAACTAATATCATTGTCATATTTTTCTTTATAAATATCATATAAATTATGTAGTAATAAACTTACATCATTTTTAATTTCTTCAATTTTAATTTGATCAAAAAATTAAATAACTGGTAGCCATTCATCTAAAGTATCAAATTTTAATCTAGGGTCTATAATTAAACCAATATAATAAATTAAAGGTATATCTCCCCAATATTTTTAAATTTTTTCTATCATTGCAAAAATAATATCTTTAAACATTTCAAAATTTAAATATTTTTGAAGTACAATATAAATATTAGTAATTTGCATAATAACTCGATGAGAGGTTGGATAATACACACCGCAAAAAATATTTGTTAAAATTACAAAAATTTCAAAAAGATCTCGTAAAAGGTTTGGAATGTGCCAATCTTAATCATTTAACAAATCAAGATTTATGTTAGAATTATTAGTAGATAATTGCATTTCATATAATTGTACTACTTTTTTTATATTTTATGATATTTTGTAAAAGTTTATAAGCATAATTTCATCTAATTGGAATATCTAAACTTATATTTTTTTCTTTTCATATTTATTATTCTACAACAATCAAAAAATAATTCATGTTTTGCTTGAGACCTATTGATACTATATGCAATGCCTCTAATTTTTTCTAATGTACTATCAAGTTTTTTAAATCCATCTTTTACAATTACATTTAAAATATGTGTACAACAATGTACATGAAATAATTTACCATGATCTTCTTTTATTTGCCAAAATCTTTTTAATCTATTTACTGCCACATTATTATTAGAAGTATTATCTAATATTATTGTCAATATTTTATCATGAATACATAAATCTATGATTTTATCATGTATTAAACCTACTATATTTTGACTTTTATGTGGAGTATTTATTGTGTTGAATGAAACTATTCTTTTATTTAATTTCCATTCTACCCATATAATGGAGCAGTAATACATAAAAAACAAGTGTGTTAAAGATGTCCAAATATCATAAGTTAAACAAATTTTCCTTGGAAATTTTGCAAAATACTTTTTAAAATTTTTTTGTTCTATATGAAATTTTTTCATAATATCTCTTTTAACAGTATTTCTAGACCAATACTTAAATTGAAGATTAATGCTCTTTGAATTGTTACTGAAAAATCATGAGTTTCCATCATATTAAAAGGTTGTTTAGCTTTTATTATGTAATCAATCATTTCTTCACGACAATAAGATTAATCATGAGAAATTATTTTTAAATTTGCACTCTCATCTTTACCTAATTGCATATAATTTCTAATATCTACATTATTTTTAGGTTTTACAATGTTCATAATGTCATTTTAGATGACTTGTGCCTGCATTTGATCCACTACTAAGAAATTTACGACAAATTTTGCTTTTATTTCATTTTTATTATTTTCTAAAATTATTTCTACTCTATCAAAAAAAATCCATATACTTGAACTAAATTTCTTACTTGATGATTCATGTGAATTAGAAGAAGATGCACATGCACTTTCTTTAAATTATTAATATAATATTATACTAAACTAAAAATAAAAAAACCTAAGAATAATAATATAACAAATAAAAAGTAAAGCTAGAGGATGTTACTCAATTGACGAATCGAAGCCATTATTTCTTCAAATTCAAATTACTAGAGCCACCAACACTTAAATTACATAACCAATAATATTATGCAAATAAAAAAAATTTGAAAGAAAATTGAATATTGACTAATATGAGAGAAAATTGAGTAAATTTGGAGAAAATTAGAGAGATGAAGAACTTGAAGATGATGTGATGAAAAAATGTGAAAAAAGTTGAGTATTTATAGGAAAAAATCAAGAATTAAAAATATAATAAAAATAAATAAAGTGCCCAACGGTTATATGATCGTTTGAGGGTATTTTTGGCATTTTAGAAAATGTCAAACGGTCATTTGATTGTTTGAAGTTTCTTTCTAATTTTGATTTTTATAATTGAACTAAATATATATAAGTATAATTGTAATATAATTACAAAAGTAGGGCACTGTTGGGTTGGTAGAGTGCATTCTTCTTAAGCTGAAGGTCTTAGGTTCAATTCTTGGCACATACAACTGTCAAATTTTTTTATCAAAGGCATTAGGCTTTATGATAATGGGCCAACTCAGCCCAGGTTAGTTAAGCCCATTAATATAAAGCACATCTAAGATTATCTAATATTCATGGGCAGGGCGGCCCAGCCCAGCTAGTTGAAGACCCTTGGTCATGACACATTTAAATTGTATAGTTCTTTGTGAGTCTCAGTCAAACATAAATATCTAGTCATCACCCATTTAATAATAGTAAAAGCATCAACAACAAACTAGAATAAGGAACATTATACATCCCAATTATAGTATACAAATGCTTGCTGCATATTAGAAATTGGGCTTTGGGCCATATTTACCCCCAAAAGCTAACTCAATGGGAGAGAAAACTCAAGTCATATATTAACAACATAAAATTTTGATATATATCATATTTTAACACCCTCCCACACACACACACATGACTAGACATATAAAGCAAGAAGTTTAGAGGATTGGACATTTTTGAGTGGCATAGATGCACTGATATCATATTACAAATTAGGCTTTGAGACAAATTCATCCCCAAATGCTAGCTCAAAGATAGCGAAAACCCATGTCATATATTAATAACATAACAACTTAGAAATTTTCTGATGTAAATCATAATTTATCACTAACAATAAAAAAAATAATGAAAACAATTCACACATATAAAAAGGGTGAAAATGTTAATCTAACTTCAAAGTCTTCACTGTTAAGTTGAGTTTGTCAATGATCTAATACACCATATTTTTTGGTGTATTAATTAGTATTTCTCTTAAGGTGATCAGTGTCACTAGTACTCCTACATATATTTTCTTATAATATATATACTATGTCGAAGCTTCTTTGACACCCTGCGTTTTGATTTTAATAATGTTAAAATACATCAAAACTATTGAAATTTGCCTAGTTTTAGATTTTTAGGCAAATAGATTGAGATCATAAAAAAACTTTATTTCAAACTTAGGCTTTTTAGTCAAATTATCATTATTATCCATATCTAAGTCTAATTTATTATCATTTTTAAATGTATGAAACTAAATTGAAGGTAGAAGGAGAGAAGTATTTTTTGTACATAATTTTATTTATTTATTTATTAATCTAAATAAAATAAATTAATTAAAATTCAATCATAATGTGTACCTTGATTTTATGTGCGTAATAGACACTTTGAATGTTGCACTTCACATGTGTACCTTGCTTAGAAGTTGTTGCTCATCATGATAATTAAACTATCAATGATACTCTAATTCACCAAATTAAAATAATACATTATTTAAAAAGTTACAAAAAAAACACAATATTTATTTGAGAGTAATGAGAAGTAGGAAGAGAAGAAAAGTAGGTTAACTAAAAAAAATAAATATATAAATTAAAATTTTACAAACAAAATTTCACAACATAGAAAAATTGTCGCAATTTGTTTATAGAATTATGGCTACGAAATGTTACCATAACTTCTCAATAGGTATTTGCTAGTATAAATAAGTTGTCCATTATAACTATTATGAATTTCCCTTGTTTTGATCTCAATTTCAACTTTTTACCAAGTTCGTCAATAATACTCAATTAATATTTGATTTTACTATTATTTATTCAATTCCACAAAAATCACAATTCAATAAAATTCTTTCATTTAAGGCCCAAATTTAGTACAATCAAATTATAAAAATAATACAAAAATATCATAAAATGTAATACTTTGAATGTTGAACAACAATCAATCTCAAGATAATTCATCTGCTCATGAAACATTGAGTTGGCTACAATATGCTTGTTGTCTAGCTATCATAATAAAGTAGTATCGATCTTTAAAATAATAAATAAAACTTTGACAAGAATTGATTGATATGCTAGATCTCACAAGTAGCTAATAACATAGCTCTATTTTATGCCTCAACATTATATCTCATAATACTTATCTTCCAAAATAATACTTATCTTCTAGCAAACAAAGTTACCTATAAATAAATACAAAAATATATGGAAATCTCCTCTAGAAATGTTCATTGGGCTGAGCAACCCAAACTTAGCACAAGGCACGACATAAAAATGTCATGTCTAGCACAACACGGTATGACACAATCAAGATTCATGTATCTTTCCAAACTTTTGAATATGACAAAGATTTAATAATATTTGATTGTAGTCTGGTTCTTCTATTTGAAATCATGTTAATATTCTTATTATTTTTATCCATAACTGAATGAAAATATCATCATCTCTGAATACAATATTGATATTCATATTATGATACTCACTAAAATTATCATATTTATTTTTAAAATATTTAAGTAAATTATTTAATTGTTCATAAATCATATTTTTTAGTTCTTGTAATCAATTTATGCAAGTGATTATGAATTTGATACTATATTATACCCTTTCAACCTTAATCATATGATCAATATATATACAAGAGAAATAAATAGATGGAATGGAGAAAGATGACTAATATTTTATATACAAAAAAAAAGATATTTTCAATATTAATTAAAAAATTATTCATATAGCATATACACTTAAATATGATGCATGATGTGTGAGTGTATACAAACAAACAGATTCTGTTCGTATCATAAAATATTCTTTGAATTTTAAAAGGAAAACTATTGTCTCAATCTAATTAATTAATTATTATTTTATTAATTTTACTATTAATATAATCAGATATTACAAATTAATAATCAAAAAATAAATCCAATATTAGATATATAGAATTCTAATACGGAAAATTTCTTTTTTTATGCAAACCAACTTACATAGATTGTAAAAGACATGTTGTTTACTATATCCTAATGTATTTTAATGCATTTCATGTTTATTCTAATAAGTAGAAAACTATTTTTAAGCATATGTGTATTATTAGGTTTATTCTGTAATGCATGCATCTAACATAATAAATATCAGCTAATTATCCATCTTAAATGGTTTTTATAAAAAATATTGATAAAATTTAACACAAACAAAATGGAACATTTAAAAAACTCACACTTTATGAATAACATAAATGAATGCTCTTTATATATAGGGTAAAATGACTGGGAAAGTCTACACATTGGGTGATCCCATCAAAGCATAAAGAAAGATAGAAAACACAAGGCAATAAATAAATAAATATAAAAAACTAGAAATATAAACACCCCCATGAAATTGATGCATACAAGTACAGAACACTCAGCTTGAAAAATAAAATAAAATAAAGCCTCTTTAAGATATTCATGAAGATATCAATTGGATATTTTATTGTCTGAATTTATTTATTATAATAATTACTGTATATAATTTATTTTGATTATCTATTTTATATAACAAAATTATTTCTGTTTTAATATTTTCATGAAAGTACATGAAAGAAAATATTAAGAAGCTAGAAATAAAGCAATAGCACAATAACAGAGGTCCTGCTGTCCGGTCAGTGGGCCGAAGAATTTTTGGAGCAAAGCCTGGTCCGTCAGAGTAAGCCAACCCACTCCGGTTAATTAAACTAAAAATTGTATTAATATAAATTGTATTTATTTTTATATTTTCGGGCTGCTATTTTTCGGCACGTGGAACTATTCATCTCTTTCTCCTATTCTGTGTGATTTTATCGTGACTATTTCTACTGCATATGCTATAAGAATTCAGGACATTTTTGGTTTAATCTGTAAATGCATAAATATTTTTCTGGTGGATGTAGCTAGTTGTGTTGAATGACTAGTGAACCATATTATTCTTGTATTTCATTTTCATTTTTTTGATTCTTCCATGGTTGGATTGTGGTTGTGGATTTTATATATATATCATTTATTGTTGTTTCTCTGTTGTTCTCTTTTTCTGAATCATAATCGTAGAAGCATAATTACCCAACAATAATGTATCATCTTGAATATTCTTTCTGAGGAAACATAATCAACCTTAATGTACTTCATCGGCTCATGAAATACTGAATTAGAGATGATATACCTAGTCATTTGATTATCACAATAAAGAATAATAAAAGAAGAAAGCACACACCTGATCTCCTTGAATAGATATTGTAACCAAAGTATTCTTACAAGTAACTATCAACATCACTTTAAACTTTATATCTACATTATATGTCAAAACAACTACATGCTTCTTACTTTTTTAGGAGACATGGTTGTGATGTAAGCAGTAAAAAAAAAATAAATTGCAATGAAATGAAGAATTGAAGATAACAATGAATATAACAATGGAATAAGACAGGTTCTGTTCAAAAACAAGAATATTCAATAGAGAAAACAATTAGATTTAGGCTCTAATTATCCCTGAGTACCATAAATATGCAAAAAAGAAATGAACATAAGCTATCCAATATACCTACAATAAATGGAGGAAGCTACGAACCGTGCGATCCTACACTGCAATTAACTCGATTTTGATTAGTCTAAGACTAGAAAACACAATCCTAGTCAAAAACTAAGTTAGAGAATCACTCTCAATATCTTTGAAATTTTAATATAAAAAAATGTCCGAACAAAGTCTCAAGAACAAGGTTTTAAAAAGAGATTTAAATATGCAAATATAATCCCCAAAAGCCCAACAAAATAGCAAACAAAAGATTAAAAAACATGTTTCAACTTCACCAATTTTCATTCCAGGTTGTCAGTGCTATTTCAAAATACTGAAAAGGCCAGCCTCTGCACTCTTCTTCCTCTGGATGCTTCAAGTTATTGGTAGCTATAATCATATCCATCAAGTGTGCTATAAGTGTGCGGACAAGATCTTCCTTTGTAGCCTTCTTCATGGGAGTGCTGAGATTATTTAATCTAGAGATATTATATAATTTGTTCTCTTGAACGCAGCCAACCATTGATTTTTCATGACCTTCTCTAATCTTCATGCTCACCATACATAATTGACTTTCCTTCTCTGGATCACCTTGCTCCTGCAATGTAAGAATACACAACACATCATTCCCCAGCACATCAATCCGCTCTTCTAATCCATAATTTGTAAAGTATCATTAGCAAAAATTTATATTACCTTGAAGTTGTTTGGCCATGCTTCTTGTAATTGGACATAGTGGTAATTGTAGGTTGTTCAAAATAGTGCTCGCACCATGTTGTCTCCAAGAAAAAATACAAAATCTTGTTGTAGGTCTCCCTAGGTCCATGCTAGTGCCTAACTCAAAATTGAATATCAGAGTTAGACTAATTTCAAGTGTCCATGATCCTTAAAATAGATTATAAATCTTAAAACTTCTTCACATACCTCACTAAATGAAGAGTTCCAACAAGATAATCTATCGAATAAAATCTAGAAAATAATTAACTATATTGACTATTTATGCAATATTTAATCTATGTATAGTCAAATAGTTAATCTTTCATATGATTCTTTTATGAATAGTATAGTCAACTAGAGGAATCAGTTTAGATGTGAAGTCAATACTTATGTCAATAAAAATATCTACTTGAAAACAAATTAAAATATCAACATATATAATAGTATTAAGTTAATATATACTCTGTAAAAAAATGATATTCCTCAATCAAGAGATATCAATGCCAAGAAAATCTATGATTCTCAAAATTTTTCATCTAAGACTATGTCAAGAATTACTCATTGAGTTGGATAATTTCCAACTCATTATTTCTCACAATCAGGATATCATCTATATAGATAATTAGTAAATTCATCGTGCTATCATGATTTCTCTTGAAGAACAAAGAAAAATTAATAACATATATGTATAACCCAAACGAAGTAATAGCCTTTGAAAATCTCACAAACCAGACTCTCAATGATTCATTTAAGCCACACTAAACATTCCACAAAATACAAACTAGTCATGATTATACTGTTGGAAACCAAAGTGGTTGCACAATAAACACCTCCTCAAAATTATCATGAAGAAATACATTCTTAATGTCTAGTAGATGTATCATACAACTATGAGATATTATAAAAGACATAAGATTATATATTGATGTCATCACAAGAGAGTAAGAATCCTGATAGTCCACACAAAATATTTGAGTATATCAAGTCATTATAAGTCTCATCTTATGTCAATCTAAATTCTCATTTAGATATATCTTTATTGTGCATACCAACTTACAACCAAAAACAACATTTCTGAATGTCATGATAAAAGTTTTCAAGTCCCATTAGAGTGTATGACATGCATCTTATCTATAATGACCTAGTCATCATCATAGATGAGATAATATCTCAAAATGAGACTTGGATATATTTGCACCATCAAATAAAATAATAAAAAAAAAATAAATGAAAAAACAAGATGAGAATATGACGAAACATGTAAAATCATATATTGAATACAACTCTCTCGTCCTTTCCAAAAAGCAGTAGGAATGTCAAGATCATAGGGACTACCTCCAAGATCATTTAGCTATTCAATAAGCTCGTATCTAGTCTGATAAAGTTGAGTGTGTCTCTCTTTGAAGGTACTTCTTGAGTTGGACTATTCCTAGCTTATCATTTTGCATAGACAAAGAGCAAAGTTATTCTATCATCAAGATTCCTCTGGAAGAACATAGAAAAATTAATAATACAATTGTGTAACCCAAATGTAATGACTACATATAAAAATAGAGGTGTTAACTGGGCCAAACAGCCTGGACATCATTCTTAACACATCATAGTTTAGTCTTGCCAAGCCTGACATGAAATGGTCCAACACTGTGCCTAGTCCTGAACCAAGCTACACCAAGCATAGCTTGTGCTATGCTAGGCTAGTGCAAGTTGTGCCTCATGTCGGGCTAGGCTTGACCCACATGCTTGGCCCAATGGCATGCTCCATTGCCCTGGTGACCCGAGATTAAGCATGGGGAGGTCTCGAGTCATAGGTCACGCCCCATTGAATAACTGCTTGATGAGGTGTTTTTTTAAATAGCCACATATGTTGGAATCCGCTTATGTGGCCATTTGCCATTGTGTGGCTTGCCCTACCCTACCCATTGCATTTTCATGTAACATGCTCTACTAGGGACAATTACAGGGCATGTTTACCACTGTCCCTATTGGATTTTTTTAAAATATCAGTTTAAAAATAGCCGTCAGATTAAATCGAATGTCTACTAGCTAGAATCTAATAACTACTGTGATTCTAGCCATAAATAATTAAAATAATTAAAAAATATTTTTTATTTATTTTGTATTCTCTATAAATAAATAGAGAAGATAAAATTAAGATTTTTTTTGATAAAGTTCATCTCCTCTCTCTCTCTCTCTCTCTCTATTGTGCCCTCCTCTCTCCCTATCCTCCTTTGAACTTTTAATCTATAATATATTGTTTTTTCAAGTAATTATTTGTTTAATTATTTACTTTATGAATTATGACTCTTGGTTTATGTTTATAAATATGGGATAGATGGTGTTGTGCCTTCCACTCTATTCCTCTCTTTCTCTCGTTTGTACCCTACTTTCTTTTCCTCCTCATTTGAACTTTCAATCTTTGATATATTATTTAAGTAATTATTTACACAACTTGTTATAACTTATGGTTTATGGTTACACATGCAAGATAGATGGTGGTGTGCATATACAATTTGCCTCGAGGTTTATATTTTAATAGTGATACAATTTTTACAACAAAATGGTTTGTGGTGCTGTTACTTTTTTTGTCATTGAATTTTTTATGCATTTTTTTAGTTTTATAATTTATTTAATAAATACAAATTGTTAAAAAAATATCACATAGTAAAATTAAGGATAATGAATATGATATTGACATAGATGTGTATATAATAATAATACTACCAAATTATTAACAAAAACCCCTACCAAAAGATTCAAGGCCGAAACTATGTTTTCTCCAAAGGCCTTGACTCAAACTCATTTTCCATTTTAAAATTAAAAAATATAGCTGGTATCAATAATGAATAGGCACAATATATATATATATATATATATGAAACTAGACACCTAAAATGTTATGTCGATCAATGTACCAAAAAATACAGTGTATTTGATCCAAGGCAAATCCAATTTAGTAGTAAAATTCTCAAGCTAGATCTAGTTCATCTTTGCTGACCTCTTTCATATATTATAATTATTTTGAGAAAGAATGCATTATCAAACAAATTATGATTATGAATTTTTTGATTTTTAGAAAATCATAAGATAGTCAATATTATGCAATCCTACTTGTAGTCTGCTTATCATAGAAATTGAAGGTCAATAAGTAGAAATGACATACTAAAATATTATAAGTTAGAAAAATAATTAATAATTAATAATTGATAATTAATAATTAATAATTAATAATTAATAATTAATAATTAATAATTAATAATTAATAATTAATAATTAATAATTAATAATTAATAATTAATAATTAATAATTAATAATTAATAATTAATAATTAATAATTAATAATTAATAATTAATAATTAATAATTAATAATTAATAATTAATAAATTTATAAAATTTAGAGGATTGGAATCTATGTGGTTTGATATATGAACTAATCATGATGATACATTAATTACATCTCTCACCACCTAATATATAAACTCAAAATTAAAATTTAATAAAAAACATTATGATTTTCTGAGGTTTTTATCCTCATCCTTGTCATATATGAGTGTATGATGAATATCTTTAGAGAATATGAAATTCAAAATAAAATATTTAGTATTATTTTTGATAATGCTTCTACTAATAAAGTAGCTATTAGTATGTTGATTAGAATTATTAAAGATTGATTATTAGGAGAGATATTTCATATTAGGTATATGTGTCACATAATTAACCTAATAAAAAAGGTGATAATAAAAATTATTTCTTCCACATTAAAAAATATAAAATTCACTAAAATACCTTAGGATATCTAGTAGACAACATAAGTTTAGTAGTTTATATTTGTTAACAGGCCTAAAAAAATCCAAATGGATGTAATACACCAATGAAATTATATCTACCTTATGATAGAATCATGTGTTGGCTACTAGTGTATGATATCTAACTATATTAATAATAAGAGTGATGAAGTTATTATTGATGATTTAGATTAGGATACTCAAATTTCTTTTATGAAAATTTTGAAATTTTTTTATGATATGATGAATATGTGTTCGTCTGTATACACTCCCACTACTTATAGTGTACTTAGTTGCATATGTAATATTAGTAGCATATTTAGTAAGTATAGAGATCACCTTATATTTAGTCTCATGACTATTAAGATGACAACCAAGTATTTTAAATATTAGCCTTCCATTCTAAATATATATTATTTGGCTACCTATATAGATCCTAGGATTAATGTGGATGGAGTAGAAAATATTTTGACATATATATCATGTGTATGAGCCATGTACACCAACCTAAAAGGTTTATTCATGACCAATTAACTAACTTGTTTATATATTATGACATTAAGTATAATAGTTGTAGTCAGAATTCGAGTACTGACAAAGACATCATATTCATAGACGATTACTTCTCTATTCAATTAGTAAGGGACAAATAATGGAGTGATCCATCAAATAGGTGCAAGCTATCTTAGTATTTAAATATCA
Source organism: Sapria himalayana (assembly GCA_029783825.1). Classification (NCBI taxonomy): domain Eukaryota; kingdom Viridiplantae; phylum Streptophyta; class Magnoliopsida; order Malpighiales; family Rafflesiaceae; genus Sapria; species Sapria himalayana. The sequence continues at coordinate 275,931 of JAREIK010002500.1, read as the reverse complement.
ATTACTGCTTCATCATATTATACAATGATAATAAAAATTTTGATATTTTACTATGGTCAAATTAATATGAATTCACATATCCCATAATATCTAAGATAGAACATGATCTAGTGATCTTTCAGGTATCTAGCATAGCATCAAAGTCTATTTTTTGTGATAGTAAATGGTATTTTAGATAGAAGATCGAGTTTGTAACCAGATATCATAAAGAATCTTGTATGCTTGAAGGATTGAAATGATTCGAAGTTGACATTAAACATTCAAGATAAGACGCAAGAAATGATAATGGATGATGATGAAGGATATTGAGAGCACTAGTGACATCTTTAGATGCAACCATGAAGATGATATTCTGCATCTACATCTACACTACCATACCATATACACCAATTGATGCTTATTGATTCACATGATAGTGATACTGTGCTAGTGTTTGTTTATTATAATCATTATTTTTTATTTCATTATGATTTATGTACTATTAATGTATTGGATATTTAAATTGCACTTACTACCTTTTTTATTTTTGATATTTTCTATTTCATTAATAATTTACATATTCATCATATTACAATTTTGTTTCACTATTAAAATTTAAAAGAATTTTTAAATCTTTTATTTGAGCCAACCAAATATGAGGTATAGTCACGATTATGATTTAAAATTTAAAATTTTATTCAAATTTATAAGTTAAGCCCCAAAAGCCAAACTCTAGAAAAAAATTGATCTAGTTCGTGATGGCACAAACCATCCCAAAATAACATGGTATATTGGTATACACCTAGCCCGACCTAGTTCGGTACGGCCCAAAACTATATGAGGCAACCATGCCATGTTAGGCTGCCATTCTTATTCTTGTGCCATGTTGGGTTGTCATTCTTATTCTCGTGACATGCCTAGCACAACATGGAGGCATGGCCATGCCTCACTGAAATTGATTATGTAAGCATTATAAGGCCCATTTGACACCTCTATGAAAATATCACTAATCAAGTTATTGGCAACTCTTTCAAACTGTACAATGTCTTTTGAAATCTACAAACTACTCCTAATTATATTGCTAAAAACTCACGTGGAAACTCTATATATATTTCCTCCTCAATATCACTATGAAAAAAAATTATTTTTCACTTCTAACTGGTATATTATCTAACTATGAGATGATTGAAGAGAAATAAAAATATATATTTAGATCATCTTAGTCAAGAAAGAGTAAGTCTCGCATTAAGGTAATCTACCTTCTCATCTTGATTGTCTTCACAATGAGTACCTACCTACAATTAAAAACAAATATTCCTAAATATTTCGGTGCTAGTTCCCAAGTCCCATTAGAATAAATAGCATACATTTCCTATGATGACATGATATCATCATGGATGACAATGAATTAGTAGAAACCTTGAGTATGCTAGTATTATTAGATGTGTCAAATGAGTCGTGCCATGTCAGCATGACCCATTTTTTCATGGTACAGCCATTCCACCATATGCTAGATATGGCACAGTAAAATTCTTGTGCTATGCCACGCACGACATGGTGGCTCGCTCAACTGGCCCAGCATGGCACAGTGGAACAATTGATTGCATGACTTTGCCAAACTCCGAAGGTGCATGCAAACGAAACCCGCTACATGAAATTGTAATGGATGGCTAACTTATGTGGCTAGCCAATTATAATTGACCATGGGCCCTGGCACACTAGCTGGTTTATCATGCCATCGGGCTAGGTACATAGGTCGTGCCTATCCTGGCATGAGGCATAGCTCATGCCAACCCAGCATGGCATGAACTATGCCATGGGGCATAGTTCTAGACTAGGCAAGGCCAAGCCAGGCACTATTGAACTAGGTTGGGCCATGGGTTGTGGCTGGGTTGTCCAGCCCATTTGATACCTCCAAGTACTATCAAGAAAAGTAAAAAAAAAAACAAAAAAAGAAACAATATGAGAATACAACAATACCAATGGAATTAGATATTGAGTACAACTCCATATCACTTCTGAATAACAATATGAATGTCAGAATTAGAAGGACCGACTACAAGGTCATCTGATAATTTGGTAGGATCATATATGATCTGATAAGGCTAAGTGTCTTTCTCTCTTGGTATAGACTTTTAGTCATGGGTGATCAAATCTTCTAGTTGTTGACTCAATATGAATATGTATTAGTGGAGATTCTTGTAATATCAAGTCATTTAGGTTTGAATGAGATCTCCCTACTCAAGAACTATAATTCTCTTTAGACTTAATATGATCCAAAATTATTGGTATGATGACCAGATAGGAGTAACATCATAATAATACCAAAATTATCAAATATAGCCAACAGGTGACCCTTTCTACCAATTAGTCATCTTGGTAGAGGGCTATAGGTAAGATAGCAATGATAATAAATACATGTATAATATCTATATCCACTCTTTCTAGGCTCATTAAAGAATGAGTAATGATCAAAAAAGATAATATTAATACTTACACAATTTTATTAGCCCCTAATAAAAAAATCTCTCTTTGAGCACTAGAATATTGAAAACAAAAAACACAAATCAAAACCTTAGATACCATTTTGTCTAATTTTGGTCCCTTGGAGAGTGATAAAAGATAAAAAACGTACATACAAAAATTATAAAAGGAAAATTAAATAATATCTCATTAGGATATAGGATTCAAAAGGATATGTGGTGAAAAAAAATAAAAAATAACATTTAATTGATAAGGTAAATTGTGGGTTATTCCAAAATATATTTTGGAATAATTTTTACAAGAAGAGTATCTGAGTTATCTCAATCAAATATATAATCTTTCTTTCAACCAACACATTTTGTTAGTGTGAGCCAACATAAAAAATCTTATGTATAATCTTATTATCCATATAATATATGATTAATTGGTCATACATATTTTTTAATATATTATCATTTATTATTTTTTGTATATTTTTTTGAAATGAGTTTGTATCATTTTATGAAAATTTTGAAAGATAGAAAAGACTTGTGATTTGTCACGAAATACATATACTTGAATATATCTCGAGCATTCATCAACAAACACATACACTCAAATATATCTTTGTATCCTCTAAGAAAGTAAAATCCAACAACCCTCGTTGGTGTGTCTAATCCTCCTACAAAAAATACAATGGAATGAGATTCTCCTTCATCTACCTCTACTATGATAATCCATACATACCACAAATATGGTTCCTCCAACAAATATAGAAAATAACACACCCTATTATTATTTTTAAAACCAGAAAACTCTTAAAAGCCTAGCAAAGTCTGGTTGATGCCAAATGCCACCACCATTGGACTCTACCGATCATTGTCACCACTAGCTAAGATTTATTGAAAAAAAAAAACAATAGATAGAAAACAACACACCCTATTATTATTTTTAAAACTAGATCATTGCCGCCACTAGTAGGCATCGTGTGCTTCTACTACATGTCTACTATTGCAAACAATGGTTAGGTTCTTCCATTATTGTGCATGTGCCTCTATACACCTCTACCACCACAACATGTGCTAATCACTATATGTGCATGCATTGTGTGTCTGCTTGTATTATGCACGCAACTAAACTACCGAACTCTTTATTTATAGATTCATGTGCATCTCTTCTTAGGGCTTGAAAGCCCCAACCCATATGAACAACAATCACTCGGATATCATGTAGAATTTAAAACAAATGAAATGGAACATTTAAAAACACATTTTCTACTAATAACCTACATAAAAGTCCAATATAGAGAGAGCATTAATTAGTGTAGCTCACATATTGGGTTCACCTATCAAAACATAAAAAAATATATATAAAAAAAGGAAAAGAATAATAAATATGAAAAAAATAAAAATCTCAATATTTTAATATATTTCAAATTTGTTCTAATGAAGAATACATTATTTTTAGCATACTAAAACTATTAAGTTTATTATGTAGCATATACAACTAACTTGAAAATTATCAATTAATAGATATTCTTTAAGGGTTCATACAAAAATATTGTATTGCAAGATCATTAATCAAAGTATTGTCAAATATATTTCTATATATTTTATTTTGTATCTCGTACACCCTAAAAACTCTCGATAAATACTCATATATGGCATGACCATAAAGATGAAAAAAACTCTCACAAAAACCTAATATTCATTTATATAATTTTTAGTTAGAATTAATAAAGTTAACAGTAATGCATATGAATGAATTATCATTATGATTGGTTCAAATATTAGATATCACCAAGATTACTCAACTTATTTTCTAAGTTTGTTAATTGCTAATTAATTTTTAATTTACTAATTTTTTATTACATTAGGTCTATAAAACATCATAAGGATCTTAGGATAAGCATACTAAAAATATTTCTACATAAAAAAAAAGTTTGGTATGATCTTCTAAAAATTAAAGTGGAAGACTCATGCTAGCAATGAACCTAATCATGCCTTTCATTACAGACATATTGCGATAAATAAAGAAGATCAATAAATCTAAAATTGATTCAGGTTTATTGACCTTACCACTTAGTTAGAATTGTCTGAGATTTTAATACATCATGTTTTGATGTATTATTTAGCATGTCTCATATGATATTCAGTCGCACCATTAATCTTACAAATATGTATTTTTTACAATATATATATATATATTATATTGAATATTCTTCGACTCTAAATTTTTATGATAATCTTGAAATTGATTCATACTAAAGATATTTGTTTACTAATCCTAAATATTATAGTTGTTAGGTTAAAACTAACCTATGATTAGGAGATAACTTAGCCTTAGACTGTTCGATCAAGTTGTTATCTAAATTAATATTTAGTTCATTTTTATAATAATCAATATTTTTTTTTTTTAGAAAATGTTTGAGTGAGAGATTTTTTCCATTTATTAAATTATCTAGATAAAAATGGATGTTGAATAAAGTAAGCGTGTACCTTGGAAAAATTTAAACTCAAATCCAAAGTCAAGCAACTACGATCTACAACTATAATTTATCTTCCATTGATCATAAATACACGGATCATCAATAATAATTTACATAATTTTTATATTATCCAGATAAAAATAAAAGAATTAATAATATAAATGTTTTGAGATTTTGAGAGAATAAGAAAATGAAGAATTTTAATTTGAGTATAAAAAATTATAAATATCAATTACTTATTTATAGCATTTTATTAAAAATAAAATTTTAATTTTTTTCTTTTTTTTTTTTGTGGAAAAAAACTTTAATAACCAATAGATTTTTATCCAGAACCATTGGATAGAAATCCAATGATTGGTTACTTTAATAAATTAAAAAAATATTCAAAAAGACATTAACAAGATTCATCATTGTCAAAGGTGGGCATGAAAGTGACATGCATTGATATCTTGTCGAACATCATTGCAAGGCAATGGCAAAAATTTTTGAATGAGGCATGTGGACTTCAGATACCCTATTAAAAAAACAAATAAAAAAACATGTTTTAAATTCATGTGCATGTGCTTTTTAAAAATATTAAGGACTGACACATGAAGTCCACACATAGTGTCGGGTTCATCTTGATCATGCCCAAATTCTGAGTCATGTGTACTTTAGGATGAGACCCCAATGGCCAATCTTGACTTAACACGAGTCATACCATGGCTTGCACCCAATGATGATACAGTTCCTAATAGTGTTGTGTCATATCGTGCTTGACATAACTTTTATGAGATATGTAGCTAGCCGGGCTAGAGGTGCATGCCTATTTATCTCCTCTATACAAATATCTCAAATCAACATATATGATCATCCTAGTACACCCATTATGTGTCAGATAAAAAACTCTAATATGTTTTTATAATTGATGTCTCTATAATTAATAGACATCACTTCTTTAATGCTCGACTCTATAATCTTTAATTTTTCTAATGAATGAAATCTCAATTGAGAATGAATCATTAATGAATTAATAGTAAGCATATATCTAAAAGTCCTTTTATAAGTTTGAAAAAACATATATAATCTATCTTGCTCAATTTTCAAAAAAAATCATTTGTCTAAAAGACCTTTTACAATCATACGATCCTACATAAAAGTACCAAAATAAATAAATATAATATCATAATCTTTTTGTTTCATAAAACAACTAACAAAAATAAATTATGACAAAAATTTGGTACATATAAAATACACAAAAGAAAATAATCAATATTAACATTATCTCTAACTAATACAATAGTGTCATTGGTCACAATAATATCAAAAATTCTAGACTCTATATATGAAATAAAAAATAGTACAATTACCTATGATTTGGATATTAGCTCACGAACCCAATCCATTATCCAAAAGTCTAGAGTAAGACTGTGAGCATAAAGTACAGTGGATGTCAACATACATGATCCAGTGGCTCTCAATAATATTGGTTGGAGTAATCCTCCTGTGAGAACATCATTGACACATCTCCAATAAATGTAATCATACAAGAACCAACCTAAACATGTCTAATGATCATCTATATAACCTATAAAACTTGAAAAATCCTTCATAACTCAAAGTGCAAGATCTAGCACCTTTCCCAAGTATATACTGACTCCCAAAAATACATGTCATTATTACCTTCATGCTTCTTAGTGTATCTCTGTCAAATGTTCTAGTTATCAATACTACAATATGATGAAGATGTCACAATATTATGACTAATTATACAAACAACACTCAATCTAGGTGTAGTTATAGCCACCTAAGTCACTTTAATAAATATTCGAAAGAGATGAAAGTATCATCTCCGCAAAATTTTGTCTACAAAGAAGTATATCATTCTACTAATAAATTAATGTAAAGAATGTTACAAACTTATCGCCAAGTCTCCTTTATGTTGTATGATCAATCAATATTAGTATCACGCAACAAATCTCCCAAAGTTGTGTCCACATGCACATCCACAACTCATTTCATTAATAACAAAATATTAAAAAAATATCCCTAAAAAATACATCAAAGCTAGAGATATCAACTAGGTAAGGAGGCACGAGGCCAACCTATGGCATGACACAAAAAAGTCATGTTAGGCCCAGCATGGCACACTCTAGAACCATGCGTGCACCATGGTCTTGTTAGGTTGTGCCAAAGCCGCACAAGCTTGGTGCCTTGCCATGCACGGCCAAGTGCCAAGCACGTGAGGTACGATATGTGGCACAAGCCAAGGCTTAGGCCACAATTTAAATTTGCATTCATTTTATAATGGATGCTTATAACTTACAATTGACAACTCAACGACTTGTTGTTCTTATGTTGCCTATTGGCAATGGTTATGGCACCAAAAAAAAAACTTATTTAAACTATCTAAGCTATTGGATGAAATTCAATAACAATTTGATAGAAATCTAATGTTTGTCAAATTTCTTCCTAAAAAACTAAAAAGATAAAAATATATTTTTTAAAAAGAAAAAAAAACTTCTATAAATATTAGATTAACATTTTTTATTTTTTATAGTTTATCTATAATCTCTAATCTTACTTCTATTTCTCATTTTCTAAAATTATAACATTCATCAGTATCAAAATTTTTAAATAAATTTATTTTTATTTTAAAATTAATTTATAATATTATATTATTTTTAATTTGGCAAAGCAATTATGTTTGACGAGAGAGGATGATAAATTAATTACATTTGTAAAATTATTGTTTGTTGTCAACATAAAAATACATATTATGTATTTATTTATTTTAAATAATTTTTTTAGTTAATTTTATTTTTTAAAGACTTTAACTATATTAAAAAAAATAAAAAATAATAAATATTATAAAAATAAAATAAATCTTAACATAAATAATGATAATCCAACCGAAAGATTCAAGATAGAATTGTTTCACATGACCCTAACTTCCATGCCTAAAAAAATATAATAATAGACTAATATTAATAGTATGAACATATTTTAATATAATTAAAAATAAAAATATTAGGGGTGTCAAGGAACTTTCAGTACAATGTATATAATATAAAAATATATATACATATAAGAATATTGATGATAGTGAATACCTTAAAAAACTATCAATCAATACACCAAAAAATATAATACATTTAAAAGTGTCAAGTAAGCCAGACACAACATAAAGTATGACTCAATTCAACCAAATTTAGCCAAGCACAACATAGTTAAGAGCCATGCTTGGATCATGGTCATGCTGACCTATGGCACGACTCATGTCATGTTAGGCACAGAAACAATTTAAAATAAAAGCCATTATGTTATGGCTATTTTTTTGCTTGCTCACATTCGACTATTCAGTCACCCCATTAGCATAGCAAAAAGTGATACCATGTCGCTATCATGTCAGGAATACAAAGAATAAAATACAATATTGAACAAATATTTGAGCCATGAGATTGGATCCAACATCTTCATTGTAGAAATCCCATTGCTATTAAATTTTTATCCTAATTAATATAAAAAAAGCAAAAAAAAAATTTATTCTCTAATAAAAAATATTTTCATAAATAACATATTAATATATTTTTGATTTTTCACATTTAATTTGTAAATTCCTCTACTATGCTCTCCTCTCCTCGCTCTAAAAATGAGTGTGTGCTATTTTGTATTATTTTTTTTAAATAATTTATAATTAAAATATTATGAAGTAGCGATGTTAGTTTGATGATGAACATCAACTATAGGGCACGAGAAAATGAGATAGAACATCAAAATATCTACTACACATAAATTTATGATACATATTACAATTGTGTTAGAATTAATTTGTTTACTTAATATTTTAGTAGTTATTACATTAATAAATAAATTAAAATAAATATTAAAAAATTAAAACACTTCTATGTTTCTATTATTTATAGTATAGTATCATAAATTATGAAAAAAAAGATTAATAGTAAAATTAATAAAACAAAATTAGACCTAGACATAGATAATAATAATAATCTGACCAAAAGATCCAATATAAAAAATAGATTCTCTCTCATGATCTTGAACTATATGCCTAAAAAATCTAAAACTATTTGAATTTTAGTAGTCTGGATACATTTTAACATTGTAACAATAAAAATGCTAGGAGTGTCAAAGAAAATTCAACATAGTATATGTATTATATAAAAATATATACATGTAGGAGTAATGCTGACAAAAAACACCTTAAGAGAGATGCTGATCAAAAAACATAATATATTTTATTCAATACAAATTCCATCTTAAATCTTAATGACAAAGTTTTTAAAATTAGATCAACTTCAAGTTTATTAATTTTTTTTATTTATCAAAATGACTCTGAGAAAGAATACATCGTATAATTGATTACTTACAAAAGTATTCCAATTAAAATTCGGGGGATCATAGAGTAGTTAATATAATGAAAACCTACTTTCAGACTAATTATCATAAAATCCTTAGGTTTACTAGTAAGAATAATATAATAAAATATTTTAAATTAGAAAAATAATTACTAATTAATGAACTTAGGAAACATAGTTGAGTGATATCTATGATGTCTAAAATTTAGATTAATCACAATAATACTTCATTCACATACCTCACTGCACTCTATATCAATTGTACGTAAAAATTTAATAAAAAAAATTATAATTGCTTAAGATCCTTAATCATCATGTTGACCTCATAATATTTGAGTATCTAATGAGGATTTTTAGTGAATATGACATTCAGACTAAAATTTTGTGTTCATATTCTTTGTTGTTTCAAATAATAGTATCACCATTAACATGATTTCCAAAACTATTAGAGACATGTTCTTAACTAATTTTTTTATAGTAGGTATATGTGTCACATAATTAACTCAATGTCACAAACAAAAATAAAAATTATTTCCCAAACATTAGAAAACATAAGAAATTCAATAGATACCTATGGATACATAGCATACAAAAAAAGTTATATGCTCTTTGGTTGTCATCAGAAATCAAATAACATATGATATATGAGTATGTCAATAGTAAGAGTGACAAACTTATTATTGATAATTTATAATACGAGACAAAAATTTCATTTTTTAAATTCCTAAAATTTTTTTATAAAACAATGAATATATATTTGTCTGTGAACACTTCTATCACTTATTTTATACTTAAGTGCATATACAACATTAATAGTATGTTAAGTAAATATAAAAAAAATTAATTTTAGTGTCATGGATATTTATATAGAAACCAAAATAATAAAAATATTGGTTGTCAGTTTTATTTTTTTATTGTTTGGCTACCTAAATATGTCCTAGAATTAATATTGAAAAAAATAGAAATATTAAGATATATATCCATCTGCATGAACCAATCAAAAGAACTATATGGTTTGATTCATGAAAAAATAGATAACATATTTACTTATTATGGCACTAGGTATGTTTGTTGTAGTGAGGCTCCAAATATAAACATAAATATCATGTTCAGAGATGATAACTTTTCCATTCAGCTAACTAAGGATGACGGATGGGATGATCCATTATATAGGAACGAGTTATCTCAGTACTTATATTCTAATTACTATTTCATCTTATCACATGATAACAATAAAAATTTAGATATATTAAATTGATAGAAATCATACAAATTCACTTATCTTTTTTTATCTAAGATGACACATGATTTTGCTAATCTCTCCAATATCTAGTATAACATCATAGTCTACTTTTTTTTTGACTATGAATGTTAATTAAAATAAGAGATTGAGACTTCGACAAAATAGTGAAGTACTTTTATGCTTAAAGGACTAGAAAGATTTAAGATTGAAAATTCAAGATAAAGTGAAAGAACTACTAATGGATAATGACTTATGTGACATCGAGGACATTGAGGCTATCACTAATGCTAGCTTTAGAATCATACATGATAATCTAAATCATACTACATATTTCAAATATTAAAGAATTGGCTTAGCATGCGATGCATGTTTTTTATGTGTTGATGTTCATGTTTACTTTTAACATTTTTCTTTTTATTATTATTTTCCATACGATACTATGATTAGAGGTGTCAAATGAGTTGGGAGGTCCGAGCATACTCTGCAGCATGACCTAGTTCAATAATGGCCCAATAACATAGTTCAAAACTTTGCCTCAAGCTGGGCTAGGCTACCACATGCCACATTTCATGCCATGCTGGGCTGCAAGAGTCATATCTCATGCTGGGCCAGGCACGACCCATGTGCATGGCCTAGTGGCACAGTAAACCAGCCCTGATGACCACCCAACGTGGTCCCCATATGGCAGTCACATGGATGGTTAATTTTTTTTTTTAAAAATAATTCGATTGCCCCATCATGGGCGGAACTTTTTTTAAGCAATTGGCCACATAGTCGATTGTAATTGGCTAGCCCATAAGCCGGCCGCCCATTGGCCATCATGGCCCTACACCTAGTCGTGCCACCATCGGGTAATGGTGAAGATGCACAACTTATGCATCTTCATCATTTGGCATGATTGGGCATGACTGTGCACTTGGCCATGCCTACCATTCTGTGTTAGGCTAATGGACTACGTCATCGTACCATGTCTGACACGACATGATCCCTTTGACACCTCTAACCATGATGTACGAACTGAAAGCATAACATATGTTTTTTATTAAGTTATGAATTTTATCTATTTTATTTTATAGTACAAGCAGTTTAATTTTGATATTTATATTTAAAAAAAAAAGTTTACTTAAAAATTTAAACTTAAAAATAAAAATTATTGTCATAATTGCACTAAAACTAGCACTATGCTCTACTTCACAATGTTGGTCCAATGCCCATTGCAACTATGCAATGATAGTAGTGTGGTACTTGGCACTAGTTGTGGCACTGCCAAAACCCATAGTGAGTGCCACACTGCCATTGTTAGTGTAAGCTGTAGGCCAATATGCACTATAACTAAGGTATGGGTTGGGCATTGGCTAGTGGTCATTGGGTAGTGGCAGTGTTGTGTGCCACTTAATGCATGATTCAAAAAGGCAGGCCATCGAGCATTGCTAGGCTGACCTACTAGGCTACCAAAAAATGGGTCATGGAACCCCAGCAATGCCCATTTGACACCTCTAAGTGTATTGGATCTCACTCAAATCCAATTTAGCAATATAGTCTTTGAAGTTGGATCAACTTCAATGATCCCCTTCATTTACTATCAAAGTATGCAAGATGATAAATGAAGATCTTATCTTATGGATAAATACATTCAACCCATTTATTGTAAGATTTCTAACTCGACTAATAATAAAGATATAATAAAAAATTATAAAATTAAAAAATAATTAGTAATTCATCAACTTATGATACAAAAAGAGTAATCTTTATGACATTTGATATTTGTAATAATCACAAAATCAATGCATTTTCATCCATGATCACCAACTTTATCGATTCTAAGTAGAAACTAAATAAAAAAAAATATTATGATTCCGTAATATCACACATCCTCATAATATTCCTATTATTTTTGAGTGTTTATCAAAGATCTATAAGGAACACAAGATTTAAAATAAAATTTTTAGCATAATATTTAATAATACTTTAAATAATATTGTAATAATTAATATGTCTATGAAAATTATTAGAAACGGACAATTATGTGAGAATTTTCATATTAGAATTAGATGTATGTGTCACATATTTTAATAAAATAGTACAACTAGATATAAAAATAATTTTCCAAGCATTATACCATATCGGAAATATATTAAAATAGCTTAAGACATGTTGCATACTACAAGAGTTTGACACTATGTAAGTTAATGAGCCTCAAAAAAAATTTCAAATAAACATCAAATATCATTGAAATTATACATACCTCATATTAGAATCATGTGTTGGCTGCTAATATAACATATGACTATGTTAAGAATAAAAATATAGAATTAATAATTGACCAATCAGACTAATAGATAAGAATTTCATAAATTATAAAATTCTTTGTGATCTTTTATGATAAGATGAATATGTATTCATCTACGTATACGCATACCATATATATTGCACTTATATAGACATACAACATTAGTGGTTTGTTTAATAAATATAAAAAATGCCTATATTTTGGTCTCATGGTCATAGATGTGAAAATAAAATATTTAGAATATTAGTTATCTTATTCATCTCTTCATAGCTAATATAACATATGACTATGTTAAGAATAAAAATATAGAATTAATAATTGACCAATCAGACTAATAGATAAGAATTTCATAAATTATAAAATTCTTTGTGATCTTTTATGATAAGATGAATATGTATTCAACTACGTATACGCATACCATATATATTGCACTTATATAGACATACAACATTAGTGGTTTGTTTAATAAATATAAAAAATGCCTATATTTTGGTCTCATGGTCATAGATGTGAAAATAAAATATTTAGAATATTAGTTATCTTATTCATCTCTTCATAGCTTGTCTATTGGTATAAATCTCCTGGTCAAGGTGAAATGGACAAAAAATACTATAAAATACATATATCTACCTACATGAACCAACCACAAGGTCATGAAGATAAAATTTAAGAATAATTAGATAATTTATTTAAATATTACGATAATAAGTATAAAAATTTTGGCGAGCCTTTGAGTAATGATATGGATAACATATTCAAAGGATATGACTTTTTGATTCAATTAACTAGAGATAAATGATGAGAAGATTCCCCAAATATTAGCAAACTGTAGAGATACTTAGATACTAATTGCTACTTCATCACATCTCATTGTAATATTAAGAATTTTAATATATTAAGTTGTTACAAATTATACGAATCCATATTTCTTATATTATTTAAAATGACACAGAATCTACTAACACATCCGGTGTCTAGCATAATATTAGAGACTATTTTTTTCTAATACTTATGAATATGATTTCAAATATGAAAAGTATTTTTACCATCAAGTATCATTTAAGCAATTTCCTAATAATAAGATTAGAAAAATTCAATGATAGGTTTAAGATAAAATGAAATGGCTGAATTTGGATGATGACATAGGCACACAAAAATGACAATATTATTACTAAGATGAAAAGATTTGATGATTCTAACTTGACAGACTAATTTTGTTATTCAAAATTTTTTTTATTTATAATTTCAAATATTTATGTATTGTAATATATATATTTTTTTGTTAGTGAAACTTATAGTAAATTTTTTTAAAACAAAATTATTTATATTATATATCATTACTATAATATTTTATTAAAAAAAGTATTTACATTTATGTATTATAATATAATAAACTTAAAGTTAATAGTGTAAAACATGTGTAACAAATTGACAGGCCCACTTGCCTCCATCCTCGATTACCCCCAAGTGTTAACTAGTTACCTGACCCCTACTAAGTATACTCATGTTATCTACTTTGCTCGTTATGGCACATGATTTTACATATGGGTTAAGACTTATTCTCATGTCTCTCAAGTTTCATGTCTTATCCCTATGACTTGAACTTGAGTCCTTTCAATCACACAACAAAATATTACCTGACCTACCTGGCTCACCTGATATTCTATTATGAGAATGAAAAGACTTGGGATACGTCCTAAGGATGTGACATGAGAGGCATAAGAATAAGTCTTGATCCATGTGTAAAACTATGTGCCATGATGGATAAAGTAGACAATATTAATATGCCCAATGAAGATAGACAACTATTTAACACTCGGGAGCTACCTAGAACTCGAGGTTAGTGGAGCCCACACCATTTGTTACATATAAATATGTTCATATGTAATAAATGGTTGGCCCAATTTACCTCAGTCATCGGCTGGCCCCCAATTATTAGCCAATTGCTAATAATTGAGACAAGTAGGTCAACTGATACTCAGGTGCTAGAATTTGAAACTATATAGACTAGATGTCTCAAGTTAAAATTATATGGATATGAAATGAGAGAAATAAGAGTAAGTCATCATATATAAAACCATGTGCTCTAAGGGCAAAGCGGACAATATGAGCTAGGTGAGTGCTGGGAAACTGGTTAAACTCATGGGTTGCTCAGGTATTAAGGTCAGCGTGGCCCACCATTTGTTACAATCCACTTTGTCAATATAAGTGGAAAATAAATAAAACAATTGAATTTCCTAAGATGCTTCATACTAATGATGACCCCATTATATATGAATATTATATATTTGATTATACTTCAAAAATGATGTATCGATTAATATATTTGTAAGAATCATTAAAGATGAGCCCTTAGCTGATATTTTTCATGTTAAATATATGGGTAGCATAATTAATCTAATAATACAAATGAGAATAAAAATAATTTCCTACCCATTAAAAATTATAAAAAATTTTACTAAATACTTTAAAATACTCAACAAACAACAAAATTGTACACTATATATCTGTCGATGGGCCTAAAAAAGAAAAATTTTCAAACAAATAACATACACCAACAGAATTATATATACCTAATGTTATATTCATGTGTTGGCTATCAAAATATGATATCCAATTATGTCAAAAGTAAAAATGACAAACTTAATATTAATGATTTAGACTATGAGATATGAATTAATGATTCAATCTATATATGTAAATTATCTAGCTAGAAAATCCACATATATAGACTAGATGTCTTGAGTTAAAATTATAGAAAAGTGACATGGGAGACATGAGAGTAAGTCATGATCCATGCCACATATAAAACCATGTGATCTAATGGCAAAGTAAACAATATGAATATGCCCTATGAGGACTGGGAAACTGGTTAACACATGGGGGTTGCTTGGAGATTGAGGTCAGTGGCACCCACCATTTTTTACAATCCACTAGTCACTTCTTAGTGGAAAACAAATAAAAAAAATTGAAGTTCATGGAGATTATTCATACCCATGATGGCCCCGTCATATTTGAGTATATTATATTCAATAATACTTCAAATAATGATGTATTGATTAATATATTTATAAGAATCTTTAAAGATAAGCCATTAGCTAATATTTGTCATGTTAAAAGTATGGGTAGCATACTTATTCTAATAATGAAGATAAGAATAATTTTTTTTTTCATGCATTAAAATATATAAAAAAGTCACTAAAATACCTTAGAATACCTTGTAAACAACAAAATTTTACACTAAATATTCGTCAATGTGCCTTAAAAAAATATTTTCAAACAAATATCATACACCGATAGAATTATATATACCTTATGTTAGATTTAAGTGTTGGCTATTAAAACATGATATCCAACTATGTCAATAGTAAATATGATAAACTTATTATTAATAATTTAGACTATGAGATATTATTTTTATTTTTAAAATTAATTTTAATGATATGAAAAATATGTGTTCATCTATGTATGCTCTCACCACATGCATTACATATAGATGCATAAGAAATAATAGTAGTATGTTTTGTAATTATAGAAATACACTCTAATTGTAGATTCATGGTTATTGAGATGGAAACTATGTAATTAAAATATTAATCTTTCATCCGATCTATTTATTACTTGATTGCTTATATAAATCTTAGAACTAAAGTGAAAGGGGTAGAAATGTATACCTATATTTGTATTTAAAATACATATCACCCTGTATGAATCAAGTAAAAAAACTATATGATAAGATATATAAATAATCAGATAATATATTTAAATATTATAATACTAGATATGATAACTTTAGTGAGCCTCCGAGTATGAACATGGACATCATATTTAGACATAATGAATATGTCACTCAATTAACTAGGGACGAACAACTAGATAGTTTATCGAATAAGAGTGACCTATCGTGCTACTTAGATATTAATTACTACTTTATCCTATCATATTATGATAATAAAAATTTAAATATTGAGTTAATATAAATCCACACATCTTGTGCTATCTAGGATAATACATGATTTAATGACTCTTCTGATACCTAGCATAGCAAAGAGATGTCAAGTGGGCTGGGTGGGCGAGGCACAACATGAGGCATGACCAGACTGAGTTGTGCCTAGCCTATCACAACATGATCCAGAATTATGCCTAGACCTGAGTTGGGCCAGTGGCTACCATGCTTCATGATGTGCTAGGTACAACCCGTATGACTGGCCCATTGAAATGATCTACTAGCATGTTAAACCTGATCTATGACCTAGAATTCATAACCAGGAAGCAGGCATGATCCACTTGGCCTATGTCTGTTCTACCCAATACCAATAAAAAAAATCATAATGACAATATTTTAAAAAACCCACCATGATGTACACAGTAGGATTTTTAAATGAAACCCATCATGTGGCTAGCCTTGGCAGCCACCAGCCACCAGGCACATTCGTGTCCACGTTCATCATGGTGGATTTTAATTTTGATCTCTTATTTGAAATAATATTCAGAATCATAAAAAAAAAGACTTTGATACTATGCTAGAGGTATCAAATGAGCTATGTCATATTAGCGGCCTATTTTTAAATGGTCAAGTTGGGCCATCGTGCTATGCCCAACACGACATGACTTGTATTATACCCAGCTTGGCATGTGTCTGGGCAAAATCATGCTATGTCATGCTAGGCCATACTAGGTCATGATGGTTTGTGCTGAGAGCTAAGTCATGTGCTAGGAGTTAGGTCATGTTAGTTTTTTACTTTAAGTATGCAAATCACATTGCAATAACATGAAAAAAATAGAAGCACATCTTACATTCATATGAAAAGAAAAGAAAATCCATTATCTAAATAAAAAAAAAGATAAAAAAAATAACAATAATAAAAAAAACTACAAAAAATATCAATCATCCAAATAAAAAAATGTATTCATCAATCCCAATGTCAATCAGTGTCTATATGAAAATCATCATCATCATGTAAGCATCTAATGGTATCACTAGATATGGCCTCAATATCCTCCAAGTCTCACTAGTTATCATATGACAGCAACTCATGTGCTCTCATTCTAGCTCTATTCTGGACACCCAACCTTAAATCTTTTCAATCCTTCATATATGCAAATACCTTAATGATATCTAGTTATAGTCTTGATCTCTTATCAAAAATAACATTGATTATAAAAAAAAAGTATACACCGATGCTATGCTCAAAACTAGAGGAATCAGTAAACCCCATGCCATCATAAATAACACGGGATAGATAGACTCATGTGATTTCTACCATAGTAAAATATCAATGTTCTTATTATCATTATGTGATATGATAGAGTAGTAATATATATCTAAGTACCAAGATATCTTACTCCTCTTTTGATGGACTACTATATCATTTCCTCCTCTCTAATTGAATGGAGAAGTCATCTTTGAATATGGTATCTATGTCATTACTTAGAGTCAAACTATAACTACTACCATACTTAGGGTTGTACTATATAAATAAATTAGTCAATTTTTCATGAATAAACCCTTCAGGTTGGTGTTCCTGATTTATGCATGTGAATATGTATGTCAAAATATTCTTAACCCCTTCTATCTTAACCCTAGGATCCATCCATGTAGTTAGGCAATAAAGATATCGAATTATGGTACAATACTTTAAGAACTTGGTTTCTATCTCAATAGATATGAAACTAAATATAAAGTTATTATTAAATTTTCTAAACATGCTACTAATATTACATATGCACCTGAGTACAATGCAAGCAGTGAGAGTATACACAAATGAACACATGTTTGTCATGTCATAAAAATTCTTTAAAATTTTCATAAAAGAATTTCTTGTATCCCAGCTAGTATTATCAATAATAAGTTTGTTACTTTTATTATTGATATAATCATATATTATGTGTTTATATTTAATACATGACTTCAAGATTAGGTACGTATACTTTTAATGGAGTCTCACATCAATTTGGAATTTTTTCTTCTTTAGACCCACAGACAAATAGAGACTATCAAACTCATGTTGTCTGCTAAATGTCCGAAGATATTTTAGTGAGTTTCTTATTTTTTCTAATGTGTGGGAAACAAACTTTATCTCCACTTATGCTATCGGGTTAATAAAATTACAAATGTAACTAATATGAAAAATCTCACATAATGATTTGTCTTTAATGGTCTTAATAAATATATTAATAGCTACTTTGTTGTTAGTTATAGTATCAATTATGATACTATATATTTTTTTAGTATATGACAATCTCTAAAGATTTCTGTAATCCACTCATATATAGCAGGACCATCTTGAGGATGGAAAATATCAAAAAATCCTAATCTTTTATTCAAAGTTTTCATATAATATCAATATAATGAGTAGTGAGATATGCAAATGATGCATCGTCGTGACTAGTCTATATATTAGGCATCATGAACACCACTCCACCCTATTATCTAAATTCATTAATTATTATTTGTTTTTCTAATTTATAATATTTAATTATATGATTCTTACATGTGAACCTAGGAATCCCATGATAAGTAGGCTGAATGTAGGTCTCCATAATACTAACAACCCTATGATCTTTCAAAAATATAATCAAAAGACTCATAATGGTAATCAATTTGGTCATGTCTCCACTCCCTAATTTATTATGGTATATGAATGAGGTTAAAGAAGTTGAATTAGATTTAGCTTCAAAGATCCCACTACACTCGAATGATCCACTACGTACATGTGGTCGAGTTTTATTAAAAATTCCACAATGTGTACATGGCATATTTATATAAAAAATTTAAATATCAATTAAAAAAAATAAGTTAGGATAGGGTGGGCCAGGCCAAGTGGACTACACATGCTTCCTAGTCCTTAGTCCCATGTCATAGTTACCATGCTGGTAGACCATGCCAATGGGTCAGGCATACAGGTCATGCCTAGCCTGGCATAAGGCATGGTAGCCTCTGGTATAACATGACATGAGTCATGCCTCGGGCTAGCATGACACAAGGCTAGGCATGGTTCTAGACTGTGTCATGCCGGGTCAAGCATGATTCAGTTGGGTCATGCATCATATTATGCCCGAGCTACCTGGCACTGGCAAACTTTATACCTCTAATTTTTGTTAAAATCATTAGAGATGATTCATTAGATAAAATTTTTCATAGTATGCGTATTTTTCATATAAGTAACTTGATAGCATAGAAAGAAATTAAAGTAATTTTTTCTACATAAAAAAAAAGAAATTTACTAAAATATCTTAAGTTGCCTAGCATATAACAGAAGTTTAGTCCTATTTTTTTATCAGTGGACCTAAAGAAAATTCAAATGGAAGTGAGACACCATTAAAATTACACTTGATATTAGAGTCATGTGTTGAAAATATACATGTGATATTCAACTATGTCAATAGTAAGAGTTTTTTTTGTCAATAGTAAGAGTTATAAACTTATTATTGATGATTTTTATAGATTTACAAAAATTTCTTTTATGAAAATTTTAAAATTTTTTTATAACATGATGAATATATGTGCTAGGCAATCCCACTTAGTTTTGTAAGCAGCAACAGTCATGAAGAAATTTGCGCAGAGAGGAGATAAAAAAAATAGAGAGAGATGAATAATTTTGCAACAAAATTACAGCAACATGAAAAATTGAAATAAAAAACAATTTATATTAATGATGAAGCAGGTCGAATTACTCGAATGGATCAGGTTCTGCTCCAAAAATTTCTTCGGCCCTTTGAAGGAGCAATGGGACCCCCGTTATTATGCTATTGATGCATTCACAACCTTTCAATATCTTATTTCTTGCACTAACAAAATACTGAACCAGAAAATATTTTAATTATACAAAATAGATTTATCAAAACAAATTATATACAATAATCTCCACCTTAATTTGTTTTGCATACAGATAGAGAGATACTCTTTATAAACAGTTAGTCCAAATAAGACTACAGCTAATTTGATATGTTTAGTAAGTTAAGACAATGTGCTTTGTCCCATCATAGTAACTTATTGAGAGTAACATGTTTGGTAAACATGTTAGCTGGATTATCAGAAGTTCAAAACTTCTTTACTTGTGCCCTCTTCTCAGATCAAAAGAAATGACATCGCACATCAATGTGCTTTGTCCTCTCATATGTGCACTTGGTCTTTTTCTAAACAGATAACACTGAGGTTGTCACATAAAATTATTGCAACCTCTTCAAAAAGACCAAGGTCCTTGAAAAAATCTTTCAACCATATTTCTTCCTTCGCAGCTTTAGTCAGAGTCATATACTCTACTTTAGTAGAAGATAAAATAAGAGAAGATTACAGCGTGACTTTCCAGCTAACTACAAAACTGTATACAGTGAAGACATAACCAGTCATAGACCGTCTACTGTCAACATTTCCCGCATTGTCAGAATTAGAATATCCTACTAGCATGATTTCAGATTCATTACCAAATATCATACCAACATCAAAAGTCCCCTTGAGGTACCTAAGCATCATCTTAATAGCTTTCCATTGCTCTTGAATAGGGTTTATCATAAATCTACTGACTGTAGCTACTGCATGAGCAATATCAGGTCAGGTGCACACCATATGATACATGAGGCTCCCAACAACATTAGAATAATGAATCTTAGACATTTGTTCCTTATTATATTCATATTGGGAAAAGATATATCATCTACATACAATAGCAAAAAGATATATGACTTATCCTTGTACCTTTTGAAATAGACATAACAGTCATGGTCACACATACTGTATCCATGACTAGTCATGAAATAGTCAAATATCTTGTACCACTGATGGGGAGTTTGCTTAAGTCCATAAAAGGGACTTTAGAAGCTTGACACATGGGTTTCCTTACCTGATACCTAAAAACCCTCAAGCTGGCTTATGTAAATTCTTCATTTAGATCTCCATGAAGAAAAGTAGTTTTAATATCTAGTTGCTTGAGTTCAAGGTCCTGATGTGTCACTAATGCTAGAAGTACCTTGATTGAGGTATGTCTAACTATAGAAGAGAATATCTCATTATAATCGACACCTTCTTTCTGATTGAATCCTCTTGCAACTAGACATGTTATAAACTTTACACCACCAACTATAGAGACATCATTTATCTTCTTGAAAATCCATTTGCAAGAAATTATTTTTCTTCTTTTAAGTTTAGGTACAATAAGCCAAGTACCATTCTTATGAAGAGATTCAATCTCTTCATTCATGGAAACTAACCATGACTCAAATTCAGGACATCTAATAGCATTTTTGAAGAAGGATGGTTCAGGAATATCAATCTATTCGGCAACTTGTAGGGCAAACCCTATAAATTCATCAAAGTTGAATCTCAAAGGAGGACCTATATTTACCCTTCTTTGTCTATCCCTTACAATGTAGTAGGGAATAGATTCTATAGGCGCAGGTTCAAGATCAGGTTCAATAATAGACTCAGAATCATTTTCATGATTAGCTATTATTTTTCTAGAGACAACAAGCATCTTTCTTGGAGCTATAGATTTAGATCTTAGCTTAACCTTAAGTTCAGCTTGAGGGACATCAGGTAACTGGATAGAACAATGTACTTCTCTTAAGATGACACTTTCATCAAAGGTGACACTCCTAGAGAGTCACTCTCTATTTAGATGGTGACCATATATGGAATCCTTTGACTCCATCATTCTATCCTACAAATATTCATTTTCTTGCTCGTGGTTCGGACTTACTATCATTTACATGATAGTTGGCAACGCACCTGAATACTTTCAAATTAGAATAATCTACAGGTTTACCAGTACACACCTCAAATGGAAATTAAAAATTAATTCCACTAGGTGGCGATCTGTTTATCCGATAGCATGTTGTATTAATAGCTTCAGCCCAAAACTCATTGCGTAAGTCTGATTGAGAGAGCATACATCTAGTTCTCTCCAGAAGAGTTTAATTTATTCTTTCAACAATGTCATTCTCCTGAGGAGTGTCCCTAATAGTTTTGTGTCTGGCTATACCTTTGTCCTTACAAAATTCCTCAAATTCAGATAAACAAAATTCTAGACCATTATCTGTTCATAACAGTTTAACTTTCTTTTGTGTTTGATTTTCTACTAAGCTGACATACTGCTTAAACTTTATAAAAGTCTTATATTAATGTTTCATCATGAATACCCAGGACATCCTAAAGAAATCATCAACTAAACATAAATAAAATCGAGCACCCCCAAGAGATGTGATTCTAGAAAGATCCCAACAGTCAGCATGGATATAGTCTAGAATCCTGTTTGTATAGTGTATAGTCTTACCAAACTTAGTTCTATGTTTCTCACCAAAAACACAATGATCACAGAAATTTAATTTACTGACTATATGACCAACAAGAAGATTAAGATCAGAAAGAATTTTCATACATTTCTCTCCCATATATGCGAGCCGCATGTGCCACAGATTGGTAAGGTCAACTTCATCTTCAGATGCCGGCTCTTTGGATGTGACAGTAATAGCCCCTATCACTGTGGAACCTATCAATGTGTATAGTGTTCCACTCTTCTACCCCTTCATTATGACATCATCTCCTTGGTGAACATTCAATGTTCCCTCACCACCACTGAATGCGCATCTATGATCATTCAGAACACCAAGAAAAATGTGATTCATTGTTATTTCAGGAACATACTTTACATTTGAGAGTGAGACTATTTGACCATCATATGTTCTTAGTCTCACTATGCCAATTCCAACCACCTTACATGGTTGGCTGTTCTCCACCATAGCATGGCCAACTTCCTTCATGTAAAATTTATTGAAATACTCCAAGTGAGTACTTATATGGAAGGAGGCCCCAGTATCCAAGATCCAAGAATATGATCTTACGATCATTGTGGAGGTTAACAGCACAAAATCTTCTCTATCATCCAGGTCATCAAAGGCCACGACAACAACAGGTGGGGGATTAGGCTGACCTTGCTGTTCCATCCTCACTTTCTTCTTTGGGCATTCAGTTTTCCAATGCCCTTTCTGTTTGTAGTATTGACAAGCGTCACTCTCATTTGATCTCTTCTAGAGCTTGTTTCCCTTCTTCTTGAATGAAATAGGTTTTGGCCTCTTATTTATCACCACCAATCCAGCAGAGTCTTGCTTTGTTCTTTCAATAGCAGCCTTCTGTCTCATCTCTATGTAGTGTAGGGCAGATCGAACATCCTTCAATGTGATTTCCTCCTTCCTCATTATGAGAGATTCGACAAAATTTTCATAGGAAGCTGGAAGAGAGACTAAGAGCAGAAGTGTAGCATCATCATATTTCACCTTAGCATCCACACGTTTAAGGTCTATGAGGATGCTGTTTAAATCATCCAGATACTTCTTCAAAGAAGTTCTCTCTTGCATCCTTAATATGAACAACCTCCTCTTCAACAAAAGCTTGTTTGTTAGTGATTTAGTCATATACAATGACTCAAGTTTGAGCCACAGTCCTACGGCAGATTCTTCATCTGCTACCTTAGCTATGACTTCATCAGACAAGCTTAATAGAATGGTGGAGTATACTTTCTCTTCAAGTCTCCAAGCCGTTTTCTCTATTATTCCAAGAGCAGGGGCGGTGTTTGGATCGAAACCTTGAACAAGAGGATTCCAGATATCGAAATTCTTCAAATGCACTCGCATTATAATCTGCCACATACTAAATTCGTTTCTGCCACTAAACTTCTCAATTGTGGTGTTCAGGGTTCCAACCATTTCAATAGAATATCAGTTTACATAAAAAATCACAAAATCTGATGGCGTAAGTGCTTGAAAAATTTTTGAAACTCGCTATGATACCAATTGTTAGACAATTTCGCTTCCATGATTTTGATTTTAGAGATTTAGGAAAAGAGAATAACAAAAAACGATAGTAAACAATATATAATCCACAATCCACAATCACATACTAAATTCCTATACTATTTTTCCTTCATGCATGAATAAATTTATCACAATTCATTATGCCTTCATAACTACAAGCATACCCTAATCTTCATCATCTCATTCTCAATATGAGTCTTTGATACATGACTATCTATTTGTCCTAAAGTAATACTTTTTTCTTTAAGTCCTTTATTTATCATACCTTCTGAATGATGTGAGTAATACAATCAGATATTTTTATTTTAATAGTACTAATACTAATAATCTTTAGAAATTTATCATTAACTATGTGCATTGAACTTTTTGAGATAAATTTATATTTGTGAAATAATTCTTTTTGAGATGTTATGTGTCATGATTCTTCCAAGTCTAGATTGCACAACAACAAATTACTTTTCACTTTTAACTATTATTATCACCTTACTATATAGAATATTGTTATCTCTCATCATCCATAATACTTGCTGCATTCCCTTGAGAATTTGATGGTTTAATGTATTTATTCTTCTTCTTGTATGAACAATCTCTTTTAAAGTATCATTTATTATCATAGTTGCAATACTTAATAGTTTTTTAGGATTAGACTAAATCCCAAAGTTTTATTGGGCGATTATCTCTCAACCAACCAACATTACAAATATATATATATATATAACTACTACACAAAATATATATATATATATAACCAATCGATAATTCTATTAGTTCTATTACTAATGATTATAGATAGTTCTATTACTACTACACAAAATATATATATAACTATATTAGTTATATATAACCAATCGATAATGATCATGCACAAAGGAAGGAAGGATAATATTGATACGTATGCATTTTTTTTTTTAAATTTGATTATTAGTTCTTTTTTTTTCTTACATGACACGATGACATCACAAGGTTAAAGTTCAATGGTAATTATATATTTGATTATACTAACTCAAATACTTTTGTTCTTGGTATATCAAAACATAAAAATA
Organism: Sapria himalayana; assembly: GCA_029783825.1. Lineage (NCBI taxonomy): Eukaryota > Viridiplantae > Streptophyta > Magnoliopsida > Malpighiales > Rafflesiaceae > Sapria > Sapria himalayana. The sequence goes on along the minus strand of JAREIK010002500.1, from coordinate 250,262 downwards.
ATGAAGATTTGTGTCATGGTACATGAAATACAAAATAATTAAAAAAAGATCATTAAAAAAAATAAAAAAAAAGATGCACCAATAATTAAAATAAGACAAAAACATAATTTTTATTAATTTTTTATTAAATTTTATTTTTTATATCGCTGATGCGTTAGTTGAGAATTGAGATTTTGATTTTGAGTGCCCTAAAATAGAATTATTTTAATTTTTGGTGCATATTTTTTTAATTTAAAATAAAATTATTATTTTTTATTATTTTATGTTTGATACATCAAAACACAGATCTGCCCAAAAAAAAGGCTTTGAAATGTACATATTTCTATTTTGGTGTACATATACTGAAATATACCATTTCCTTGAAGGTTATTCTGAGCATTTTAATTATTTTATATCCTTTGATACAATTTTTCAAATATTGTCACCAATTATACTCTAATTTCACACCATCTATTTTCCTCTCATTAATTAATTTTTCCTCTATTCCATCAAATATATTTTCCCCTGAAGTGTATGGATTTCTCAAGTCTGAAAAATGAGTATCATGGAGCACGAATTGGTAATCATAAATAATAATCCATGGTGAAACATGTAATTTTACAAAATAGAAATACATGAGGATAATGAAGATTTGGAAAACATTAGAAAAAAAAGGCCTTAAAAAAATAGAGAATTTTGTTTTAAGGTGTAAAGATAATAAATAATTAGTGGTTAAGAAAATAATACTTGCATAATCATCTTCGACATCAGGTTTTGGAGACCCACGTTCTACCGAACTGAACAGAACAACTGCCTTCTTAGTTGAGTGCTACTCAGTGACTTTCGCTCAGTGGGAAACAATGAAAAGTTGGAGACAAAAATGCCTTGCTATTTTCCAGGTATAATCGTTGCCATGGTTCCCAAATCCCATTCTCGGAGGTTGTCGGGTTTTAATTGTGGGAATTTCTGATCTCCAATTCTAGAAAAAAAATGGCCTAAAAAAATAATCTAATAATGTAACCCCTCTAACCATTGTCACGTTTCTTCCCAACTGCGATGATAAAAATCTAGGAATTCATGGCGGAACACAAATGTTTCCCATCTGTGAGGATATTATTAAGTTTTATTTTGTTCAAGTAATATTTTCACAATTTAGAAGTTACACTTAGTTGCTCAGTTTAGGTTTACTACCCTTTAATACTATATGATAATGGAGATATGTTTACTGCTCAACCAACATGGGCAGTGACATGTGGAAGTGGAGTGGGGAAATGTCTTCCCAGTTGTTTACTATCCAATATTGTCTAACCCCAATGTTAAATGTTTTAGGTGATGTGATTATGAACACATGTTTGCATCTCAATCTTGCAATTTTTTGATCAGTTTTCCCAAACAATTAATCTACTAATCGGTTATGCCACCCAAGATGACCATGTTTATTGTTATGTGGAATGAATATGCTCATGATAGCAAATGACAAATGTTTGGATAGTAAACATATCTTCATGATCCTATAGAATCATGAACCATAAAGACATCTGGTTCCGTTAGCATGAACCAGAAAGTTTCTATTTGTTTGATGAACAAGAGAAGCTCTTGGCTCATTTAAAACGGACCATACTCGTTTCTAGTACCTCGATGAACCATAATGGTTCATTCAAAATGAAGCAGAAAAAGTTTCTGGTTTCTTGATGACCCAGTAGAAGTTTTCTAGTTCATTCAAAATGAACCATAATTACTTCTGATTATTTCAAAATGAGCGAGAAATGTTTGTGGGTCACGTTCATTCAAACTGAACTAGAAAAGAGCTTTGTCCTTTCTAAAGTCTAAATAGAATTGAAGCATAATGATATAATAACTTGTTTCAATTGTGTTCTCCTATCCTATTGCATCGAGGATAATAGATTTATGTTTCTTATAGTTGCTGAATTATGACTCTATGCCCTGACGTCGAGGTCCAATTTTGGAGTCAAATATGAAACAAGTTGAATTCATAACTATGCACAGTTTTTGAAAATAAGTGTTTCAAATCTTGCGATGATAAATCAACATAAATTTCTTTTTTCAATTTAGTAGAATACACATTTGAAGACAGTTTCTAGTCTCATTTGTAAGTAAAATGAGACTAGAAACTATGGAGAATTATCTCACTCGCCTCACACTGAGCTGAAGACTTAGTAAGTTCCATGTTCCCGAATTATTAGGTAACTCTCTTGTAAAAAGAACATTGTTGTAGCACTGTTTTACATCACACAATTCATAGTTTACGGGTTGCTGAAAGCTTATTCTTACATTTTACATACAAACAGCACCTTTATGAAGCGTGGCATCATCGCGCAGGTGCAACTTGTCTTGTGTTGTTACTCATTTTACAAGAGTCCTGAGAAATGCCAAGATAGTCAAACCAGCAGCCCAGACATCATCATCTGAAACATGCTCTTCAGAAGAGTGACTCACCCCTCCACGGCACCGTATGAACACCATTCCCACCTGAACATACATAATATTGCAAGTCAAGAATAAGAATTGAAGGATGCATAATACTGAAAGTCAACAATGTGAATTGGCCAAGTTTGTGAACAACAAAGAAAATAATAGGCACTGACAAGGTTAAGTAGAGTAGCCAACCATAAAGCAGCATGTACTAAGCAGTGTTATTTAGTACGTCACTGTTACCAGAAGAGTCGAGATTTGGTCTTCCATTCCCTTTATATATATATATATATATATATATATATATATATATATATATATATAATTGATACTATATTTGAAAATAACTTTATACAATTAATAAAATTCCTTTTTTCCTTCTCACCATCTTTCCATAAAATTAATGTAGTCGAAATCCTAATTTGGTCATGACATGGTACTTGTATCCAAGTAGAGGTGTTAAGTAGGCATGGCGACCCGGGCACGGCATGAGGCATGACCCGGGCACGGCGCGAGGCAGCTTCCAGCACAGCACGGTAATCCAAGGCACCAGTTTACCATTACTGGGAAGCGGGCGGGTCAGATGTTAGTTTCCTGGTAACCCGAGGCACGGTTCGTGCTGTGCGGGCTGACCCGAGGCATCGGCCCACAAGGAGTAACCTGATGGGCTACGGGTTACCTGGAAACTGGTACCCGGCCCCACCCCCTACTTCCCGATAACGGTAAATTGACATGTGTAAATGAAACAACATTGCCACATGGCAGTTTTTATTGATGAATCCCACCCCGCCATGTGGGTTTTAAAGTTTTATTATAAAACTTTATTGAAACCCAGCCACCAAGGCCACCCCACCCAGACCCCAACGTTGTAGCCTGTCAGCATCGGGCCGACTAAAGCTGGTCCTGGTCGACGCTGCCACACGATGGGGTCGGGTTGAGCTTACCGTAAGCTCAGCCCTACCCTGTCACATGTCGGCTCGGGGCTCGGCTAGGGCGGTGGGCACACTACCTACCCACACCACACCCGAGCACCAGAGAGCTGAACGCCCAAACCCAACCCGCACCTGATCCAAACCTCTCATCTACAAGTGAGTGGCAGCATTGGATTGCACAATTGACAATGTATCTTCCCGTGGTGCTGAACACCATGCATGCTGGCGATCGGCAGTGACGATGGTCGTGCTACCGTACTGTTGAGATAGAAACTGATATACAATGAGTATTTTGGAGAAACTTTCACATTATGATGCTGTCGTACATGTGAGGATATCATTATGATGGCCCAAAACCCAATTTTGATGAATTGTGGCAGTCTCCATGATGGTTGGCACACTAGTGTCAATATGGAACTGATACACTAAGCGTGTATATTTTAAAATGTTTTGAACCATTATTTTTTAAAATTTTGCATAAGACCATGAAAATTTATACAAGTTCATCTTTGTTTCATATTATAAAGATTTATCATGCATGAAAATTAAAAAAGAAAGAAATTGCTAAAATCATTGTGAGATAACTTAGAATAATCAAATCCTATAAAAATTAATAACACATACATATTCTTTATAGGCTATGTCAGTGATAATCTTGTTTTTGGCCTAATATTATGTTGGTCAGTGGTCACACATTGAAACATTCATCTCACATTGAGACTAATAAGTCGATGATAAATGATGCATAACTACTAATAAAATTTAGAAAAATTTTATTTATATAATAATATTACTCAATGACTGACATGCAAATTTGCCAACTAGGATCAGATGACTGCACTTTGAACGCAACTATGAAAGATAGTTATTGCTTCCATATATCTGTTGAGAGCCCAACTACATTGAGATAATTTATCAACTAGATTGGTAACCTTCTTTATACACGTGTTGGTAAAATGATGTATTATTTTGCAAACAAAAATTCTTAGTGAGAATATATTTTTGCTTCTGTCAGAAATTTATCAGAGATTAACTTTAGATCTATAGCTACAACTAGATGAACAGAGTTGGTATTATCAGTCATAGCATGACAACATCTTCATCATGTATAGACAGTGAGAGCCGAGAGTTCTGACATAGATACTTCAAGAGGAAGAAAGCTGGCAGTAACATGTTATTTCTATAAAACATTAAAACATACTCAAGAGAGGTACTGGACATTATACCTTAAGTTATGACAATTTTTTTGTGGTACAAAGACTATACAACATACTACTCAACCTGTCAAACTTGGTTCCTATATGATTGTATCTATAGGTACTACTAGAGGTGTCAAACGGGCCGGCCCTGCATGGTCCGGCCCATTTTTAACAAGCACGATCGTGCTACCGTGCCATGCCGGGCACGACCTGGCCATACAGGCCAGGGGCCAGGGCATAGGCTGAGAGTGAGAGAGAGAGGCAGGGCCGGGCAGGCGGGACCGGGACGGGACGGGAGGCCGCACGGATAGGCAGAAATCTGAAATCAGAATATTATTATTTTTTTAATTTATATATTGTAAATTTTATTTCTTAAGATTAAATGTAGTATTACTATTAATTATTAAATATAATTTTTTTTAAAATGTTAAAAATTAAAATTAAAAAAAAAACAAATTTTAGAAAATTATTTTTTTATCAAATTCAACTTAGTATAGCATTATTTATATTTATAATTTATTAATTATAAATTAAAGTTATTAATTTTTAAAATAAAATTTAAATCGTAAAAAAATAAATCAATACATTATGTTAGTAAAAATTAAAATTAAAAAAAAATTAAATTACACAAATAAATTACCAATCATGCATTTGAAACCGATAGTCCAAACAAAACAAGTATAAGTTTCAACGCAATGTACAAACAAAGCGTATAAATACAATGAATAAAAAAATATCGAAAAAAAACAGCAAATCAGCATCAATCGTCAAGCGGCATATCATGAGAATCATCAGCCACAACATCAAGATCAGTATCATATGAATCATCATCATCGGCAATCAGCTCCTCCGCCATCGTAGTGGATGTGGATGCGACTGCAGTGTCTGTCCCAGTCCCAGCTTCAGCACGATCATGGATGCTAAACCTCGATTCCTCCCAATCCTTCAAACACGCCAATGCCTCAACCATATCTGGACGTAATCTCGATCTCTTATCCGAAATCATGTTCACTACAACAAAAAAAATAGACTCCGATGCTACGCTCGACACCGGAGAAGTCAATAGATCCTGTGCCATCCTAGATAGCACGAGATAGGTGGACTCATATGATTTCTACCACAGTAATAAATCAAGATTCTTATTATCAGAATGTGATAGGATTGAGCAGTAATCGGTATCTAAGTACCGAGACAGCTCGCTCCTATGTGATGGTCCACCCCTACGTTTCCCCCTGCTAGGTTAATGGAATAATCGTCATATCCGAACAAGGTATCAATGTCCGTAATCACAGTCTCACCACCACCACCACCATACCTAGTATCGTAGTATGTGAACAGGTCTGTCAACTTCTCGTAAATGAACCCTTCAAATGACTCTTCCAGGTTCATGAACGAGGAAATGAAAGTCAGGGTGTTTTCTACCCCTTCCACCTTAGCCCTAGGGTCCATGCATGCAGCGAGACAATAAAAAGATGAAATGGTGGACCAGTACTTCAAGTACTTGGTCTCCATCTCTGCAACCATATGGCTAAGTGTCGGGATCAGCTCGATACTTCCTAAACATGCTACTAATGTTGCATATGCACCGAAGTACAATGCAAGTGGTGGGCGTATAAACTGACGAACACATGTTCGTCGTGTCATAAAATATCTTCAGGAATTTCATAAATGAAATTCCTGAAGCCCAGTCAGTGTCGTCATTAATAAGTTCGTCACTCTTACTATTGACGTAGTCGGATATCACGTGTTCGTATCCAACACATGATTCCAACATCAGGTACGTGTAATTCCAACGATGTCTCACATCCGATTGGAATTTTTTCTTCTTAAGATTCGCAGACAAATAGAGAATACCAAACTCTTGTTGTCTGCGAGGAGTACAAATATACTTGAGTGCATTGCGTATATTTTCAAAAGTGGGGGAACACATATTCATACCCGCTTGAACTATCAGGTTAATCGCTACTCCATTATTAGAAGCATTATCGAAAATGATACTAAAAATTTTATTTTGAATTTTATATTCCCTAAATATTTTCATCATACACTCAAAAATGCCGGGCCATCATGAGGATGAAAAATCTCAGTGAATCCTAAAATTTTTTTATTGATTGTCCAGTTAGAATCTACATAGTGACTCGTGAGACATGCATAAGAAGAATCATTGTGACATGTCCATATATCGGACGTCACGGACACCACTCCACTATATGCCATAAATTCCTTAATTATTTTTTATTTTTCTAACTTATATATCTTTAGTATGTCACTCCTAGATGTGGACCTAGGAATCCTACGATAGGAAGGCTGAAAATAAGTCTGCATAATGCGCACTACCCTCGGATCTTCCGAAAATCTGATCGGAAGACCCATCAATGTGATGAGTCTGGCCATGCCGTCCCTACCCAACTCGCTGGAATATACGAAGGGAGTAAACTTTGAGACTGTACTCGATCCAGTCTCAAAAAATGTAGTGCCAAGTTGGGTTTGGCTAGGATCTAAGGGTCCATGTTTTTTGGTGCATAATTCGGCATGCCTCTTAAGGTGCCGAGTCTCACATGAACTCTTGCATGTTAAAAGTCTCATACAATATTTGCATTGTACTATTTCAAGTTCTTCACCCCTAACATTTATTTGTGTTATGATTTTAAAATGAGTCCAGACTACAGAAGTCCTCCTAGTTTTTTGTTTTTTAGAATTTTGGGTTGAGACGACTGAAGAAACCAAAATTTGAGCAGCCACAGACGTCTGTGTAACACTAATATTTTCATTTCCAAATTTAAATACGTGTCAGGTGTATTTGTCATTTTTTATGTTTTTTTTTTCATATGTTTTTCTAGAGAGAGAAGCTTTAGAGAGAGAAAGTAAATAAAAACGTAAAATAAATTACCCAGTAAAAGCAATGAGGTCAGTCACGTGTAAGGTGCACCGCAGGAAGCTCTGATGTTCAAAACTCAAGTAGAGTTTCACGAAAATCCAAGCCGAAATCAAAATCCCGAGGCCCGAGAGAGAGATGCACGGTTTATGTGAGAGAGAGAAGTTTTGAGAGGAGATATGTTTTTGAAAAACATAAATGTTATAGAGAGGGGGGTATAATTTATAGACTAAAGAAATTAATTTTTTATAAAAAAAGAAATTTTTTTATTATTTTTTTGAATTTTTAATATAATTTTAAGGGGCAGAATCACGAGGACCATTGGATTCTACCCCCTAGCCGTTGGAGGCGAATCCAATGGCTGAAAATCTTTATAGTTTGAATTTTTTTTTTGGACGTTGGGATTGATCGGGTCTAAGCCCGTTGGGGCTCGGCAGTCGGACCGCGGGTCGGGTCCAATCAGACCCGACCCAAGGTCTTTTTACCGAGGGGGGCGGGGGATGGGTCACTGCCCACGCCCCACGCGTGCCTGCGTGAACCGGCACGGGACGAACCCGTGCCGGGCCAGGCACGGCACGGCACGAGCAGTTCCTAACCCGGGCACAGTTTAAAAACATGCCGGCCCGGCCCGGCACGTTTGACACCTCTAGGTACTACATGCATAGGCAGATACACATCTATGCCCCTGTTCTTTCTGCTCATCATATCATTGTAAATTCATAGATCATAGATTTGGGAGCCAAACCAATAATTACAATAGTTGTACTTTTTTGTAGCGTCTAAATTTTCTGATATTGTCATAACTAATAATATCATTGTACAAGTTAAGGGAAATAAAAATAGTTGAAACTTTTCTTCTAACACATATTTTACATATACAAGAGTTTTATTATAATTTATTTTTTATCATTTACTTTATTAAGTAAAAAAATTTAGATATTATAATCTTTTTTGTATCTATATACATGATCAACAAACCAGTGACTTTCTTAGATATTGAGCAAGGTGAATTATACCTATTCTTCTTTACTCATTTAAGTCCTTCCTGATATCTGTATACTATTGATCTACTAGTAAATAGTAATATATTTTCGGATGAAACATTTATCATTAAACTGAATATTTTAAAGTCAAGTATCATATCAATAATATTTATTGAGATATATTGATTAGAAAAATATATTAGATTTTACTGTTTGAGATGTCATGATAATACTAAGAGGGACCTTTTCATATTTAATTTACTCAAATATTTGAGAATGCTATAGAAATAGGATAACCACATATGATGAGTTGAGAAATTAGATTATTTTTCTTTTATGAATTTTATGAAAAAATAAAAATTCAATTTGAATAAGATATTAAAATATTAAAAAATAATAATATTTTAAAATATACTTTTCATCAATTTTTTATCATATATCATGTGGCATTACTATTGCACATAATGAGATAATGAAAGAAAAAATCAATATCTTAATTGACATGATTAAGATACTCATATTATATAGGGTGTGCTTATGTGTTTTAGGGAGAAGTAATATTAATCATTAAATTTCTTATTAACTAAAAATTACTTTTTGTTCTATCATATCATATCTCATTTTAAATGATATATCAATGAGAGAGACTCTTTCACCTTCAATCTAAGGTATTTGGGCATATTTATTTTGTTCAAGATTTTTCTCCAAGTTGATAAAAAATTGATTACACGTCATTAAATATAGATTCATTGAATACTTTAGTACTTAGAAAAAATATATATGTTATTCATCAGAGATGAGTAAGATCAATTTGAGTACCGATGCAATATTTTTCAAGGTCAAGTCTTTCTTTAAGAATTTATCCAAGAAAATACACCTTTTAAAATTTGTATTTGTAAGGTTATTCATATGTCTAATTGTTACTCTTCACATAAGGATAATCGTCGATCTTGCTCTTATACCTATATCTAATACAATTAGCAATAAGAGTAGTAACATCTCTCGAGGCATTGTGTCAGAGAAGAGATTAGTACCAATGTCTCAATGAATATGAGAAGTGAGTCTACCTAAGAGACAGATATGAAAATTATGAGACTTGATCCTAATCTAAAAATATAGACTAAATGAATATGTCTATAATCTTGTCTAGATGAGTCTTATGTTGCATTAACTAATCTAGTTTAAAATAGTAAGGTGGACCTTCTGATTAAACTATGAAATAAATCAAAGATATGTTCTCAATATCTACTGCCTTAAATATTCTCTTATTCTCGTTTCAATACTACTATACCATATGAATTAAATACCATCACATCTTATCATACTTGTAATCTTATTATAAAATATTAACATAACTCAATAGTATAATACAGATGATTGAACACGATAAAGACATGATGAGTCAAAGAAAATCTTGATCACCAAAAGGTTAGGTTAATATTGAATTATTAAAATTTTATTATTATTATAAAATAGGACAAGAGAACGAGAGATATATGAGAAACATAAAAGAAATTTCTTATTCATTCAAGTATATTATGACTCATACAAATGCTTCCTATTTATAGAGTTAAATATATGAATACATATTAAATATACCAATAAATATATATTAATCAATACTAATTAATACATATTAATTTATAAATAATAAGAGTAATAAGAATATTAATAATAAAGAGATTAATGAAGAATTTATGAACATCAATAATATTGTTCATAATACTCTCCATTGGATATTCATGATACTGCCTCATAAAAAATATTATCAGAAAAACTCAATAAGACAAGACGATGGTAAAGGAAAAAAAAATACAGTATAAAAAAAATTTAATATCCCTCTTCTCTACATCACTTTAAATCTCTGAGCCCACGCATTCCAATGCTGTGAACTAGTCTTTCAAATATTGTAGTAGGTAGAGCCCTGATGAATAAATCTGTTAGACTATTAATTGAACAAATTAATTGAATATCAATATTACCATTCTTTTGTAGATTATGAGTGAAAAAGAATTGTGATGATATATATTTTTTCTATCCCCTTTAATGTACCTATTTTTCAATTAAACAATGCATGCATCATTATCTTTATACAAAATTGTCGGGATTTCCTTGCAAAAAAGATAAACCACACGACCTTCGAATATAGTATATTACAGATCTTAACCAAAAATATTCCAAACTTACTTCATAAATTATTAAGATCTCTGCATTATTAGAAGATATGATGATAATTGATTGTTTGGTAAAAAATCATGAAATAACTGTATCATCACATGTGAATAAATAGTTCATTTATGATTGAGCATTATGAAGTTCAGACATATATCCCACATTTGCATAACCAATTAATTTTATATTGGGTACATTAAGATAATATAAGCTCATATACATCATACCTTGAAGATACCTCACTATATATTTAACTCCATTCCAATGTCTTCTTGTTGGACAAAAACTATATATTGCTAACAAATTTATAGAAAAAGATATATCAGGTCGTGTATGACTTGAAAGATACATTAGTGTTCTAATAGCACTAAGATGGTATTTCAGGACCAAGAAGCTCTTTATCATCTATCCGAAGTCAAAAATGATCTTTATTCACATCTAATAACTTTACAATCATTAGAGTGCTCAATGGATAAGCATTATTCATATTGAATCGTTTCAATACATTTGATACATAAGCTGATTGATGAACAAAAATTTCATTCTCTAAGTGTTCAATCTGTAAGACAGGCAAAATTTTGTTTTTTCCGAGATTTTTTATATCAAATTCTTTCTTTAAGTTGCCTACTACTTCTGAAAGCTCATTCATAGTTCCAATAATATTCAGGTCATCAACATAAACTACAAATATAATGAACTTAGATCCAGATCTCTTAATAAATATATATGGGCAAAAAGAATTATTTTTATACCATTTTTATAATAAATATTTACTAAGACGATTATATCACATGCGTCCAGATTGATTCAACTCATATTGGGATCTGCATAATTTTATTGAGTAAAGTTCTCGAAAAACTGAATTATGTGTTGCAGGTAATAAAATTCTTCTAGGATTTTCATGTAAATATCACTGTCAAGTGGTTCATATAAATAAGTCATAACTATATCCATTAAACACATACCAAATTTTTTAGGCATTGCCAGACTAATTAAATATCAAAACATAGTTGCATCCACTACAGAGAAATACGTATCTTCATAATCAATACCAAACCTTTAAAAGAATCCTTATACAACTTATTACGCATTATATTTGATAACATTATTCGTCGCGTCTCATTTTTACATAAATACTCATTTGTATCCTACAGGTTTAACACAATCAGGTATACGTACAATAGGACCAAAAACTTCATGTTTTGAAAGAGAATCCAATTCTGCTTCATTATATCTTTCCATTTTAGCCAATCATCTCTCTGTCTACATTCCTCGATAGACTTTGGCTCAAGGTTCTTATTGTCATTAACAATGTTGAGTATAATATTATAAGCAAATATTTCATCGACATCAATTTTATTCTGATTCCATTTTTGACCAGTTGTGACCAAGGATTAAAATATCGATTTCTACGGATATATCGATACTCGGATTTTACAGATATATCGAATATACCGAATATATATCGGTATGTTTTTGTATATGAGCATCAATAAATAATAGATATATCGGTCTTGATGGATATATTGATACTTAGAATTTATGGATATTTCGGAGATATATCGGTGGATATATCGGAAATTTTTATCCTTGGTTGTGACTTAGTTTATTGAGATCTCTTGATTGCCACAAATTTCAGAGACCTAAATTTCTTCTGGAATTATAATTGAATACTCTTCTAGAGTCATCAATTCCTCAACTTGATCCTTTGATCATTTTCTTTTCCTAGGATATTTATCTTTGGAACCAACTAGTTGACCACGTTTCACTGATGCTTTAAGTTCATTAGTAATAGATTATCCTAGAGAGACATCAATTCTAACTGGAGCATTAGTAGACGATATGTAAGATGTAGTTACTCTTTTCAGATTAGTAAATATATCTTACAATTACTTTATTAAATTTTACAAATAAATAATCTTTTGAACTTCTAGTTTACATTTCTTTGTGTGATGATCAAGATAAGGCAACGATAATTGATTCCAACTAATAACTTTTTTCAACTGCTTATTTTCTTTTTTTAAAGTTGAAAAATCTAATTCATCAAAATGATAATCAACAAAACAAACTATAAATAAATCTCTAATTGATAGCTCTAAATATTTGATTATTAATGGAGATTCATATCCAATATATACTCCCTATCTTCTTTGGGGACACATCTTAGTGTGTCGTGGTGGAGTAATCAAAACATATACTGCACACCCACAAATTCTTAGATGAAAAATATTTAGTTCTCAACCAAAAACTAATTATAAAAGAGAGAACTCATGATAATTTATTGGTCTAATATGAATCAGTGCTGCTGTATACAAAATAACATGATCCCAAGCAGAAGTTGAGAGTTTCATCCTCATTAGTAATGGCATTGCAATCAATTGAAGATGTTTAATAAATAATTCTACCAGACCATTTTGTGTATCAACATATGCTATAAGATATTTAACAGTTATTCCAATAGATATAAAATAATCATTAAAAGCTTATGAAGTAAATTCTCCAGAATTATCAAGACGAATTGACTTAATCAGATAAACTAAAAAATAAGTCCGTAACCTATGTTGCACGGATACGCCTAGGAACTGCCGTGTCGCCATGTCCGACCCGTGTCGCCGTGTCCATGTGTCGGACACATGGACACGGCGACACGGGTCGGACACGGGTCGGATAATTGTCAGAGACATATCCAACGCGTTATTCGGAAACAGTCGTCGTTAACAACAGACGCGTCATTTACCAACTGACGCATTTTTACGATTCTAATGCGTCGGAAATATACTATATATTAACTATTACTCCTACATCTCCAACAAATTGAGGAGCACACCGCCGACAGTGAGTTGCCGACAAGTCAATTGCGAGAAATAGTTGTCAATTGTCATTGCGTCAAACGGGGAGGAGAGGAGCACACCGCCGAGATGCCAACAATACCTAAGGTAACCTAATTCTATAAAGGGAATGAAAGATTTTAGAATCTGTATCGGGAGGGGGGAGAGTTCGAAAATCGAAACTGTAAAGGGAGGGTAGTGGGGGAGGAGTGTTAGAGGATTTAAATTTTTTTTACATTATTTTAAAATACAGAATTTTAAATTATTTTAAAATACAGAATTTTAAATTATTTTAAAATACCTAATATTTATAATTAATAATTTTTATTTTTATTTTTATTTTTTTTATCATGACGTATCCTAGTCGTATCTGTATCCTAGTTTTTTAGAATTTGCCGTGTCCCCATATCCTGCCGTGTCATATCTCCGTGTCCGTATCCGTGTCCGTGCAACATAGTCCGTAACCAAATTATTTGAGCAAGCAATCTAGCAAATACTTGGTTATGTGTTGATAACAAACAGACATATGATCATATCGTTGATGCATCAATCAGAATCATAAAATATTGAAATGATATATAAGGTGGGTGAATAGACCCACATATATCACCTTGTATACGTTACAAAAATGCAAGGAATTCTGACCTTATTTTTGTTGGTGATGACCTTATAATTAATTTTCCTTGAGAACAAGCAACATATGAAAACCCATTGGACAATTTTTTTTTTGATTTTTTAGTGAATGCCCACTTGAATTTTTAATGATTTTCTGCATCATAATAGACCCAGGATGTCCCAATCAGTCATGCCAAACAATAAAATTATTTTCATCAGTAAACTTCTGATTTACTATGATATGTGTCTCAATTGTGATTATGTTTGTGTAGTACAAACTAGAAGAAAAAGTGAGTAATTATTTAAAATATTTTTCTTACCCGAGACAATGTTGGTAATATATAAATACTCAGTAAATTTCTTTATAATTTCAATATGATATCCATTTCATCAACTATCTTTAAAGCTCAATAAATTTCTTTGAGATTTTGTAGAATATAATACATTATCAATATGAATTTTTTGTTCATCCGAGTAACAATATATTAGCTCTTCTGGAACCCTCAATCAATTTTGCACTATCTGATATTGTATTCACATTTGATCCTTGCATTATTAAAAAGGAAAAGAATACTATGCATTGATATACTATCTGCAAGACACATAATTGTCACTAATTGAGGATCCAACCGGATGAGTTTTCATATTCTTTAATATCTCTTAAAAATCAAACAGAACTTCATGCTGATAACGTATTATGAAATAGAAATACAAGAGAGCGAGTGATATAGGATAAACAGGAGAGAGATTTTTTATTCCTTCAAGTGTATTGTGACTCATACAAAGGCTCCCTATTTATAGGATTTAATACATAAATAGATATTAAATATACCAATGAATACATATTAATCCATGCCAATTAATACACATTAATCTATAAATAATAAAAAACACAAGAAAATAAATAGTCAAGAGATTAATAGAGAGTTTATGGATATCCATAATATTATTAATAATAATTATTTTATTTTGGAACTTCCAATACTTATTTTATTGAAAAATATTAATGATATTTTATTTTAATGTTTGATGTATTTTATTTAATAATATATTATTAAAATATAATTTATATATATAATTTTTATAGATAATATTTTGTGAAATTTATAATTTTAATATAAATTTAGTTGAGCATGCCTCAAAAAAAAGTGCCTTGATTGCACCTTGTGACTCAAGGCTCTACATGACTTTTGTACCTCAATGTGTCTTGCGCCTCAAATAACTATGGTCATGCCAGGCTCGGCACGACACTGTCCAAAATTATGCCTGAACCATGGTCATACTAGCCAATAGCATAACATGGCTCGTGCTATGTTGGGCCAACACTTGTCGTGCCTCATGTCATGCCAAGAACATGCATGCCAGCCACGTGAGCATGACACATGGAATGAGTGTATTACTGATTTTTAAAAAATCAACCATGATACTTAAATATTAAATAATGGTTTGCTCCATCAGTAGGCCATTTTCAACCATTTGAGTGCTTCCCAGAGCCCAACAAAGATAGCAACAAAACAATTCATATCGCTGTCATATCAAAAAAAAGATTAAAAATTATAATTATGAGTGTCGAATTGCTTCCAATAACTCTTAGGCAGAAATCTGATGATTGTCGAATTTATATCCTATTTTTAATTGAAAAACAAAATTATTATTTTATTTAAAAAAATATTTTATAAATACTTAAACAGTTTTTGATAGTTAATTTGTGATTTTTTTTCTATTCTTTCCTCTTAGTACTCTATAAAAATATTGTGCCATATTTTAAAATTTTGTAAATAAAATAGTAATAGTTATAATTTTTATCTTACAAAGCAAAATACTACTAGTATCCTAGTAGTTTTTGACAAGCAACATCTAAGCATAAGAATATGAGATATAGTGCAAGTACAACATCCAAATTCTATAATGTACCAAGAAACATAAGATACACATTATAATTTATTATTATTATTATTATTTTATTTGTAATTTTAGATAATTATATCAATTAAAAAAAATAATAAAAGTACACAACATTCAAAAAAATATTTAATGAAATTAATAAAAAAGAATTTAACCTAATCATTAATAATAATGATAACCTGACTAAAAATATTTGAGACCAAGATTGAAACTAGATTTTCTTCCGTGATTTTGACTCAATTGTCTAAAAACCCTAAAAATAAATAAATTTCAATAATCTAAATATATTTTAAAATAATTAAAAATAAAAATACTATGAATATCAAAAAATATTCGACATAATATATATATTAAAAAAATATATATAAATATAAGAGTACTAGTGATATTGACTACCTTAAAAAGGCATGATTATATACTAAAAAATATAGTGTATTGAAGCTCAGACAAACCCAAATTAGTGATATAATTTTTAATGTTGAATCTACATCAAGTTCATTGACTATATTTATTACAAATAGTTTGAAATAAAAAATATGACTAAATTGATTACTATGATAAGTCTTCTAATTAAATTTTTTAAAAGATTCCAGAGAAATTAATATTATGCAACTTTATTTCCAGTCTATTTATTATAAAATTCCTAGATCTACAAGTAAGAATGATATAATAAAATATTTTAAATTAGAATAATAATTAATAATTAATGAACATAAAAAATATTGTGGAATAATGTTTATGATAGTTGACATTTAGACTAGTTATGATGATGCATCTTTTGTATATATCACCGACCACTATATCGATTCTAAGTAGAAATCAAATAATAAAGTTTTA
Organism: Sapria himalayana; assembly: GCA_029783825.1. Taxonomy (NCBI): domain Eukaryota; kingdom Viridiplantae; phylum Streptophyta; class Magnoliopsida; order Malpighiales; family Rafflesiaceae; genus Sapria; species Sapria himalayana. The sequence continues at coordinate 233,504 of JAREIK010002500.1, read as the reverse complement.
GGATTTCATGAGATCATTTCTCTTCATGATGAGCCCATCATGTATGAGTGTTTGACAAATATCTTTAAAGAATATAATATTTATAATATAATTTTTAATATCATATATACTATAATACTTCAAATAATGGTGCCGTCATTAACATGTTTATCGGAACTATTAGAAAAAGATTCTTAGTTAAGATTTTTTACTTTAGGTATGTGTCTTGTAATTAACCTAATTGTGCAAACATGAATGAAACTTTTTTCTCATGCATTAGAAAAGATCAAAAATTCACTAAAATATTTTAGGATACTTAGTAAATAACATAAATTCAATACTCTATATTTGTCAACGGGCCAAAAAAATTTCAAATGAATATTAAACACCATTAAAATTATACCCACATGACATTAGAGTTATATATTGGTTGCCAAAATATCATATCCAACTACATCAATAATATGATTATTTCTACATATTTTCACAACTTGTATTGTACTTCATTACAAATACAATATTAATAATATGTTAAACAAGTATAGAGAACACCATGATTTTATTACAATGATTATTTAGACTAAAACCAAGTATTTAAAATATTTGTCCTCCATTCTAACTTTTTATTTTTTAATTGCTTGTATAGGTTATAGTATTAAGGTAGAAGAATAGAAAATATATTAATATACATATCTACTTACATGAATCAAACAGATGAACCTGAATATTTGATTTACTAAAAATTAACTAACATATTTATATTTTACAACACAAGATATAAAAGTAATAATGAGATTGAGTATGAACACTGACTATATTTAAATACAATATCTTTTCTATTCAATAATATAATGACAAATTATGAAAGTAGTATATCGAATAAGAGTGAGTGGTTACAATACTTTGAAATTAATTACTACTTTATTTTATCACATGATAATATAAAAAATTTTAATATATGAGACAAACATATCTGATTCGGATGCTAGTACCAGCCTCAATATCCTCAATATCATTACATGAGTTTTCATCCACCATTAGCTATATTACTATATCCTAAATATTAATCTTTAAATCTTACTAATCCTTCAAGTATAAAAGTATTTTTATAATATTTACTCGTAATCTGAATTTTTTATTTAAAATAATATTTACAACCACAAAAAATAGACTCCATTATTTATTCAATAACTATGTACTAACTAGTGATTGTGCACAACCCAAGGACATGACCCACGGCCACACCTCATAACCCACATCCCATCGAGTCCCCCTAGTGAGCCTTGGGCCCTTGGTGGCTTGATCACTACCCAAGGCCCAAATGTGAATGTCATCCAACCTTTGCCACTTGAACTTGGCTTTAGGGCTAGTCGACCAGCTAGGGCAGCCAGGCACCAGGCCAATGCCGTGCCACTGTCGGCATGACACAATCTGACTTGAAATAGCCAACATGGCTGGTTCATTAAGCCATGAAATTGGGCCGTGCCAGGCTGATATAAAATTTGGATGTAATGACATGACATAACCCATTTGACACATCTACTTTAAGGCGCTCCAACTTATATTTCGTTCATCCAAACTTAATTTCTAGGCTTATACACAAGCTTAATAGGGTGTAATACATTTTTACATCTTTATAGTTTTTTTTTAACTTCATATTACATTATTGATGGACGAAAATGACATATGAGTTGCTCTAATTACATTTGTCTAATATATAATATCTTGATTTATTTATTTTTATCTATCGAGAGTATTCAATTTATTTTTTAATTAAAGTTTATTATACATAAGAAAATAACAAACTAAAAATAAATTATGAAAAAATTCTAAAATAGATATAACTCATAAAAAAAATTTATCATTGACATTAAGATACTTCTTAGCTTGTAAATAATACAATTAGTAATGACAATATCAAAAATTTAACTCTAAAAAATAAATAAAAAAAATATGATCACTTTTAACATAAATATTAACATAAATAGTGGTGTGATAAAAAGAAACAACCATAAAAAGAGGTATGTAATACTCTTCTTTGAGCAAGTATATCAAAATCATTATGTGTATATATACTAGTGATAATGCATCAATCTTAAACCATCTTGCTTATGTCACAATAATCAAATATATTAAACATAATCGAGTCAATCAACTAGCATACATATACTAGTAATAGTGTATTAATAGCTACTCACTCATCGAACTTGACCTAAGAAAACTAATATAATAGATATCTCACGTATCATCCCCTTCAGTAAGAGTCAAACACAAAAAAAAATTGAGAACTACTACACCATTATAGTTACACAAACTGATTTGTCTAAACAAAATAATATGCAAACACACAACCAACTTTCCAAATCACCAAATATATGAAAACAAAATAAATCACACGTTTCTATGCCAAAATTCAGAAAATACGAACATAACACTAGTTTAATTACCTAACAACACTTTACCAGTAATGTACAAGTGCTTATGTACAAATTGCCAAAGTCGGCCACTGTTGGGGTCACCAAGACTTAGATTGAGAGCCAAAAAGTGGATGTCAAACATCCAATGGCTACAACTACTCAAGCATGTATCCGAAAACCATAAAAACTTGTTCCCAAAAATAATCAGAATCTGGGAATACCATTACCAGTGTCAACCACTGGCACTGGTAATGGTACTCGTGGAAGATGCGTCACTACCCAAAAACATGTGATCCACCATTACTTTGCTGCAGGGGCACTGATACTACGTGAAGGGCCGATTTAAGTTTTGGAGCTTGGTGAATTTCAGGAGGAGGAGAACGAAAGAGAATGAAAAAGAGAGAACAGAAAAATGATATTTTTTATTAATGATTTTTTTTTAAAATACAACACACACACTCTGAGATATATATAATTCAGGGTGACCCACATGTCAGGTGCTCCCATCCAATGAAAACTAAAAAAGAAAATAAACAAGAAAAACAAAACCAAACCTCAAAAAAATATCATAATAGAAAATATAGAACAAAAATAAAATAGAAAAACTTTGTTGTGGTTGCCAGAAAATTATAACAAGCCTGAGTGATTATGGTGTTCTTTTATGGAGAATCATCTAACAATAAATTAAGAGCGGGCACACCTTAGTTAGATGAGACATGGCCATTGCATCGTGACCTGCTCCACTGACTAGCAATGGAACATCTTTAATCCCACCAGCCAAACTCTGAACAGTGGCATTGGCTGCGTGCCTTAGCTTCAAGCTTAACTCAGAATCACACATCACTGAATTTGCATCATGCTGAAATGAATAATTATGAGAGAAAATAACCAACAATTTATAGAACATCATGTGCATGTCAGCAGATAAAAAATAAATAGCATGATGGTCGTTACCTTATGCTCAAAGGTGCAAGAAACCGAGCGCATATTGCATATTCTATGCATCCGATCATATAATTCATGAAGTACTGCTTCACGTCCCATGTCATCCAATGCACGTAAATCAATTGTGAAAGTCACCTGTGATAAAGAGAGTTGACGGGGTATAATATTACCAAACACATAAGAAAGATCAAAAATGGGTAGGATATTAAACATCTTGCCTGGCTTGGAATCACATTACTTGAATTTGGCCAAACAGAAATCTCTCCAACAGTACATACAAGATAACTGGAAAGTGATTCTATTAAATAACTGATGCACTGGTCTTCATGGGTTAGATAATCTCTTGGATTCTGACAAAGACTTTCTAAAAGCAGAATTAATTCAGCAGCTGCAGCCATAGGATCCCGACGAAGAGTCATGGGTACTGTCCCAGCATGTCCTTGTGAGCCTCTCACTGTAACCTGCAGAGTGCAACCCATTGCCAGTAAATCAAAAATCCATGTTGAATTGCTACTAGTCAACAACTTTGTTATCAGATCACTTGACTTAGATATTTGATTGATACTCCTTTATTCTCTATGTGTATCAGTTCTATTCATAGACCAGAGATCTTGGCCCACCTGGCCAAACACAATTATTGTAATTAAATCCTACCTAGCTAAAAGACCACATACATCTCCAACTACAAAATATTTAGAATTACAAGCTAATATAAGATACAACATAAAAGATTAATCATTAAAAACTTAGACGAAATTGATAAGAATATATATATATATATATGAATTAAATTTATAGCAGAATCATATTCAACGTAGCTTAGGCCAACCACGACATAAATAAGAATTACAAGTTAATATAAGAAACAAAAGAAAATATTAATCATTAAAAACTTGGATGAAATCAATAAGAAACAATATGTATGAGTTGAATTTATAAGAGTATCATATTAAATAGAGAATTAATATCCATATGATTGACTTTGATTAAATCCAAAATATATAATAATTATAATGCAGTTTCACCTAACCTATCACAATTCAAATCATATTTATTAGCATATTATAAGTGTTCAAAATATATGAGAATGTTCTAATTATTATTTTTTGAGAGAATTGTCATAAAAAATGGAATAAAAACAATGATTACCCAAAAAAAATAGATCTGCAAAATATTTCTTATTAAGTGTAGACAAAATAAGAAAAATAAAGTTTACCCTAAAAACTTTGTGTGCTTAGCAAACCATATAGCTGCCACTGGTGGTATAAAAAATTGCATGTTTTGGCGGCAAGAGAGAAGCAAGACCACAACATGAGCACATGGTAAACCATAAAACAAGTTCTGTTAACTCGTTCTACGACGAATTATGTGAACTCATTCTACGATGAATTATGTGAACTCGTTCTACGATGAATTATGTGAACTCTTTTTACGATGAGTTCTATGAACTCGTTCTATGAGTTTTGTGAACTCGTTCTATAATGAGAATTATTATTCAAAATTTAAAAATAAGGATAAACTTAACTTTTTAAATTTTATTATTGAGAGTAATTTATATAAATATGTAATAAGGATAAACTTATTTTTTTACATACCCTCGTGGGTAATTATCAAATCTCACTCACCATTATAAATTGTCTTAATTTTTATAATATAAATGAATAAAGTTTATTTTTTTTCTCTTCTTTATATAAATATGTAATAATTTAATAGAGGTTATACTTAGCCCACATGACTCATTCTTAGAATGAGGTCTAAGAGAAATTATTATCTCAATAATTTTTCTAAAATATCAAAACGATTATGCTTGCTAAGTCTCAAACTCATAACCTACCATTTTTAGATTAAGATACTTATCATCATACTAAAACACAACCTACACCTCTATGTAGTAACTTAATATGATACTTAAAAAAAATAAAAAGTTATTTATTAAAAATATTCTAATTCATAATTTTAAAAAACAACAAAACACAACTCAGCATTACATCTACATCTCACATAAAGTGTGTCCAGGGTACCCAAGCTCATATTCCCTAGCATATTTTAGATATATTTTAAATAGATATAAGTGCTTTAAATAAATACATATTTATTTCAAACACAAATTAATATAAATTTTCACAAAATAAATGTAATATATCATTATTTAAAACATAACAAAAATCATAAAGAATAAAACTCAAGCTTTTAAAAACATACATAAATAATCACTTAAATTAATAATAAAATATAAATAATAAAACTCAAATAATATAATGAATTACAAATAATATATAAATTACCACACAAAATATAAATCTACAAAAATTAGTATCACCATTATTAGTAGCACTCTCATTAGCTACTATATCTATCTATTTTAATAAATTATTTATATCAATATTTTCATCTATCATGAAAAAATGCATATTTGATCATTGAATTAGAAATTACTAGCCTAATAGAGACATCATGCTTAATCATCATTCAAGAATGATATATTTTGGATACGAGACTTATCAGATATAATTTCTCTAAATTTCAAAGATAAGACTCTTAAAATATTAGCACCTCCTAGACTTTATGCTAAAGTGAGAATATTGTATATTTGATACAACTCCATTTTTCATGCCAATATGCAATAGGTACGATCTTCATCTCCATTCTTCATGCCAATGTATATTGGGTATGATCTTTATCTTCATTCTTCATGTTGATCATTGTATGCAAATACATAAATACAAATATACCAGATCTTAAAAGAGAGGGTGGGGAGGACAAAAAATATATTAAATCTCATAAAATTCTAAAATTAAATATATATTTGTACGAGAATAATACTATGATAAATAAATACCTAAGAAATCCTTGCATGTGATGACAAGTGTTTTCATCCAAGGAAGGTAAGTCTCAAATTTGAGACTCATTAGAGTAGTCTTTAAACTTTCAGAAGTAAAATTGTCAAAATATTACTATCTCGTAGACCTTGAACTAAAATGAAAGCCTTATGCAAAAGGTACAACTAACATTCGCCATGTCAATCATTCATTACTTAGTTATATTTAATATATATCACACAAATCAAATATTAATATTATCATTTATTTTACCTTGCAATGAATTTGCAAAATATTTAAAATTCAAAACTTAAATCATATTGCATAAAGTAATAGTTATAATAATATAAATAATTGTCACTTGCATTCTTAAATATGTTAAACTTCTTTTACAATCTTGGACTACATTTAAGAAGCAATATTTTTATAGTAAGCTTTCACAAATCTATAATTGATATTTCATATGTAATTTGTTATTTAGTTATCATCAAACTTTATCAGTTGTGTTATGATCTATCTTGTTTCCTTTAATAATTTTTATGATTGAAACATTAAACAAGTGGACTAGCCCAATTTTTTTTTCATTTTATATATGCTTATAATTTCATTGTATCTCTCTGAGTTTTGTTATAGAGCCCTCTATTTTTTTGTTGGTTATGTTTTTACATAGTATCAGAACTAGGGTTTGTAAACCCGAATGTTTGTGTGCAATTATGTGTGTGTATACATGATTGTGATGTCCAAGATTGTGTGTAGTGAGCGTGTGCAATGTGGTTGTGTAGCACGTGGTGCATGTGTGGAACAGTCAGTGTGATAGGGCGTGCATGCATGGTGAAACACAATGATAGCCCATATCTCATGACGTGTGTGCATGTGTGTAGTGCAACATAGTGTGCGTGCTGTGAGAATGTGTATGGTATTGATGTAGACTTAGCATCAACGTGATGTTGGTATGACATGCAAGTAGTAGTGATGGTATATGGGGTAGTGTGTGCAATGCGATGTAACAAAGTATGTAGCTTGATGCAACAATGTAATGTGGTGCAAAATAGCAGTGTGTACATCATCATGGTGTAACAATGCAGCAGAGAACGCAGTGTAGTTCTGTTCAGTGTGAAACACTTGTGATAATGTGATGTAACCTTGATGATCCTTATTCATGACATGGGATAATTAAAGGTTCATTGAAGATATGTCTTGGACTGCTTACTTTAGAGATAAATAGAATATCAATCATCATAAAAACAAGCAAAAAATCACTAGTATAATACACATTTTATAGAAAGAGTTGATATGCTAGATAAAGAACAATAATTTCTAAAGCAAAGACAAATGACATTGTATGTTATTCAACAACATAGATTACTGAATATATTTAAGAGTTCTTACAGGCTTACATCATTGTAACCTTTATTGTAGTAAAATATGTAAGTCTCCTCTCTAATAAAGTAATAGCTGATACTTATTATTATCTAAGCATTACAACTCTTATAACTCATTTTTATTTCACACCTTTAAATTATTAACTAATTCAGGATTAAAAAATTACTACACAGATAATAATTTATTATTTACTATATTTTTTCATTGTTCTTAAAATATTATAACTAATAACAAGATATATATATCTCTTATTTATGATAAAATTTAACTTAATATCTTATTTCTATATATTATATTCATTTACAATCTATGAATTATCTTATTTGACAACTTGATTATTATGTTATATTTTGTGTTGCTAATGTTTTGTAAAATCAAAAAAAGTCAAACAATACTTTCATCAAGATCAAGCATGATATTTTTTTATGTATATTTTTTTATATATCTATATGAAACCTATCAGATAGTAATGTGCATATTTTAGATTAATAAAATATCTTATTATAACAACTTAATTATAATGTGTATATTTTTTATACAATTCGATATCTTACTATGTATTTAAGTATCATTAATTATTTATATATTTATTTTAAATTTAAACTTTTATATCTAACAAAATATAAATTTTAGATTTGAGTATTAAAAATATCTTTATGCTAGATCGTGAAAACTATTTGATAGTAAAACAAAATTATAGCCTCATATTAATTAAACACACAAAATAATTTTCTTCATAATAATCTCAATAAGAAAATGAATATGAAATAGTCATCTAGCTTTGAGCCTATACAAAGACTATATAGATCCAATTGCTAAATTGTGAAAGGCCCTAAATGATCTAAAACAATTACTAAGGGCTTGGATAAATTGAGTACAAGCATACTCAAAAATACATAAGATCTCATTTCAAAATCAATAGATAAACCACTAACATTATACAAATGAGATCTAAGGAAAATGCTGATCAATTCAAAATTAGATTAGTAGCAAGAGATTTTATATATAGATTTAAGTCATTAACAACTAAAATATCCTGTCTTTTGGTCAAAAAAAATAAATTATATTGTTACTTCCTAAGGAATGAATTTTTCAACATCTAATCGACATGAATGTAAGGAAGTATGTGATATTTATTGAAGGGTTGCATTGGAAGTTTGATGGGACATGAGTACCATTGATAGTATTATGTGAACATTATAACTAATACACAATCTTTATGTATGATGCTACAATGACTAATATTATATTGTTCCTATAAGAAATAGAATTAACTGCAAAGGTTGCATCGAAAGTAAAATTAATATCAAGATTAATATAAGTATTTACTAAAACACAACCCAAAAATATAATACTCGTAAGAGAATCAAGCACATATTTCATTTGTCACAGAATAATACTTCTCATAAAATAAGTTACCTCTATCCTAAAATAATATTTAAAATTTTAAGATTATTCAACTGAAATTGTCTGGAGGTACTATTTGAATTGAGTGATTTACAACTCATCATTCCACATAATCAAAATATCATTCACATACATATTGAAGTTTTACATTACTATATGCCTTTTTTATTTTATATCTATATGTTTTATAGAATCACCCAACATAAAAATTACTTTAATCTCTTTTGCTTAATATATAAGAATATTTAATATATAATATTACTAAAGAATATTTTTCTAGCAAATTCCATGTAGATAGTTAACATCATCAAATTCTAACGCTAGTAGGGGCTACAGAAGGTGGAACAAACATTTTGGTTTTAACAACAAATGGGGATTTTCAATTTCACCCAAAACCTTTATTATTGGTGGTAGTTCGAATTTCAGAAAGCATAAATTGAGAAGTTCAAATTTCAGAAACCCTAAATTAAGCAGAATTTTAATTGGGTAGAACAAAAATTGCTAGGTATTATAGAAATCCTAATTTATTATTTAGGGAGATTTATATGTTTATGATTTTGAATTAAAGAAACTATAATTTCAGTTGTGAACTTGATTATGATATGACACTGATTAATATATAGGTGAGATTTCTTTTATAGTGTACATAATGTTCAAAAAAGGGTTACACCAAAGATATATGAATGAAAGAATCTCTATGAGGAATAACCAAAATATTATTAAAACTTATTTCTAGAAAAGAGAGTAACACTTTACATAATACTGAGAGGGGCAAATTGAATGTTAGAGTCATCTATAAATTCTCAGAGTTTACCCACAATTATACTTATACTTATTAGAAAAGAGTTACCATTATATATATGATAATATCCAGTTTAAATCATTGTTACTTTCATATGTTTTGTTTATTCCAGATTATCTTGTTAGTTTAAAATCTGTGAATTATCTTTTTATATAATTCAATTCTAAATTTATTTTTATTTTCATAACTTTTTGTTTATAGAATCAGACAACTCAGAGAAGACTAAAATTGGGATTAAGCAGGGTGAACTATATCTTTTTTCTTCAATGATAAAATATTTTCTAGATATTTTAATATATTGGACTCTTTACTTAAGTATTCTCAAGTTAATTACCCTTCATTGGCCAAATTTAAAATAGATAACCTTAATATTAAGAGCATTTCCGCCCTATATGAGAGATATCAATTAAAAAAATTACTAAAATTTTATAGCTTATACATTAACATAGTTTGAGTATAGACTCATTCAATCTGGTATAACAAAATATATGTAGACTTTAGATACTTTATCAATTTTGTTGATAAAGATTCAAAATATATATAAATATATCTCCTTTGTAATAAATAATAATATTTTTTTATTCTTAAAATATTTCAAATTAATAAAACAAATTTAATTTAATAAAGATATTAAAATATTAAAAAATAATAATATATTAGAATATATTTCAAATAGATTTATCACTTACTATAATGATCAAAAAATTATATATCGAACTTCCATGACCGACATACCCCAACAAAATGAGATTATGGAAAGAAAAACATAAATTTAATTAAAACAACTCTGCTATTTCTACTTGAAAAAAATATTTCAAAATATTTTTTCAGAAAAATAATTTTAACCACAATTTACCTTATCAATAAATATTATCTCTTATCATTTCTCAGTATATGTCATCTTAGATTATACATCCTAGAGATTGATTATTTAACTTGTCTTCTAAGTTTTTTGGGTATACTTTTTTGCTCTTGATCACCCTTCAATATGAAAAAAGTTGATATATAAAATCTTAAAATATATCTTTCTTGGATAGTCTAGTACAAAAAAGATAAATACATGTTTTTCATGAGAAATTAAAAGAATTTTAATGGGGATAAATATTATTTTTTTGATCATAACTCTTTTTTAACAAGATTAAGAAAAGTGTATTCAAAAATATATCTTTCTTGGATAGTCTAGTACAAAAAAAATAAATACATGTTTTTCATGAAAAATTAAAAGAATTTTAATGGGGATAAATATTATTTTTTTGATCATAACTCTTTTTTAACAAGATTAAGAAAAGTGTATTCAAAAATTATGCTTGGATCCATTACATTCCATATGATGTGACTCTTCAACGATATTCATACCTAGACCATCACTTAGCAGAGACAATTACTAATCAACTACATTTGGACAAGTTGACACTCAACATGATGTGACTCTCTTAGAGTCACTATATCAATCACAAGTATAAATAATTAATTTTAAAGAAAATGAGGTCTCACAAGAAGGAAAATCTTCCTTAGTTCCAGATGACACAATAGACCATAATTCCATTCTAGTACATGCCATGTTGAGTTTGAAATTGTAAGACACGATCACCTAAGACTTATATTCTTTACTAAAAGAATAAGACAAATTCAAGCTACTTATACCACATACAAACATACTATTGAACTAAATAATTTTACAATAGATCCCTCTAATTTTGTCTTTCTAATTGTTCTCTAGAAAAGATATATGATAAGTTCTCAATACCTAATTTTACAAATTTTATCATATCCTCTCATTGACTTCTTTTGATTCTTTTATCACTTCTCTTGATGGTATTATATAATACCTAAGTCTCTTTTTAAGATATTATTTTATCTAGAAGTATGTTAGATATTTCTTTGATAATATTTTATTTATTTGATAATTTTACTTAATTATTAGATACATATTGATTGACAAGGATAAGACGATTCATCAAGTAATTTGGACATAATTATGAGAGAAGATTGAATGTGATATGTGTGTTGATAGATTAGACTAAACTACAACAATTTGATGATCAAATTTATAACATTCTTTGAATGTATGCATTGAGAAAGTGATATATTATTGAGAAAGTGATAACACACATTCTTGTTAATATATTGTTTTCTTCTCTTAGAGATTTATCAGAAGAAAACCCAAACATTTAAAACTATACTTAGACGAGGTGTCAAGTGGGTAGGGTAGCCAAAGTCTGATTGATAGCATGACAAGCAAATTGCATGCCGAGTCTGGCATGACATGGTCCAGAATCATGCATGGATCATGTCTATGCCAGCCGTTGACAGGGGTTGTATTGTGCAGGGTTGGGGCCATATGAGCCTACTGCCATGCCATGCATGGCCCGCATGGCATGAAATGTGGAATGGGACAATGGTCCGTGCCACATTTTAAAATTTACAACCCTTTTACAATAGCTACTTACAAACTTGACTAATAGGATAATAGTCTATTACTATTCTATACACCAAAGACAGATCACAAAGACAAATCTAAAAAAAAATGTGCGAGCGTGTGTGCGCACGCACGCGCGTGTGTGTATAATCAAAACTGTTAGATCACAAGCAAACCTAACTTAATAATTAATTTATCCTAAATTAATTTATCTTATAGACAAATACATTCAACTAGAGGTATCAAATAGACTATACTAAATCGGCATGACTCTAAAAATGGGCAGCCTGACATGACCCATTGGCATACATTTTGTTCATGTTGTACAAGATCATGTTGGGTCATGTTAAGCCAGGTCAGGCCTGACAAAGCTAGCCTAGTTCATTCTAGGATAGCATAGGTCAGGCCAAGCTAGCATGATTCATTTCAAGTCAGCCTAAGTCAGACCAAGCTAGCCTAGGTCAGGCTAGGCTAGCATGGTACATTCCAAGCTAGCCTGTGGCCAAAAATGGCCCACATGAAGCATCGTGTCGGGTCGTGCCGGGCCATGTTGAAAGATGAATAAGCTAGCATGTTTAGCATGATTCATCTCCCATGCCAAGAATTCTGGCATGGCATGGCCCAAACCATGTCGTGGGCTGGCATGAGGTTGGCCCAAACATGAATCTAAACTAGGTTGAGTCATGCCAAGCATAACTGAATCGTGTCATGCCTCATGCCATACCTGGGCCTCCAGACCTAATTGACACCATTGGATTCAGCTCATTTATCATAAGATTTTGAAATAATTCAATAGGAATAAAATAATAAAAAATCATAAAATAAAAATATAATTAGTAATTAACCAACTTAAAACATGAAGATGAGTAATCTCCATGATTAACAATCGACATTATTAATTTTAAGTGAAAACTAAATAAAAAATATTAGAATTCCATGAAATTCTTCATCCTAATAATAACTCTTTTTTTGAGTTTTTGAGTTTTTGTTGAGCATCTTTAAGAATTATGAGATTCAAAATAAAATTTGTAGTATAACATTCAGTAATATACTAAATAACAATGTAATAATTAATATGTTTCTCAAAATTATTAGAGAGGAGTCCTTAAGTAAGATTTATCACGTTAAAAATATGTATTGCATAATTAACCTAATAATGTAAGCATATATAAAAATAATTCTCTTATATTAGGAATATAAAAAATATACTAAAATATATTAAAATTATAATGGAAACTACAAGAGTTTGTCAATCTATGCAAGTCATCAGACCTCGATAAAATTATATGAGTTTGATGTTGAATTCATATGTTGATAATCAATACGTGATATCTGAGTATGTTAATATTAAAAACAAATAAATAATGATTAATCAATTAGACTAGAATTGATAGTTTGTTTAGCAAATATAAAGAATGCATAGACTTTACTATCAAGCCCTTTGAAATGGAAATAAAATATTTAAAATACATGCAAGTTATCAAGATATTTAGATATTAATTACTATTTCAATATATGTCATAATAACATTAAAAAATTTTAATATTTTTAATTGGTGAAGATAATATGAATCCATCATTCTAAAATAGTACGAGATCTACTGACTCCTCACATATCTAGCATAACATCATAATCTATTTTTTATAGCTATAAATGTGAATTCATAGGAGCATTCTACAAAAAGAAATTATTGAAGTAATTTCTTACTTAAAAAATTGAGAAGATTTAATAATAACCAATTAATATAAAATAAGAAAGTTAAATTTGAATGATGATGTAGACACACACAAAAATAAGAATGTCATTGTAAAAACTATGAGCTTTGATAATATAATTCATACAGAATGATTTTGTTATTCTAAATGATTTTGTATTTTGATTTGTAATAAATTTTTTTTAATGTTAGAACTGTTCGTATTTAATTTGTTAATATTTTTTCTTATATTATATATTATTATTATAATATAATAAATAATAACTTATAAAATTAAAAATAAAAAATGATGATATTCGTAGGCCCAACAACCCAAGGGTTACAATTAAAATTAATGCACATGACTATGAGCTACTCAGGTAATGTTGGCAGGTTGGACTGCATCAGGACTGTAGGAGTAGGAGCAAACTATAAAGTAGGTTAGCAGGATCAGGCCCTATGGTCCAGCACACAGAAGCAGCCCATAATGTTGGTGAATTTAGCATGATCCAACCTAGCCTGGCACAATCCAGCACTACCCAATTAGCTGGCATTCCTACAAGCTATATCGAACTACCATTTTTTGGAATTATGCTGACACGACACAATCCATGCAACAAACTATATAGTGTCAGAACGACATAACATGGTTTGTTGCATGTGTTGTGTCGTGCTGACCCGACACAACATGTTTAATACCTCTTCTAATCTAGACCAAGTTGAATTGGTATGATCAATCATAGTATTATGACATCTTCATCAAATAGTAACAGTGAGAAAACTGAGAGATTAGCCAAAGATAGTTGGAGAAAGAAAAAACCGATAGCGACTCATTCTTTTTGTGGAAGATTGAGATGTGCTCAAGAGATGTGTTGGATGTTTATGATGAATTTTTTGAGATATAAATGGTATACAATGAATTACTCGATCTAATCAAATTGGTTCTTCTACAATCAAATCAACTAGTCTTCAAGTGCTAGTGGCATATACTGGGACACATCTATGTCCATTACCCATTCTACGTATCAATTCACCCAATATTCTTGGGACATAGATTCTAGAGTTGATTTTGATGCCACAAGTAACCACAATCTTTTTTACAACATTTGTAAAGCTTAACGTTTCTAATATTGTTATGACTAATGATATTTTCATATAGGTCATGTGGCATAACAATATCAATGTTGATTCTTTCCTTTTAATCAAATTTTGTGTATCATAGTTATGTTACATTTTATTTTGTATAAGTTGATTTATTAAGCAATAAAGTTATAATATTATTTTTCTTCTTTTGGTGTCTATATGTAGGAGCGACATATACTACAAATAATTTTGTTGTGTATTAAACAAGATGGACTATGCCTATTATTCCCCACCCATAGGATTGACTGAAACACATCCTCAAAAGGATATACATTTACGTGTACAAGTGAAAAAAACCAAACATATAAGAAAATAATATGAGCCAATGCCTCTTTAAGGCTTTTGTGAATATGTTTAATGGTTGTTCTATTGTCTGAATATATGTTATACCAATGATTCTATTATAGATCTTCTCCATAGGAAGAACTAGCCTACATATATGTACTTTGTTCATTGGCAAAACACTATTTGTAACTTGTGGAATATTTCGTGTGAATGGTGTTTGAGGGAGAGCATGAACAACTATGATAAATAGCTATGAACGACTCTAATAAACAACTGTGAACAGCTGTGATAAACACCTATGAACAGCTATGATAAATAGCTATTTACAACTATAAACATGTGAATTTTTTTTTTATTGTTTATAAATAAGTATTATTACTACTCATAAAATAACTTGAAGTGAAAATATTTATTTTTTATATTTCTACATGGTGTCAGAGCAAGAATTAATTCTTGCTTAAAATCAAGAAAAAATTTATTTTTTCTAGTAAATACTGTTGGAAAGAAAAAATGGAAGAAGATAGAAAAAAAAATGTTTTAATTCACTTGAGAATGAAGAACATTAAACACTAATACAACATAATTATTTATAGGTTACAAATCCCACAAAACTCTCAACTACTTTAGACTTAGTCTTAGGTAGTTATTAAAAAAAGTTTGAATTATTCAAAGTTACATTTAATTCTCACCTAATTTTGACCAAGTCTATAACTTTTAAAATTATTATTATTATCATTAAAATAAGTTTATCTTTTAATAAAAATAAGTTTATATTTCAACACCCTCCCTCAAACTTGATTTTATTACTCCGAGTGAACTTCTTTACCTGGTGAAATCTTCTTGCTTGAGAGGCTTAGTAAAAATATCAGCTAATTGATCATGAGACTTCACATGCTACAATTATACATCATTCTTCGCAATGCACTCTCTTATATAATGATAGCGAGTATCAATATGCTTACTTCGATCATGGAAGACTGGATTCTTGGCCAAAGCTATTGCTGACTTGCTATCCACAAAAAATTTGGTCGGCTCTTGTTGAGGCACTCCTAACTCTTTTAACAAATTTTGAAGCCAGATTGCATGACATACACAAGAGGTAACTACTACATACTCTGTTTCACAAGTGGAAAGAGTGATTACCGGCTGCTTCTTTGATACCCAAGTACAAGTAGTGTCTCCCATATAGAATACAAAATCAGTAGTACTCTTGCGATCATCCATGTCTCTACTCCAATTACTATCGCTATACCCAACAAGCTTGAAATTATCACAAACAGAATAATACAAGCCGAAGTCTGTAGTACCTTTAATATAGCGAATGATTCTCTTTGCTGTCTTCCAATGAGTTGTTGGATTCTCCATGTATCTACTAATGACTCCAACCACATAAAAAATATCAGGCCTTGTACATATTAGGTAGCGTAGACTTCCCACCAAGCTTTTGTAAAGAGTGGGATCCACCCTACTTAATTTCTCATGCTTGGATAATATGATTCCACATTCCATTGGCGTGCTAACTGTAGTAGAGTTATCCATCTTGAACTTCTTAAGTATATCTTTAGCATAGCCTTATTGAGTGATTAAAATTCCCTCTTCTTCTTGCTTAACTTCAATACCAAGATTGTAAGACATGAGTCAAATATCAGTCATCTCGAACTCATTCGTCATTTCTTTCTTGAACTTGTCAAACATGCTTGGATTGCTACCCGTGAATATTAAATCATCTATATACAAGCAAACAATAAGAATATCACCATTTTTAATTTTGATATAGATTGCATTCTCATATGAACACTTGATGATATTTCTTCATTGAAAGTATTTGTCAATTCGAGCATTCCAAGCTCTTGGAGCTTGCTTCAATCCATACAGTGCCTCCTTCAGCTTTAAGACTTTAAATTCTTCTCCTTTTACTTCATATCCTTGTGATTGCTCATATAGATTTCTTCTTCAATGACTCCATTTAGAAAGGCAGATTTGACATCCATTTGTTGTATCCTCCAATTATTTTGAGCAGCCAAGGAAATAAATAATCTAATAGTTTCTAATCGAGTAACATAAGCAAATACCTCATCATAATCAACACCGGCTCTTTGATTGTAACCTTTTGCCACCAATTTTGCCTTGTATCTTTTGACTTCTCCTTTGATATTTTTCTTTGCTTTGTACACCCATTTCACATCAATTAACTTGTGCCCTTTAGGAAGTGAAGCTAATTCCCAAGTATCATTCTTCTTGATTATCTTTATTTCTTCATTCATTGCTTGTTTCCAATTCTTATTTCTAATTGCTTCTTGAAAGTTCATGTGCTCACAGTCGACAAAGAGACAAAAAAAAGTTAGATTCTCCTAATTTTCTCTTACCTCATATATTTCTTGTATGCTTCTGAAACATGAAATTCTTTCGCTTGAGCTTTCCTCTTCTTGAATACTTCCAAGTGGTAAAATTGGTGAAGTTGTAGGCTCTTCTTTTGCTTGTTCTAGCGTTGGATGTTCCACATCATTTTCTTCAATATAAGGGAAGAAATTGTAGTCTTCATTTTGTTGTTCCCAATCTCATTCTCCTTCATCAAATATGACATCTCGAATAATGACGGTCTTTTCAGTATCAGGATTATAAAGCTTGTAGCCTTTAGAGTTTGCATCATAACCAATGAAAATATATTTCTGACTTTTATCATCCAGCCTGCTTCTTTGTTCATCCGGGACATACACATGAGCTATGCCTCCGAAGACTTTTAGATGGGATATACTTGGCTTTCTTCGACTCCAAGCTTCTTGTGGTGTTTTCTCCCATACACTTCTTGTTGGAGATCGATTGGATAGATACACTGCACATGCAATTGCTTCTGCCCACAATTCCTTTGGTAGCTTCTTGCTTTTAAGCATGCTCCTCACCATGTAAAGGATAGTTCTATTCTTCCTTTCTGCTACTCCATTTTGTTGGGGGGATCTCGAAACTGTGAGAGGTCTTTGAATTCCATGATCTTCACAATATTTCTGAAATTTGTTCGATGTAAATTCTCCTTCACGATCTGATCTCAAGGATTTGATTAGAAGCTCACTTTCTTTTTCAACAATGGCTTTGAACTTCTTGAATTTTTCAAATACCTCTGATTTTTCTTTTAAGAAATAAACCCAAGTTTTTCTTGAATAATCATCTATAAAGAGAAGAAAATAGTTGCTCTTACCTAGTGAACTTGGCTTGATTGGACCACACACATCTGTATGTATAAGTTCCAGTGACTTTCGAGCTTTTGAGCTTGACTCCTTTGGAAATGACTTCTTGAATTGCTTTCCAAGTAGATATCCTTCACATATTTGATCAGGATGACTAATGACTGGTAGTCCTTTCACCATTTGCTTTTTAGAGAGTAATTTCAATCATCCGAAGTTGAAATGTCCAAACCGAAGATGTCAAAGCCAAGTTGTGTCTTTGTAACATGTCTTGAGACACTTTGCAATATCACTTTGAATCCCAAGCATAAGCATTTAATTTTTTTAACATTGGAACTTTAGCAATTAAATTATTTTTCTTATCTCTCATTGAAAGATTATTATCTTTTAAATGGATATCATAATCTTTCTCTAAGAACTGTCCTAGACTCAAAATATTACTCTTCATATTTGGTACATAATGAACATTGGAAATGAATTGATGATTTTCATTCTTTAATCGGATGAGAATGTTACATCTGCCTTTTACTGCTACTTTTGATTCATTTCCAAAAACCACATCCCCACTTACTGATTCATCAAGTTCTACGAACATGCTTTTTTTCCCACACATATGATTGCTTGCACCAGAATCAAGGTACCATGAGTTATCTTCACTTTTTGTATTGCCCTTGTAAGCCAGTAGCAAAGTTTCATTATCTTGACTTTTTTCTTCCACATAATTAGCTTTTTCTTCAATTCTTTTATTATTTGGAGCTCTACATTCTGAGGCATAATGGCCAAATCTTTTACAGTTGTAACATTTGATATGTGACTTATCATACCTCGATCTGTAGTTGTCTCTCCCATAACCTCTTATTATACTTTCATCTCTTTGGATATTATTGTTATTATCATAGGACCTCCAACTTTGTCCACATCCACGTCCATTGCCTCCATGACCGCGACCTCTTCCTTGTTGCTTTCTATCATTCTGGACATTATCAATCTGAGTTTTGAATAATTCCTCTACGATCCCTTCTTTCTTCTTCATCTTTTCTTCATAGGCTTACAATGAACCCATCAACTGTTCTATTGTCATGGTTTGCAAGTCTTTTGTTTCTTCAATAATAGCGACAATATGATCGAATTTTGTATTTATCGATCGAAGAATTTTTTCCATGATTCTTACATCACTTAATATTTTACCATTTCTTTTTAATTGATTTGATACTGTTAAAACTCTAGAGAAGTAGTCTGAAATGACTTCTCTTCCTTTCATATTTAAGGCTTCAAACTCAGCTCTTAATGTTTGAAGACGTACTTTCTTAACCGGATCTGCGCCCTCATATGAGATTTGAAGTTTTTCCCATGCTTCTTTTGTCGTCTTTGCTTCTAAGATTTTCTCAAAAGCATCTTCATCTAATCCTTGATAGATTAGATAGAGCGCATTCTCGTCTCTCTTTCTCTAATCTCTCAAACTATCCTTTTGAGCTCGAGATAGGACATGTTCATTCTCTGGTTTTTCATGGCCTTTCTCTATTATTTCCCACACATCTTGTGATCCAAGGAAGGCCTTCAACTTAATGCTCCGGTTGTCATAGCTGCTTTTGTGGAGCACTGGGACTTGGAAGGGAATCATACCACTATTCGCCATCAACTCGCTATTAACTTGAGAATGAAGTACATTAAACACTAATACAACATAGTTATTTATAGGTTACATATCCCACAAAACTCTCAACTGTTTTAGACTTAGTCTTAGGTAGTTATTAAAAACTTTGAATTATTCAAAGTTATATTTTATTCTCACCTAACTTTGACCAATTCTATAACTTTTAAAATTATTATTATTATCATTAAAATAAGTTAATCTTTTAACAAAAATAAGTTTATATTTCAACAAATACAACTATTCATCAAGTTTTTATGTGGCCTCCGATCTTGACGCACTTCCACCTGTTGATTTGCCCTTTCCCGATCTACCATCTAATGTAATGACTAGTATCAGCACTAATTTTAAGTACGACAAAAGATAACAAGAGTCAGACCACTTTGACTATATCCGACATCACTATTCAAATGATGCAATTAGATGACAATCCTATCATTACAGATAATATCTTATTTCCCGTTACTAGCCATAAGCTGAATGAAAATAATTATCTCCAATGGTTAAGATCGATTCTTATGTTGATTAGCGGAAAAGACAAAGATGACTACTTGAATGAAAAACTCCAATCTCTGAAACCCGAGGATGCCTCCTATCAAAAATAGATGATAAAGATTAACACCATCAAGTCAAGGCTGATCAACTCTATGACAGTTAAAATTAGAAAAAAAATTTTACTCTACGAGACAACATATGAGATTTAGGAAGCTACACTGTGTATCTTACTCCACTCAAGACAATATTGCAGTCGTGTTCGAAGTCAAAACAGTCATCCATAAGTTAAGACAAGATGATCTGACTGTTACTCAATATTATAATGTCATGTCTCATATATGATAGCAGCATGATTCAATCCGACGCATGCTCGAGATAATGCTGAAGATAGACAATGATTCAAATGAATCACTAAAGGAGACAAGACTATGAAGTTCCTAGCTAGGCTCAACAAAAACCTAGAAGATGTTCGGGGTCATGTATTGGTCACCAAGCCCCTACTAGGCCTTTGTGATGCATTCTTAGAGATACGTAGGGAGGAACTCTGAAAGCAGGTAATGATGAGAGACGTATTGGGTTTGGACCACTCTTTGGTCTTGGACATAAAAGATCACTCTCCATCGACGATGGTAAAAAAAAAAGATGCCAGACCCTAGTGTGATCACTACAAGAAGCCTAGACACATTCATGATACATGCTGAAAGATTCATAGGAAGCCTACTAATTGGAAACCTAAGGTATATTGTGGAAATACTCTTGTGGGTAAAGAAAACCTACTAGAGTTCGTGCATTTTGCACAAAACAAATGGTAGACAGTTTAACGACAACGCTTTAACAACTCCAAAGTCAGAAAAGCTCCTTAATAGGTTTCATGCCGCCAAAGGCAATCATATATGTTTCAATACTACACGCAATGAGACATGAATTTTAGACTCTGGTATTTTTGATCATATGATAGGTACAAAGTATCTATTCACATCTTATTATCCTTCCAATAGACAGATGATAGTAAAGATTACAGATAAATCTATCTCTCAGGTTGAGGGCGTTAGGTCAATATTGGTGAACAATGCCAATACTTTACATGATATCCTCTATGTTCCTAAATTAACTTGTAACCTATTGTTAATTAGTAAATTAATTAAAGATATGAAATGTATTGCTTACTTTAACTCTAATATTTGAAAATTTCAGATTTTGATGTTGGGGATGAAGATTAGCATTGCTAAGATGATTGATGGATTCTATCAGATTCAGGCTTGCAAATCCGAGTCTAGACAAACTCCAAGGGTTGCCAATTTATTTACTCAAGATAATCCATTAGAATCAAATTAAGAAAATGAAGTTATGTAATCTCACTTTCGAGTAGGTCATTCAAATTTTATCTACACTCAAAAATTATTTTTTTACTATTTATAAAAATAACCTAGTTCTTTTCAATGCGAAGTGTGTTAATCGTCAAAACATTCTCATACCTCTTATCCAATATATCCATATGCATCGTTCTAGCTTTTCACTCTTATTCACAGTGACATATGTGGATCTTCACGAGTAAAAAATATTAATGGTACCTAATAGTGTCTTATTTTTAGATGATCACACCCATCTCACATGGCTATATCTCATGAAAGAAAAAGCTGAACTGAGAATCTTATTTCAAAATTTTCACAATATGATCTAGACTCAGTTTCAAACTAAAATTCAAGTCTTACAGACTGACAATGACAGAGATATCTTTGAACATTCCTTGAGAGACTATCTATCAACATTGATAATCATTTATCATAGCTCCTGTGTTGATAAACCTCAGCAGAAAAGAATAGTTGAGCACGAGAATAATCACAATCTTGATGTAGCTCATTCCTTGATGTTTACAACTTTGAATTGAAAAGGCATTATTTAGGTGCACCTTGGTGCATGCCTCGAGGTGAGGTGTGGAGAAAATACCTCGAGGTATCTGAAAA
The DNA here is from genome assembly GCA_029783825.1 of Sapria himalayana. Classification (NCBI taxonomy): domain Eukaryota; kingdom Viridiplantae; phylum Streptophyta; class Magnoliopsida; order Malpighiales; family Rafflesiaceae; genus Sapria; species Sapria himalayana. Next base: position 210,923 of record JAREIK010002500.1, on the reverse strand, counting down.
AAAGCTACACATAATAGTTGTAAGCCTTCTTTTATGAAGGATTTCGAGATGTGCTTTAATCGCACATTTCATGCCTTGAAGAGCAATGCGTATGCTTTGGAGGAGTAATTCAAAAAATACAAAAAACATAAAATTGTAATCCAAAATAATGTTGATCATCTTTTCCAGTACTGCTTGATATTTTCGACAACGAAAATATCATCTCCCCCTGTTGTTTCTGCTCGATCACTACAGAAGCTCTTCTCCACTCTCCAGGTATGTTCGGTGCTCTCCTCTTTTTCATCACATCTCGAAATTTCCAGCACTACTCAATATTTTCGACATTTATCCACTTTTTCATTGCTCGAAATTTCCATTACTTCTCCACTTCTCAATATTTCTAGCACTACTCCATATGTATATGTTTATATGTTTTAATAAACATATACTTATATAAAAAGTGATACATTTATAATTATACATATAGTTATACATAGTATATATAATTGTAAATTTAGTTACATATTGTTGTATTGAGTTATATATAGTTATCTATATAATTATAAATAATTATATTTATTTTTAAACATATAGTTTTATATGTAGATATAGATATAATAAATATAATTATAAATATATATATATATATTTTTGCATATTAATATATACAATTATAAATAGTTATATATAATTAAATATATGATTATGTATAGTGAAACAAATAGTTATATATAGATGCAGTTTTGTATATAGTTAAGGTATAGTCGTATACATAGTTAAATATTATTATATATTATTAACTATTATTATAGGTATGTCAGATTTTAAAAAATAGAATAAATTTCTTTAAAAGGTAAGATATTATTATTATGACTTTTGAGATAGGCAATATAAAAAATGACATGAAAATAAATGATTTAAGTAATTTATGAACAAAATAATATCATCCCAAAAAATATATATGAATCCTCATATATATTAACATTCATAATCAATTTAAATAATTTAAAGTTAGTTAATTAGGTGTTTTTTATCTTATATATATTATGTCTTATATATTAGCATTCATAATTTTAAGTTAGTTAATTAAGTGATTTAAGTAATTCATAATCAAATTAAAAAATATATTAGTCTAATTTTAATTTTTAAATTTCTTTTAATTATGTCTTATTATTTTTTAGTTAATTTTATTGTTATATATAAATATGAATAACTAAATATTATTATTAGGTATTTTTTTTAGGATGAGTTGCTCTGTTGAAAAAAATCAAGAAAAAATTTTGTGAAAATATATTATTGAAATTTCTGGGAAATAACATTTGAGATGTAAATTTTGCAATCAAAATACACGGGAGGAATGAATAGAATCAAATATCACTTAGCTAGAACTCATCATAATATAAAACTATGCTCTAAAATTAGTGGAGATGTTAGATTAGAATATAAAGAGGTATTGACCAGTTTTAAGGATCAAAAAATGAAAAGAAATAAATTACTCCAAGGAATTAATGTGTCCAACTTCAATGAATGAGAGTGTCTTGTTCAAAACAATATGTATTTTAGGGAGTGGGAGTGAGTGTGTGAGTGAGGAACCTATTCCTAGGGGACCCATGGATACATTTACTATTTACAAACTCAACTAAGTACTTTAAATTTAATGTGAAAACAAAAAGAAATGAATGAAGTATGTAGAAAAATTAGTAGTTTTATGTATTCAAAAGATTTCCTATTCAACATTATAAATGATCCTTATTGAATTCCTATTATAGATACTATTACAAATTTTGAGTCCGAGTTTAAGTCTCTATCTATACACGAACTGAGAGCTATAATTCTTAAAAAGAGATAAATAACCTAATTATTATTATGGAAGATAATAAAAAAACCAGAAAAAAACATGAATGTTCAATTATGCGAGCTAATTGAACTGGTAAAAAGAGTAAGTGTTTTACTAAATTTTTGGTGAATCATCCTGCTGACACTTGGTTTATGAAAATAATTAATACCTCTGATATAATAAAAAATAAAAAATTAATGTTGAAATATCTTGATAACGTAGTTGAAAAAATTAGGGAGAAAATATTTTACAAGTCATCATTGATATTACCTCTGTTGAATATAATGAGGGTCAAGAAATATCCAGAAAAAAAATGAAAAGGTTCTCTCTCTCTCTCTCTCTCTCTCTCTCTTTCAACATGGTATCAGAGCTAGGAGAGAAAACCTAATTCTCTCCAGAAGCTTTCTGGCAAACTAACCATTCTTCCCCGGCGACGTCTTTTTTCGACACCGCCCACACCGCAAGGAGCATCTGAAGGGGATCTCCATTTCTCAAAAGCTCCAAGTGGCCTTCTTTGTATTTCGTGAACCTGCAAGCCATTCGCGTTGGCAAGAACACTCTACGCATTCCTCATGCCGCTCTAGCTTTCAATTCCACATCTGGCGCCAGAACCATCATTGATTCAGGCACGACTTTCAGCAAGCTAGTTCTTCCGGCGTACACTTCTGTCCGAGATGAGTACCGGCGTGTTCGTCTGGCTGGCTGCTCTCACCAATTGCTAAAACATTTTCCGTTCGTTTATAGGGTCCATTCCCTGATTAATCTCGTCAGCAACCCTAAAAGGGCAATTTGTGAGATCCTGAAGAGAAACCAGATAGAGGATAGTTGAAACATAACGCTCCCTTCCAGATTGATGCTGAGCACTGAGAGCCTGAAGTTGTCCGGCCTGTCTGAATTTTACTCTGATAAGTATTCCAAATTGGTCATAATCATTTTCATGCTCATCTAGAGAGAACTTCTCCTGCAACAGCCATCTCCTAAAAGTTTCGGCTGAAAATGGTCCACGTGCTTCTTCCTCCAGCCACGCCATAATCTGAAGTTGTACTAGGGCTCTCTTCAATCTGAAGTAGATATAGCTGCTAAAACTTTTATTTTTTCCTCTATTATATCTGGATCTCCTATGATTACTTTGGAGAAATTGGTTGGCAGTGATAATTATCTTTCCTAGTTAGCTTCTGTTGAACTATGGTTTATGGGTCAAGGATATGAGGATCACCTAGTTACACAGGAGACAGATATCCCTGAGGTTGACCGCGTACAGTGGAAAAAGATAGATGTCAAGTTATGTAGTGTATTGTGGTAATCAGTTGATCCTAAAATTCTTCTTCATCTTCGGGCCTAAAAAACTTGTTTTAAATTTTGGACTCAAGCCAAAGAATTATACACGAATGATATCCAGCATCTTTATAAGGTGGTTTCTGCTATTGTCCATCACAGCCAACAAGACTTGGATCTATCTACTTATATTGGTCAGATTGCTTCTCTTAAGGAGGAGTTCTTGACTGTGATGCCTCTTACTTCTGATGTTGGGGCTCAACAAACACAGCTTGATAAGTTCTTCATGGTGCTTACTCTTATTGGGTTCCGTCCGGATCTTGAGCCTGTCCTGTAATCAGATTATTGGCAGTTCATCAGTTCCGTCTTTGGATGATGTGTTTGCTCGCCTCCTTCGTATCTCGTCCACTCAAACATTGCCATCTGATAGCACTTCAGATTCTTCTGTGTTAGTTTCTCACACTACCACTCAAGGAGGCCGCAGTGGTAACCGAGGTAATGGCCAACGGCCTCATTGCACCTATTGCAATAAACTTGGTCACACTCGTGATCGTTGCTATCAGTTACATGGACGGCCTCTTCGCACTGCCCATGTGGTGCAGTCCTTTGATTCTCAGATGCCTCAGATGCCTCAGCCTCTGAGCTCCTCCGCATCTCAGGCTTTTGTTGCCTCTGTTGCCCAGCCTGGTAAAGCCTCTGCCTGCCTTACCCACACATCTTCTCTTGGACCCTGGATTCTAGATTCTGGAGCTTCTGATCACATATCTAGTAATAAGGATCTTTTCTTCTCTATTACTACTACCTCTGCTTTACCTACTGTTACCTTAGCTAATGGTTCTCAAACTATGGCTAAAGGTATTGGTTTGGTCATTCCTCCACCTCTCACTTCTGTCCTTTATACTCCTAAATGTCCTTTTAATCTTATTTCCATTAGCAAAATCACTCGTACTCTTAATTGTTCTATTACATTTTCTGATAAATTTGTGACCTTGCAGGACTGGAGTACGGGGAAGACGATTGGCATATGACGTGAGTCTCAAGGCCTCTATCACCTCACCTCGGATTCATCTCCTGCAGTTTGCATTTCCACTGATACTCATCTCCTCATTCACAGTCGTTTGGGCCACCCTAGTCTCTCCAAGTACCAGAAGATGGTCCCTCGTTTTTCCACTTTGTCGTCGCTTTCGTGTGAGTCATGTTAGCTTGGGAAACATACTCGTGTCTCATTCCCAAAGCGTTTGAATAATCGGGCAAAGTCTCCTTTTGAGCTTGTCCACACTGATGTTTGGGGTCCCTGTCGGACTGTGTCAACTTTAAGATTTCAGTATTTTGTCACTTTTATTGATGACTATTCTTGATGTACTTGATTATTTTTAATGAAAAATCGAGCTGAGTTATTCTCTATTTTCCAGAAAATTTATGCTGAAATCCAGACCCAATTCAATATTTCTATTCGTGTGTTACGCAGTGACAATGCCAGGGAATATTTTTCATCCCCCTTTACTTCATTTATGTCTCATCATGGGATTCTTAATCAGTCTTCTTGTGCTCATACTCCTCAACAAAATGGGGTAGCTGAGCGCAAGAATCGACATCTTGTTGAGACAGCTCGTACTATCCTCCTCCATAGTAATGTTCCTCTTCGTTTTTGGGGGGACGCTGTTCTTACCGCTTGTTATTTGATTAATCGTATGCCCTCCTCTGTTTTATATGATCAGATTCCTCATTCCCTTCTCTTCCCTGACCAACCATTTTATTTCATTCATCCTCGTGTCTTTGGTCGTACTTGCTTTGTTCATATTCTCACTCCTGGACGGGACAAGCTTTCAGCCAAAGCCATGAAGTGTATCTTCTTGGGATATTCCAGACTTCAGAAGGATTATCGTTGTTATTCTCTTGAGACTCATCGCTACTTTATCTCCGCTGATGTTACTTTCTTTGAGGACTCACTATTCTTTTCCACCACTTCTGAGTCTCTTCCTGTTTCTACAGTCTTGACCATTCCCATTGTCTCTTCACCTGATATTGTGCCTCCTTGACCACTTCAGGTTTATCATCGTCGCCCTCGTGTCGATGCTCCTCTCCCGTTTGCTGAGGCACCTGCTGACTCACTTCCTATCCCTTTGGCTTCTCATGCCCCGTCTCCACCCTCTCCTAATGACTTACCCATTGCTACTCGGAAAGATAATCGCTCTACTTGTAATCCTCATCCTATTTACAATTTTTTGAGTTATCATCGATTATCTTCACCCTATTCTGCTTTTGTCTCTGCTATATCCTCTGTTTCTCTTCCAAAGAGCACCCATGAAGCTCTTACCCATCCAGGCTGGCGACAGGCAATGGTGGATGAAATGACTGCTCTACACTCTAATGGCAATTGGGATCTTGTTGTTTTACCCTCTGGTAAATCTACAGTTAATTGTCGTTGGGTCTATGCAATTAAGGTTGGTCTTGATGGTCAGGTTGATCTCCTTAAGGCACGCTCAGTTGCTAAAGGCTATACTCAGATTTATGGTTCTGATTATGCTGACACATTCTCCCCTGTTGCCAAGATTACTTATGTTCGCCTGCTTCTCTCCAAGGCTGCTATGTGTTCTTGGCCTCTTTATCAGTTGGATATTAAAAATGCATTCCTTCATGGTAATCTTGCCGAGGAAGTTTATATGAAGCAACCTCCTGGATTTGTTGCTCAGGGGGGGTCTGGTTTAGTATGCAAGTTACGCCGTTCTCTATATGGCTTGAAACAATCTTCTCGAGCATGGTTTGATCGTTTTAGTTCTGTTGTTCAAGAGTTTGGCATGCTTCGCAGTACAGGAGACCATTCAGTTTTCTATCATCATAATTCCTTGGGGCAGTCTATTTATCTCGTTATTTATGTGGATGACATTGTCATTATATGCAGTGATCAGGATGGTATTCAGAAACTAAAGCAACATCTTTTTACCCACTTTCAGACCAAAAATTTGGGGAAACTCAAGTATTTCTTGGGAATTGAGATAGCTCAATCCAGTTCCGGTGTGGTCCTTTCCCAAAGGAAGTATGCTTTAGACATCTTGGAAGATACCAGTATGTTAGATTGTAAACCGATAGACACACTTTTGGATCCAAATATCAAACTTGTACCAGGACAGGGGAAGCCTTTAGGAGGCCCTGAGAGATATCGACGACTCGTAGGTAAATTGAACTATCTCACCATTACTCGTCCAGACATTTCTTTTCCTGTGAGTGTTGTTAGTCAATTCCTACTGTCACCATGTGATAGCCATTGAGATGCCGTAATCCGCATTCTTCGATATATCAAAAGTACACCAGGCCAAGGTGTGTTGTACGAGAACAGAGGTCATACTCAGGTTGTTGATTACACAGATGCAGATTGGGCTGGCTCACCCACAGATAGACGTTCCACTTCAGGGTACTGTGTTTTTATTGGAGGTAATCTAATATCTTGGAAGAGTAAGAAACAAGATGTAGTGGCTAGATCTAGCGCTGAAGCCGAGTATCGAGCTATGACTTTGGCAACATGTGAACTCATATGATTGAAACATCTTCTTCAAGAGTTAAGATTTAGAAAGGATGAAGAGATGAAACTCACATGTGATAACCAGGCCGCATTACATATTGCATCCAATCCAGTCTTTCATGAAAGGACCAAGCATATTGAAGTTGATTGTCACTTCATTAGAGAGAAAATCGCATCAGGATGTGTTGCTACAAGTTTTGTTAATTCAAATGATCAACTAGCAGATATCTTCACTAAATCTCTCGGTCGTCCTAGGATTAAATACATTTGTAACAAGCTTGGTGTATATGATGTATATGCTTCAGCTTGAGGGGAAGTATTAATAAAATGAGGGTCAAGAAATATCCAAAAAAAAATGAAAAAGTTCTCTCTCTCTCTCTCTCTCTTTTTCAACAACCTCTAATTATGTAAATACTGAAATGAGGATAAAAAAAAATATTATACTGCACATTGTATTGATTTAATGTTAAAGGATATTGGAAAGGTAAATATTCATGAAACCACACTTTCTCGAAGCTAGGTAAGTATTAAAGTTTATATATGACCATACCTGAGTTATTAGCTTGATGAGAATATTTATAAAAAATCATTAACTTCTTTGTCCAACAATTACATGGTTTGCTATTTCATTTCTTACTCTCCAAAGCATTTATAAACAAAAACAATCTCTTAAAGCAATATTCTCCTCAAAAAATTAGGGTTCAAGCAAATAAACTAAAAAAATAGAAAGTATGAAAGCTCGAAGTGTAGCATTGTTTGATTCAAATTTTTGGTCTCATGATACTTTTTGCATAAAGACCACTAATCTATTAGTTAGTGTCTTAAAAGATGTTGATTCAAAAGAAAGACTATCCATAGGTTATATTTATGAGCGGAAGGATTCTGCAAAAGAGAAGATTATATTTAATTATGGAAACATATTAAAAAAAATATAACCCAATTTAGAAAAAAATTGATACAATATGAACTTAGCAACTTCATCAACCTTTACATGCAACAGATTATTATCTTAATCCTCAATTGTGATATGAGAATATGTTCTCTAATATTAATGAGGTAAGGAATAAATTATTTGAATGTATAGATAGGATATTGGATTAAAGCTGATATTCAATTGGACTCATTTGACTAAATAATTGATAAATTTGGGAATCGTAATGCAATTGATTTTCGAACATTAAAAAATCTTACGCGTTTATAGATACGTTTTGGAAGTTCAATACCAGAGTTACAAAAATTCATTATTTGAGTCTTTAACTTTACTTGTAGTGCTTCGGGATATGAAAGAAATTAGAGCATATTTGAATTGATAATATTTTAATTTTTGTAAATTTATGTATATATATTTCTATTTCAATATTAAAGAACTTTAATTCATTTTAACACATAATTTTATTTATTTTATTATTTGTAGATACAAAAAAAAAGAAAGACTTGAACATCAAAGATTAAATGCACTAAAGTGTATGGTATAATACTAGATTGAGAGAAACAAAATTTTTAAATGAAACAAAATGTTGATATAATTTCAATGGAGAATATTGATTCGAATAATAAATGAATTACGAAAAAAAAAATCTCCTACCCCTTGATTTTTATTAGTTTCATGATGATGAGTTATTCAATATTGGTATTATTAGAGTTGTGTAATCCAACTCCCAACAGACTTAAGTATCATCGGATCAAAAGATTTCTTCACATTCCTACAAAAGAAAACTCAATGAGTATTAACTACAAAAAAATTGAAGTCTTAAATTTGATTAAATTTAATAAAAACAACTTATAATATTTATATATAATTAATAATATATATTTTATACTATGTATAAGCAGAGGCAAAGACAAAGAGAAGTTCAATTTTATACCATTTGATGAAGAAGAAAATTTATATGAAATAGGAATACATGATTGTGAATATTTTCTTACTTTTGATATATTAGATGAATATGATTATGTCCTTGAAGAAGAAAATTTAAATTGAAATAATTTACTTTATTTCTTATTTTATGATTTTGTTATGTTTTTTTGTGAACATAGTAAACTAGTATGTTTATTTTAATATTCTAATGAATTATTATCATGAAATGGGTCAACATTACAGTCACTTTTTTATCATTGTATAAATATCTAAAAAATAAAGATATATATATATTCTGATATACATATACTCCATGTATGTAACAATGAGTAATCATAAATATAGATGAGGAAATATAAAAAGTTATCTCAAATCATATCTATACTTTATCCTCACACATTCAAATATATCAGATTGAATGAATTCCTATTCACACTAAGCTAGCAAGCAAAATAGAAATCTCTAGTATGTTTTCTCATCTAACATATATTAAATTGTTAGATAGAAATACCCTTGAGACAACAATATAATATTCTCAATTTGTCCAATTATGAATGACCAATGTAATAATGCATAAGTAAGGAATTCAAAGCACTCAAACATATAAAATTAAATCCTATCTTATAAGTTAAAATATATAATCCAATGTGCTAAATTGCAAATAAAGTATACCTCAATCTTCTAATCCTTCAAACAAAAATTATTAGATAAAAAAATATAATCAATAATAAATTCGTCTCTCTTAGTATTAACGTAGTCGGATATCATGTGTTTGTATTCAATACACGACTTCAAGATAAGGTATATATAATTTTAATGGTATTTTACATCCGATTAAAATTTCTTCTTCTTTAGACCCGCAATAAACAAAGACTATCAAACTCTTATTATTTGCGAAACATACGAAAGAATTTTGAATAAGTTACATATTTCTTGTAAAGTGGGGAAAATAACTTTTATTCTCGCATGTACTATGAGGCTAATGACGTGACACATATATCTAATATAAAAAATCTCTCTAAATAGCTCATCTCTAATGATTACTCTATTATTAGATGTGTTATCAAATGTGATACTATATATTTTATTTTAAATATTATATTCTTTAAAGATTCTCATCATACAATCATAAATGACCGAGTTATCACGAGGATGAAAAATCTCTGAAAATTCTAATATTTTTTTATTTAGTATTTATTTAAAATCCACATCGTGAGCAATGAGGCATACATAAGATGTATCATCACGACTAGTACAAATATTTGATGTCACGAATACTATGCCACTATATTCTCTAAATTCAATAAATATTATTTTTTTTCTAACTTATAGTATTTTAATATATCATTCCTAGATATGAACCTAGGAATCTAATGATATGCAGGTAAAAAATAGGTTTGAATAATACTGACTACCATTTAATCTATTGAAAATCTAATCGGAAGACTCATCGTGATTATTAATTTAACACATCTAGGCTATGTCTTCCCTCTCTGACTCGTGGTATATGAAAGAGTTAACATAAAAACTGAACTAGATTCAATCTCAAAGATTTCACTGCTTTATTAAGTTGCCTATGATCTAATACACCATATTTTTTGGTGCATTATTTTGTATACTTCTTAAAGTGCTCAGTCTCACATATACTCCTACAGGTTAATAAATTTCTATAATATTTGTATAGTAACAATTCTGCATCAACACCCCTAGCATCTTTATTTTATATAATATTAAAATGAGTCCGAACTAATAATTTTCATCTAGTTTTTTATTTTTTAGATATTTAGTTAAGGTTACGAAAGAAAACAAAACTTTGATAGCATCTGACTTATTAAAATTATCTATATTTATGTTAATATTATTTCATTATCACCATTACAATTACTATTTGTTATTTTAAATTTTTATTAGTTTATTAATTATATTCTAAATTATATTTTTTAAATTAAATATAATTTTATATTAAAATATAAATTAAAATACAAATAAAAAAACTAAATAATATTTAAAAAATGATACCTATAAAGCAAAAATTCATTTGTTTGATGATGTGTGATGTGTGATATCTGAGTCCGATGTCAACACCAAAGTCTGCACTACATCATAATCCAAAGAGAAAAGAGAAAGAGAGACAATAGGATATATATATATATATATATATATATATATATATGATAGAAATAAAAGAATGAGAGGAATATATTTATAGATATTAAAAAAAATTTAAAAATCATTTTTTTGAATTTTTAATAAACTTTGTAATATATTTTTGGGCAGAAACCCAAAAGCCATGGAATTTCTATGCATAGCAATTGAGGGTGCATCTAACGACAAAAGGCACGTGTCTTTTTAATTTATTTTATTTTATTTTTTAAGACCTTTGGGTTTGTTTGACTCAACAGTTCCAGAAGGTTTGGCTTTTGAACTCGGAGTCAAGCTAAGGCATGACAAGTCATGGGAGTCGGGCAAATGGGTTTCATGGGCGATCAGGTTTGAACTGCACTCGAACTCGGCCAGAGATCGATGGCATGATTCGGGTTGTGCCGAAGAACCATATCTTTGGGCTAAGCAGTCAGGTCGTGCCTGGCCCCGCATGAGGCCCGAGAGACCTCGACACGGCACAACACAAACTATGCCTCTAGGCAGCCCAGCAAGAGCCCAAGCATGGTGTTGTCTATGTAGTTCTGTGCCAGGCACAGCTCAATCAGGTTGTCCTTCGTATAGGGCCTGAGTTGCCCAGTCCACTTGTCACCTCTACATGCATGTCACTCAGGAGTATCAGAGCTATCTCAATCAAATTTTTTTTAAACCTCAATTTATTGAGATATGTCAGCACAGGAAATTGATGTATAATATCATGATCCATATGACAAGTGCTCAACTAGTCTATCATATATTCTAATGTATTATTATTCTTAACTTTTTTATATTTGTATCAAATTAATTTTTTATTAAATATCTGAAAAATAAAAAATATATAATCTATCACGAAAAAGATATATTCATAAAAAACTAAAATAATTACAATAATTTGTAATCATTTTAAAAATTTATTTACATAGTTTTTGTTATTTACTTTTATTATTCTAGATTGTAATGATGAGTGTGAAATCCCCTATTGTTATTTTACTCAACTCTCCTTGTTCCACTCGGATCCGACATCCATTCGAATGATGACATAGATTGATTTCATGAGAAATAGGACTTGGTCTGTATGCTAATGGAGTCAACAATCTAACATATGCAATTGTATATAGAAGAACCAACAATTCACATGTAGTAAAAATTTTCATGAGATTTATAGTCAATCCAAAAAAAGAATACTACAATATGAAATAGGATTTGTGATCTCATTTTCATAGTTTGATGAAAACGAAGATATCTTTGAAATTAGTGATATTATAGATTGATAAGCTAGTTAATCAAACAATAAATTTAAATTCAACTTATATGATAGATTGATAAGCTAGTTAATCAAACAATAGTCTGTTAAAGCTTTATCATCAACTGGGATAGAGTACACAGTCCTTACTTAAGCAATGGGCATAATTTAATTTCGTGCAAAAGAATATAAGACTCATATGTCACAATTAAAGTATTATTTACTTAGCAAAAAATCCAATGTTTCATGTATAAACAAAACACATAGATATCAAGTATTATTTTTTCAGAGAATATGTCTAGAAAATTTGTGTTCGACTGAAGAAAGTTAATACAAAGATAAACTATGAAGACTACTTGACTATGACAGTGGACAATGAGAAGTTATAGTGATGCAAAGGCGAGATAGGATTGGTAAAGTATTCAATAAGTAAGAGAATATTAGTATTGACTAGTACATTATTTGGGATCTTAGTATATCGCTATTGTAGAAAAAGAAAATGTGATCTAAAGAATAGACATCACAACATATTGATATTATGACTACATCACGATTCTAATTAATTTATGAAAGTCATGACCTTGTTCTTTAGATCATGACACAAATTGTAATCATGACAAGAAACACATTATCATGACTAAATTCTCGTGACATGAAAACATGTTCCCATGACTCCATTTGTTACTGAAACAAAGAATAACTATTTTTGCTAATATCACAACAAGAAATATAATACCACAACAAAAAATATAATATCACAACTAATTTAATGTCGTGAAAAATATATATTTTTATGACTTCATTTACTTATATTCACCTTCAATTTTTTTGTTACTAGTAAATAGCTACCATAAATATAACCAGAAAAGAAATAATGATTCAATATGCAATTTCTTGCATGCTCACAATACCCCTCTCCTCCACTTCTGTGTGATTCCCTCTGTGCATGTGGGTATATTTGTTCTCGCTCCTACAGCTCATATATAATCACAATATCAATCACGTCATGATTTTACCCAAACCATTAATATTCCATGTCACTCAATGATGGGTTGAGGTAGATCTAACGAACAAACAAAAATATTATGGGCAACACATTTTCCCATCACATTGACAAAGGACCTTTCTTGGTTTGATCACGACAATTAATTCAATGTCGAGAACTGAATTTCCTGATTAAATCTTAGTTATTGTCCTCCAAAGCCACTTAGCCTGCTCACATCTACTTCACCACCAATTCCCAAATTTGAATTAGGATTTCTTAAAATTGGTCCATGCAATAAAATCCTTCCCAAGTGCAATCTCTTGCTGAATGGAAGGTCCCCCACAGCCTACCTATTGAGGCTGTACATAGAATGTGGTACTACATTCATATTTTTCATATATGATTCATGGCATAGTTAAATCATTTATTAAACATTAGTTATTAAGTCAACCATTATTTAATTTAGAGTGCCAATATCATATCAACATGATATCATGATCAGAAATCAATGACAACAACAACATGATCAATGACGAAAGAGGATACCATCATTACCAGTAATGATGATGGTGATCAACAATGATGATGACCATTAGAAAATGGTTATAGATCACTATTATTATGCTCTCTCACCACATTGAAGTATTAAATATTATTGAAGAAAAATACACTTTTTTTCATTAAAAAAAATACAACTCAAAAATATATATAAAACCAAAAAGAAAAAAAATAAATTAAAACTCTCATATGATGCTAGCATTCCAATGTACAAAGAAAAAAAAATGACATACAACTTCTTGGAATCGAAGACATCTTGTTCCATAATTTTAACACTTGCCAATCAAACAAATAGTCGAGGGATAAAAACAACCTTCAGTCTTGTCTGGCCAACAATACCTCCAACCACTCCTAGTGGAAGACCAAGTTGTTCTAGTATAGGTCCTTGCTCAATATGAACCTGTAGAGTTCAGAATTGCTAAATAGCAGAAGTTTGAAACCCAAAAGAGATGAGCAGTGCCACTAGAACTGAATTAGCCCATAAACAAATTGTTGAAAAAAAATATACCTCAATATAACTCCAAACAGACATAGGATTGTGCTTCAGTTGTAAGAAACTTTCCTCCATGGCCTCAACTGAATTCTCTTTGAGTACACTTTCCAGCGATACACCACTAAATCGTAAAATAGGAACATGCATAACAAAATAAGCAAAAATCTTGAAAAATAGAATTGCAAAATATTCACATAAAGAGATTAGATTTTTTTTTTTCATTACATTCATCAAACAAATAAGTTACATCCTACTAAACCATAATTTTGATGAGTTTCAGCATTATTATCAAAATCGTGTGATTTACGATTCAATTCACGATTCAAGAGGTAAACGATCCAACTCTTTAAAAGAATCAAAAATATGTATGAATCAAAGATAAAATTGCTGAATTACAAATCAATTCACATGAATCAATTTAATACTGATTCTTAAGAAACCAAGATATTCAAAAAGTTATAAAAATAAAAACTAATATACAAAAAAAATTACCAACTATAACAATTAATTAACGTAAAAAAAAACAACTTAAACATTTGGTATTATAAATTTAACATGAAAAAAAAATAAAAATACCAAAAATGTCACAAAAATAAAACTTAAAATACTAACAAAAAAATTACTAACTATAAGAAATCAGAAATAATTAACGTGAAAAAATCACAAAAAATTCAATTCTCAATTCTCGATGCACTAATCAAGTATTCTGATTCTCGATTCGAATCTAGATTTAACAACTATAGTTATTAGATTTCATATCAATCATCATCATTTTATAGAGTTAAACTATAAATTACAAATTAGCAAGTTAGATAAATATTATTTTAAAAAAAAAAATTATTTTATTATTATAATAGTCATCTCTTTCAGCAGAGGAATACTATTGTTTACAAACTATATACTACCTTTTACCCTCCTACAACCTTTTATTTAAAAGTTACAACAAATAAAAATTATAGCAAGCAAATAACATAATATATAAACATCCTTCCTTGTGCGGCTTCCTTTGTTGTCCTATGTTTTGTGTGATCCTTTTGATGCTTGACCTTCTGTTTGGCCATTTCTACTTAATCCCTCTGCATGCCTCCCATTATGTGTCTTTGACCCTTTGCTCCTACCAGACCTAATCTACTATAACACCATACCCTTTACATTACCCTCTGTCAGCCTATCTAGCCGAAAGGCTGACAGCACATCCCCAAGCTTCTGTACAACATTCTGCCTAAGATCCTCCTCTGTCAAACCCTGCAAAAAACAAACCAATACTCCTACCAGACCTAATCTACTATAACACCATACCCTTTACATTACCTTATAGACACATCAAACAGATCCATAAAACATAGGACACCTAATTCTACCCCAAGTCTCTTGCAATCTCCTCTCCATGGGCTATAGCATGCCCTTCCCCTCTAACCTACAATTAAGCCAACTCAAAATAGCAAATAAACCACATAAGAAAATCACATAATACCGGCTTGACTTGGTCATTTTCTTTATAGTCACCCCTCAGGGCCAATGTGACTCTTACATTTCCAATACCTTTTCTGCCTTTTTAGTTATTCACTACAAAATAACTCAAAATGGAACAATGTCAATTTATTCGACCTTCTTAGCCCCCCGACTTCCTGACTTATATACTCCTAATCCTTAATCTTTTGAATTCTTATATATGATAGTTCTATTCTATCTAAATTTATTAGGCCTTTAAATCTATCGGGAATTTTATCCCATTCAAATAATTGTTCTCCCTTTCTCATATCCTCTTTTGCTAATTTATCCACCAATGCATTTGCTTCTCTAAAAATATGCATAGTTATTTCTTTTAATTCAATTAATAATTTTTTAATTATGTCAATCTCTTCAAACCTTCACAGTTCTATTTTATTTTGCACTAGATTCACTAGCAAATTTGAATCTACCTATACTTGAATATCTTGTAACTTATTTTCTTTACAGATCTACAGCCCCTTATGCAAGGCCATAATCTCTGCATGTAGGACTGAAGATGCTCCCCTCTCATCATGAAAGCTTTCATTACTCCTCCCTCTTTATTCCTTATTATATCTCCTTCACTTGCAGCTCTCATTTTTCTCTTAAAGCTACCATCTGTGTTAAGAGCTAATCAACATTGCAGAAATATTTCCCAGTAAACAATTTTTATTTTTGGCTGCGTTCCTATTTTTGTGGCGAGGCCCCAGACCTTTTTCATATTTTCATTGGAGAGATTTATGTTATCCAAAAGAGGAGGGAGGTTTAGGTTTGATTAGCCTAAAAGATATATCCAAAGCGTGGGCATGTAAGAATTGGTGGGGAATAAAATCAGATAAAAATATCTGGACGGCATTTGTAAAAGCTAAATATGGGTTAGGAAACAATGCTTTTAAAAACATAAAAAAAGCGTCTAGAAGCTGGAAAATGATGCGCGAACAACAAAGCAGCGTGGAAAAAGCATTTAATACTAACGAAAAGTGGGTGGAAATGGACTTTAAATCCAAACGGAAATTTTACATTAAAAAATACCAAGGAACTAGTAAGAAGCAGAAAACCCTTACAATTTAAATTACTCTGGAAAAAAGATTTGCCTCAAAAAGTTAATGTTTTATCATGAAAAATCATGTCAAACATTGTTCCCCTAGATGCGAACATTCAGAAAAAGGGCATAAAACTAGCATCAAGATGTGAATGTTGCCATCAAGGCATAGAGAGTTCAGATCATCTATTTTCTAAGGGTAAAATAACTATAAAAGTGTGGAATAAACTAGAAATTGAAGCTAATATCGAAAGAAGTACAGTTAATTTAAGAAATAGGCTAGAAAACTGGTCAGAAAAACAAACAAAGAATAATATCTTAAAATGGATTAGAAGTTATATTCCGCATATAGTGTTATGATGCATATGGAAAGCTAGAAACAGAAGTAGATATGATAATATAAAAATAGAACATAATGTCATTTTGGAAGAAATAAAAAAAGAGAGTGCTTTTATTACGGCTTGTAATCCAATAAAAGTGAAAAACAGGAAAAAAGAGAAAGATAGAATAAAAGAATGGCACCTCGCAACAATAGCAAGAAAAATGCCAATTATGAAAATAGTTAACTGGAATAAACATGAGCAGGGACAGTCTAACACTAAATATTGATGGAAGCTTTAAAAGAGAAATGGGAGAAGCTGGTGGAGGAGGTTTAATAAGAAATGTGGAAGACGAGGTACTGAAAGCGTTCACATCAAGAGATATAGCATCTTCTGCCTTGCAAGCAGAAATTATAGCCCTACAAAAGGGGTTGCAAATTTGTAAATCTAATAACTACCAAAAGGTTCAAGCACAGGTGGATTCAAAAATATTAGTGGACCTAGTATAGGGAAAGATATATTTATGGCAATTTGAAGAAGAGATTGATAACATTAGAAGCATTCTAAGAGAAATAAAAGGTGAAATTAAGCATATTTATAGGGAAGCAAACATGATTGCAGATAGATTAGCGGAAGAAGGAATGAAAAAAAGATCACAAGAATTTAGAGGAGAGAATATACCTGGAAAATTTAAAGGATTAATAAGATTAGATAAAATTGCATTTCCGTATATTAGGCTTCAAAAAAAACATGAATTAATTTGAAAAGGGAGGGAGGAGGGGAGGTTTTTGTTTTAAGCCCGTTAAAGGGCTGACTAATAAATTTTTTAGTGTTCTTTGCAGTTGGCAGGAGATAAAAGTAGAAAGAGATAGCTTCCCTGCTCCGAGGGAAGCCGGATAAGAAGTATTTTGTAATTTTATTGTTTGGTTTTGCTTTGGTTGGATTTCTCAGGCTAAGTTAAGCTTTAGCAAGGCCCTTGCAAAGGTTTAACTAAAACAAAGTAGCCTGGACAAAGTTAGAAAGGATAGTTACGTGCAATAATGTCAACTACGGCTGTAATCTATCTCGTAGTTACTGCAGTTACAGATGAACAAGTGCATTGATTAACCTAGAGACTTATCAGACCGGCAGGGGGATTAGAGAATCTGAGGGAAGTTGAATAAGGAGAGAGTTTGTAATTTTTTATTGCTTGGTAGGCCTCTTTTTGGTTGGTTTTCTTTTCAAGTTAAGTCAAGCTGTAATAAGGAGGTCTCACAGAACTAGCAGAGGTGCCAAGCAGGCTGGACAAAGCAGGAAGGAATCAGTATTATGCATTGATTCGGCTAAGAGAGAAGGATATGGCTAGTTCTGTGAATTATTTCTGCAGTTACGGATGAGCAAGTGCATTGATTAGACTTATCATCAGTGCCGAGTTTATCTCATGGGAGCTGTTGCACTCAGTTCTGATTCTCTACCCATAAAAGTCAAGAGGCTGCTCTTACTTACACATTGTTTGAATTATTTTCTTGACTGTTATTGATCGGCCAAGAGACCGTTAGTATAAGGATATGAAATTTACTTTTTAATCTAGAATTTCTAGATTAGGTTTTAAAGTGGGTGTAAAAGTGATAAGGGTAGAACTAGTTTGTAAAAATGGTATTCCTCCGCCAAAAGTGATGGTGATAATTAATAATAAAATATCCTTTAAAAAAAAAAGCTAAAATAAATGAACTTTCTCTTTTAATTTCTTCTAGTATATTATCAAAATTCTTGGAATACACTCGAAACTACTATTTTTTCTAGCTTTCCATAAGCACCAAACTACTATATGTGAAATATAATTTTTTATCCATTTAAGAATTTTATTTTTCGTAGGCTTTTTATCCTATTTTTTTAATCTTTATTTCAAATCTATTGAACCTTTATCAATGTCCACCTCTACCTCCAACTTATGCTATAGTTTTATGACTATCTTTCCTATTAAAAACAAGTAATTAATGCTTTCCGCCTCTTGATGACAATATTCACATCTCAAAACTAATTTTATTCTTTTTATTTGTATGTTATTATTTACCGGTATCATGTTTGAGATTAGTTTCCGCGTGAAAATATTTATTTTTTGTGATACCTCCTTTACTCATGTTGTCTTAAATATTACTTGTGTCAACCTTTTATTTCTCACTAGTCATTTGATACTCTTTAGCATTAATTTTCCTTGTGGGTCAAACATCCACCCTCATCCACTCCTCGACAATATTGTATGCTTTTCAACAATATCATGTTGTCTCTACTTGTGTTGCACGGATACGGCTAGGGAGTGTCGTGTCCACGTGTCAGACACGTGGACACGGCGACACGGGTCGGACACGCGTCGGATACATGTCCGACCAGTCACGTGGCGTATCGGACACAAATCCGTATGCAATATGCCACGTGGCGTATCGAATACGCGTCGGAGACGTATCCGACGCGTTTTTTGGAAACAATCATTTACCTCCAGAATGCGTCGTTTACCTACCGACGCGTCGTTTACCAACCAACACATTTTTTCGATTCTAACACGTCGGAAATACCATATATATTAACAATTACTCTCACATCTCCAACAATTTGAGGAGCACACCATCGACAGTGAGTTGCCGACAAGCCGATTGTAGGAAATAGTTGTCAATTATCATTACGTCAAACGGTGAGGGGAGGGGAGGAGCACACCGCCGAGCCGCCGACAGTACCTAAGGTAAGGATTTAAATCTGTATCAGGAGGGGGAGAGTTCGAAAATCAAAAATCGGGTGGGGGGAGGGGGTTTCGGGAGGGGGGGGGGAGGGGGTTTCGGGAGGGGGGGGGGAGGGGGTTTCAGGAGGGACTTTCGGGAGGGATTATCGGGAGGAGGGGGGGGGGGTGGAGGGGGTTTCGGGAGGGATTTTCGGGAGGGGGAAAAAAAGGTTCATGGACGGGGGAGGGGAGAGGGTGTTAGAAGTTTAAATTTTTTTTAAATTAATTTAAAAAACAAAATTTTAAATTATTTTAAAATAATGTATTTTAAATTATTTTAAAATACTGTATTTTAAAATATTTTAAAATACTATATTTAAAATATATGTTAGAGGGAGTTAGAAGCTGTAACGGGAGGGGACAGGGGTTAGAGGGCTTAAATATATTTTTTTTATATTTTAATTATTATTATTTGTTTAATATATATACAAAATATAATAAATAAATAATTTATTTTAATTTTAAATACATAATTTTAAGAATAATAATAAATATGCAATATTAAAATATGAAATATTTAAATATGAATACTTTTGTTAGTATGTATTATGTAATATTTAGTAATATATAATATATAAGTATAATAGTTTTTGTTATATAATTTATTTTAAATAAATTAATGTTTTATGAAAATAATAAAAATATAATGAAAAATATAAAAAAGTATTGATGGAGAAAAAAATAAGATTAAATTAATTTTGAATTAATATAGATTATTTAAAATGCATAATTTTTTTTCATGCAGAATTATACAATAAAATGAGTTGTAATTCTGAGTCTTCAAGTAATCAAAAAAATATTCAAGATGTTGATGATAATGTTCCATTATGAAAATATGTCACGAAAGATGCAAAATTAGATAAAGAAAAAGGGGGAGGAAATGTTACTTTTCAATGCAATTTTTGTAGACAAATATATAGAAGATCATATTATAAAGTCAAGGCTCACTTGTTAAAAATTAAAGGGGCTGGGATTGCATCGTGTACTAAAGTAACAAATCAAAATTTGATTAAGATGCGAAGGATGGTAGAGGAATCTGAACAGAGAATGAAAAAATCTAATCCTAAGTCAGTTTATTTACCCACATTAAGCATTGCAGATTCTTTTTTTGAGAATTCCTCTTCTAGTGCTAATCCAATCGATCTAAAAAAGAGAAAGGGAACTATGAGATCAATTGAAAATGCATTCAAAATTGATGCACGTGAATTAGTTGATAGTGAGATAGCTAGGCTGTTTTATTCTGGAGGGTTGTCTTTTCACTTAGCTAGAAATCCTTATTATGCACGTGCCTTTAAAAGTGCAAGTCAACTATCATGTTATGTCCCACCAAGCTATAATGCATTAAGAACAACATTATTACAAAAAGAGAAGAATAATATTGATAATCTATTAGAACCAATCAAGAAGACTTGGAATGAGAAAGGAGTGAGTATTTGTAGTGATGGATGGTCAGATGCTCAAAGAAGACCACTTATTAATATCATGACAGTCTCTGAAAGTGGACTAATGTTTTTGAAAGCAATAAACTGTGAAGGAGAGACTAAGGACAAACATTTTATAGCTGATTTATTGATTAATGCTATACAAGAGATTGGTCCACAAAAGGTAGTTCAAGTTATAACTGATAATGCTGCGGCATGCAAAGCAGCAGGATACATTGTGGAAGCAAAATTTCGACATATCTTTTGGACCCTGTGTGTGGTTCATACTCTTAATCTTGCTTCGAAGAATATTTGTGCACCAACAAACTCAAAATATGATGATATGATGGAACAGTGTGGTTGGATCGCTCAAGTATCAAGTGATATTTTTTTTATCAAGAATTTCATTATGAATCATGCAATGAGATTATCAATGTTTAATAATCATTGCAAGCTAAAGTTACTTTCAGTGGCCGATACACGTTTTGCTTCAACTATTGTTATGATTAAACGATTTAAAACAATAAAAAGAGATTTGGAGCAATTAGTGATAAGTGAAGAATGGGAAATGTATAAAGATGATGATTTAGTGAAAGCTAAAGAAGTAAAGGATAAAATCCTAAATGAAGACTTTAGGATGAATGTAGATTATATCCTCAGCTTTACAACTCCTATTTATGAGATGCTTCGATTAGCTGACACTGATAAACCTTGCCTTCACAATATTTATAAGTGGTGGGATTCTATGATCGAAAAAGTGAAGGAATCTATTTTTAAGAAAGAACATAAAAACCCCACAGATAATTCAAGGTATACTTTTAATTTAATTTTTAATTTTTATTATTTTGATTGAATGTTTAAGTTTTAATTATAATTAAACTTATATGATTTGCTATATATTTTAACCTATAGGTTTTTTTATATTGTGAATAAAATCCTGGAGGAAAGATGAAATAAAAGCCACACACCTTTACATTCTCTTGCTCATTCCTTAAATCCAAGATAATCTTAAGAGTTTAAATTATAGATTATGATAATTTTAATATAAATGATATTCTATGATGTTTAATATTTTATAATTAATGTTATAACATAACTTGCAGGTATTATAGTCAACAATAGATTGTTAAGTCTGGTGATCGTGTTCCACCGCATCGAGAATTAGAAATAGTAAGAGAAAGAAAAAAAATGTTTTGATAGATATTTTTCCTAATGAAGGTGAAAGGAGAAGAGCAAATGACGAGTATGCTATATTTTCGGCATTTTTGGAAAATTTTTCTAGTAGTGATTCCATAAAAGACAGATGGTATATGAGTCCTATTAAATGGTGGGTTGTTCATGGAACTGCTGCACCGATGCTTCAATTTATTGCATTAAAATTGTTAGGACAACCTTGTTCATCATCATGTTATGAAAGAAATTGGAGCACTTATAATTTTATTCACTCAATGAATAGAAACAAGTTGACACCACAAAGAGCTGAAGACTTAGTTTATATCCATAACAATCTTCGACTTCTGTCAAGAAGATCTCCAAACTATAATGAAGGCGAATCTAAAATGTGGGACATTGGAGGTGATGGTTTTGAATCAATGAATATTGAAAATGCTGGAATTCTCGAGATTGCAGATCTTTCTTTTGATGAACCTGAACTGAAAGCTATTTTGTTTGATTCATAAGAAAATACAAATCTTTTGTTTTAATATTTCTTATGTTTGTGTTTGAATGTTTGTAAAAATAAAGTTTTAACATTTTTTTTATTTATCTGAATTTCTGTTAATGGATAATATTTATATTTTATTTTTTTTTCATGTCGTGTCCTAGCCGTATCCGTATCCTAGTTTTTTGAAATTTGACGTGTCCCTGTATCCTGCCGTGTCGTATCCCCGTGTCCGTATCCGTGTCCATGCAACATAGCTAATTTGCATATAAATGAGGTCAATTGCAAGTTACTATAATTTTCTTATAAAAAATTTTATCTATTACTAAAATAAATGATGGATAATATTTTCTTAATTAAAGTAGATGCAAAATAAAAAATGGTATTCACATTTACTTATAAGATTCTATGGATAAAACATATACTTATGTATATTAAGTTTTCAAATATTTTTTATGCTACTCTATAAAATAAAAGTCACATAATAATACATATAACCTTGAATTTTGTATTCTACGAACGAATAAAATATAAAAAGATAAATTATTTTTTTTTCTCAAAGAGAAAATCCATAATAAACTTATAATTAATTTATATTTCTATAATTAATCAACTCGCTAAAATATTTACGAAGACTTAAGAAAATCTCATTTTACTTCTTTTTTCTTCAAATTTAGTATTATGAATATGTATACATCAACTTGATATAAAATATTATTTCTTTAGTGTTCAATTGTTATTCTTTATTTTTTTATGTTTTAGACAAGAGCATTCACTTATGAGTTGTCCCATACATTTCTGTTTTTCTATTTATATGCTTAAGGTTTCCTAGCACATTTGTGAGTTTTATCATCATTTTCATTTTTATAATGAGTTTCTATTATCATTGATTTTAGTTTCATAAACTTTACATATTCAGCTAGATATACACAACTAGGAGCAAACAATGTGTACAAACACCAAAAAAACACATCAAGACTTAGGTTTAAAAAGTTAATATGAATCAAAAGTGCATATAATTTCAGAATCTAAAATAATTTTGATATATAATGTCCATTGTTCCCTTTCTGAAGCCCATTACTATTGAAACTTTATCCAACATACAAAAAACAGCTTTGCTATATGAATGTGTACCCGCATCAGAGTTTCTCTAATTAAATAATATGGGCTAAAATAGAATATACGAGGAAACCTCTTGTCCAAAATTTGCAAAGCAGAAACAGGTAAAACACCAGCTACTGCCGAACTGCCAAGAAATGTAGATTGAAATCTAACCCCCTCCTCATCACTGAAGGCAATAACCTACAATGTTCATGATACAAAAACTCAGAAAACAAAGAAAAAATGCTGAAAAATACATTGCAAAAAAAAAAAAACAATATATTTTTTTTGAAGTGTTAATTTTTCTTAACCATCATGAGAAACTAAATTGGCATGAGACTGGTTGAGTATTATATGCATTACATATTGTACTAACTTGTCATATATAATTCAATACAAACATACAGAATGTCAGAAATGAACCAATTCAATATTAAATGGTATAACATGGGGTTATTTAAATGCAAAACTTTAACCTAGATAACAAAAGAAAAAGCAAACATATAAATAGTGTACAAAAAATATATACCCCAATGATTAAAATATAATGAAATATACAAAAAATAAAATAAAATAATGCCAACATCACCATCAAGTAGTGCAAATATATATACACATATATTTGCCACAAATTTTGGAGAAAACAATAATAATTTATAAATCTTTGAGCAACTTTGTAAATATGACAACTAATTAATACCTAGTAGAAATATAGATTATACATTATAGTTGATATAATAAAAAACATAAAAAGTGAAAATAATAAAACACAACTTCATAAGATATAAGAAAAAATTTAAAGCCTATAAATAAAAACAAAAAACTATGATACAACCTACAAATTGGGTACTATAAAAAAATAAACAAAAAAAATAAGAACAATAAAAAAAATAATATCATTGTCTAGTTAATGCTTAAATATTCAGTACATCAACATTTGAATAAAAAGAAATAAGTTGAGATATACATTATGATAAAGATCTTATCATGTATCTTTTTCTTAAAAAAAAATAATTATATTCAATATGTCTCGTCCACTCTTGAAACAATTAATCAAAGGTTACTTCTCATCAACTCATAAAACATATAATTAAAAATAATGTCTCATTGATTGACTAGCATGATAAAAAAAATGAGAAGTAAATAAATATATAATTTCTCACCAAAATATTTGATCCAAAATATTTCACAAATAGCCTTCATTATTATCTTGAAGTATTATTTGTACAAAATCTTAAGAAAACCATTTATCACTTATTTTTCGAAAATACAAAATTAACTCCTAAAAAGTATAATAATCTAATGTAAATCTCCTATTCATGCAAGTAAGTACTTCACTAAACTCTAAAAAGTTGATTAGTTGAATGATCTCATAATTAGTGAAAAAGATGTCAAAACTAAGATATTTTTTCACATACCTAAATATGCAAAAAATTACATCAATATAAATCTACCATAAATAATTTAAGAAATAATTAATTATACTAACTGCATAAACTATATCTAAACTTATGATTATTAAATAAATAATTTTTCATATAATTCACATGTATATAATAAAGTTAAATAAATGGCTATTATCAAATAAAAAGTTAATATATAACTCGATAAGAATACTCAATTAAGCACAATCCAAAAGATCAATTTCTAAGCTTAAAAGCATCAACTACTTATCTCTTCTGTGTTAATATAATATCTTTGATATTGTAAGCCACCTTTATCCTAAAAAAATATTTATTAACTATAACTAAAAATATTATTTGAAGTTAGTGGTTATCAAGTAGAGGTGAAGGTTGTACCAAGTGCAATAGGCTTCAACTTAGCATGAAATCTAAGATAGATTAATATTACAATAGCTATATCTCTAAAAATCAGAAAGATTATTTATAATGAGTCTCGAACCCAATAAATATCATCTTTGAATGAATGAACCTATCATTACATCAAGATATGATCTCCAATATATGCATGCTATATGATAATTTATCAAATAATCACTCATCACAGTATTATACTCGCTAAAATATTTTTAACTTTAACATTCTTATAAGATCCAGTATATAAGTATTTGTATAATCACACATGAATATTACCAAGTAAAGATAAAGTTATTAAAAAAATAATGAATCTAGAAGAAAATACAATCTATGAAACTAAGTTTTGAGTTCACTTCCATTACTTTTTTAAGAGTAATTGGAAGATCAAAATTAATAAAATTATCTACATGATTATCTGAATTTTTAAAAGATTGATCATCATATTAAACAAGAAACACACCTAGTGTAAATTATCACTAGATGCTTTTTCACATGAATAGAGCATGCCATTACTATTAGTACTCCACTATCAAAACTAGATATAAGTTGAAACAAATGTATGCACCCTCTATAACAATAACATGATTGTCTAAGCTTGAAATCTAGTCGGAGATTTCATGAATACCTCAAGGTCTTCATGAAATACACTATTTACATTCAATTGACAAATTAATCACCCATGATAATCAATTAAATATTATAGGATCCTAACAAAAATCATTGACTACTAGTACAAATGTATTTTGATAATCAAATTCATAAGTTTGTATGAAATATTTCATCATTAATTGAGCTTTGAGCAAATCTATATTTCCATTAAGACTAACCTTGACAATAAAAACTTGCTTCCAATCAACAACAGACTTTTTCAAATAATAAAATATTACTTTATTAGTTCAACTAGATTAAAAAGTATTTATCTATTTCATTATTTCTAGTTCCCATTCAAGATGAAATATTGATTCTAAAAGATATATAGATATGTTGATATTATCAAATGAACAAGATGAACTATTAAAAAAATATCACTCATAAAATATAGCATATGAAATTGAGGACCGATAATATTTCTTTCAAAAATAATTGAAAAATTAAAATAGTACAACATCTAGAATATCATTTGGTTGTGTGAAAGACTGATCATTAAATTAAATTTTTCTCCTAATGTGAACTTTATAATTAGAAAAACAATCCTCTCATGTTTAATTATTTGAACTAAATAAATCAAACTAAGTATTCATAATGACCCAAAAAAAATTTGTAGATAAAGGCATTGCATCGTTAAAGATTTTTTAACTAGTACTACAATAACATTCAATAAGTTACAATGATGCAAATATGAGTGGAGGATCCAAAGAAAAAATATATTGGTATTGTAATCCAACAACCTTGGAAGTAAGTCCCACTAGAAATCTTATAGGAGCCACAATGAAAAAATTCAATTTCAAGTACAAGAGTAAAATGTTAATCCTCTCCAAGTATTGAAGCAACTTATAAATGCACACATTTAATTGTCTTAGATATTATTATTTTTACATTCAAAAAAATATATCGTGTAAGCTATGTACACTTGAATACTCAAGGTTTAAGTTAAGAATCAAGTCTCGTAAATACAATAAAAAAATTTGCATTAAAAATAGGCAAACAATTGATTTGTTGCTATTCTATAGTATTTTTTTTTTGTTTTTTTAGTTTACTTTTATGATAAGACCATCAAACACAAGGGTTGCTCTAATTAATTATTTCACTATGCATAGTCCTAACATATTTATTTCCCACAAATAATTTTGTCATAAGAACATAATAAAAATATATTAAAAAATATTAAAAAAGCAAGCAAACTATAAAAATTTTATAGCATATTAAAGTATGTAGGCCAAAAAAAAATCACTAGATGTTAGATACCATTTATATTCAGCATATTTCATCTTTGATTCAAGTATTGGTTATAAACATGTTATATTAGACTTTGTTAATAGAAAAATCAATAAAATAATAATTAATAAATTATATTGAAAAATAATTTTTTGTTTTTTAGAATTAATTATTTTTTTATGATACGACGAATTGGTATTCTTTAACATGCTTTCACATTATTCAATGTATATCTAATATGAGTAATATATTTAACCAATATAGAGAATATTTATTTTGTATTATGATGACCATTGAGCTTAAAAGAATATATTTAAAATAATAGACTATCATTTTTTTAGCTATCTATATGAAGTTTAGGATTATGGTTTAAGAAGTAAAAAATACAATGAAATCTATATTTACTTACATCAATCGACCATAAAAACTAGAACATAAAATTTATTATTAATTAGAAAATTTAATTAAATATTATAAAATTAAATATGATAATTTTAATAAGCCTCCAAGTATGAAGAGTAATGTCGTATTTAGAGACAATAACTTTTCAATTTAGTTAATTATAGATAAATAATAGGATGATCTATTGATTATGAGTGATTTGTCGAGATAATTGGATATTGATTATAACTTTATCATATCCTAGAGTGATAAAGAACTCTGACATATTGATTTAGTAAAAAACATATAAATTCATATTTTTTATGCTATCTAAAATGAAACATGATCTATTAACTCTTTTAGTGCATAGTATAATACCAGAGCCTACTTTTTCTTGACTATGAATATCATTTTGAATAAAAGAATAAGATTACATTCAAATATTATTGAAATATTATCATGCTTGCAGAATTAGAAAAATACAAAAAAAATTTTAAGATAAAGCCCAACCACTCAAACTAGATATTGATTATGATTTACACATCCAAAATTAAAACTTTAAATATCAGAATCCATCATTGTGAAAGATGATTCATATTCTTAGTTTTTACCACTTTATGATTTTATTATTAACCATATTTTATACTTAATTTATTTTGAAGTATTATGTTATTATTGTCAAATTTTATTTTACAATTATCAAAGTGTGTGTATGTTTATCATTTATGTTATTATGTTTATGGCTTATGTAATATTTTTTTAATAGATTTTAATTTACATTTCAATTTTAAATTAAAGAATATTTTTAAATCTTTTAATCTTTTTTTAATCATAATTTTAAATTTCATATACACTTGATATATATACTTATAGACACTAGGTATATACATACATAGTACACATATACATTAAGTACATATGTATATACATAGTATATGTACCTAGCATATACAATATGTATATATGTATATATATATTGTATATACTTGGTACATAGACACATTGTGTGTACATTCTATAAACACAATGTACTTATGTATATAGATTGTATATAAATATATACACCTTATATGTCTGTGTATATGCACTGAACATACATATATACAGTATATATATTGTTGAGATTTCTAGGATAGAGACCAAATACCAAGCTTAATTTCAAAACTTTTTCTCATACTCACAATTAGATTAATTAATTTTCCTCATGATTTAAACCTTTTAATTATTATTTCAAATAGTTATCAAACATTGTAAATCACACAACATTATTTATTTTAATTTAAAATATATCAAAATTTTAATTTTAACCTAAATTAAAATTTTAATTGAGTTTTTAAATTTTCAAAACTCAACTATATAAAAACAATTCTATCCATTTTAATTCCTTTAATATTGATAATTCATTTGTAACATTCATAAAAAATTGATATATATATATATATATATATATATGAATTTTTAAAATAATTATTCAAATTATTTTTAAATTGTAATGAAATATGTCAAATTAGAAATTACTATTCCACTAAAATTGGCTAAATTTTCTAACAAACACAATTAAAAATTACACCCAAATTAATACATAATAGTCAAATCAAAATTAACAACTAATATTTTAAAACCAAGCTCAAAATTAATAAATTATAATAAAATACCTGATAATTTAAAAATTTTAATTATATCTCTAGCATAAATTATTATAATGCTCATCCTAGCTTCCAACATAATTCTGAGCACCCGAAAATATTCACAACACTCCACCACACCTCCTCTACATGAACCACCGCATGAACCTCAACATGAACCACCAAACGAGCCTCCACATGAACCGCCAAATGAGCCTCCACACAAACTTCCAAACAAACTAATATAGAGGAGAAAAAATTAGAAAGAAATTATTATAGAATAGTTTATAAAAACTATAGCTTTGAAAACTCAAAACTCCGATAAATTAATCCATCCCCCTTTTAATCGAATTGTTTATAGAAGGTTTTCGAAAAACCATCTGTACCTATATCGAAACAGTATGCTATATAGTTAAGAAAAATATTTCCAAAATTAAGGTTTTAATAAACTGAATACAAGTAAAAAAGGTTGTTGTGACAACATGAAACATATTACAACACAGAAGCACAATCACGACACCATGTGTAAGTAACAACATCATGACTGAATCGTGACACCATAAGCAAAGGTGTGACTCCATGGTACAGTCATGGCATAAACACATGTTATGAAACCATGAGCTTGTCGTGACACCCGTATAATGTCGCAACACCAAGAAATAATTTTTACTGTTGTAGGAGTTCCTCGAGACCCCAGTTGAAGGATTAGTCATTCATAACATTTTCCCACTTGGTGATGTTTTAGCAATCCTATCTCAAATGTATACCACTGAAAATTTTCAACATGTACAATTTTCATCAAGTAACAAGCATAGTTCGTCTTCGTGTTAACGATCTCTCACTCAACTAGCTTGTATTCTACTTGTTCCCAAAAAAATGATATTGAATCTCAAATTGCTCCGTCCATACATTAAAGCTTTGATTATTTGTTACATGGAAAGTACTTTGACTGTCACATAGAGCTTCAGTGTCTCTTGCTCATAAACAAACTCTCCAACCAGTCTTCTAATCTATGCAACTTCCTTGCTCGCTTGTGTAAAAGCAATATAATTTGCTACTGTAGGTTATAGGAAAACTATTGATTGCATCTTACTCATCCAACTCACATATCCACCATGCAACTTTAAGACATGGAGTTTTAGATTTTCTATCATCCACTTCTTTACTCCAATCAGCATCAATAACTTCATGGACTTAACAACTTTGTTCATTGTTGTTTTCATCAAATTGCAATACAAAATCATTAGCCCCACGAACATACTTAAGCAACATTTTCATAGCATTCCAATATTTTCAAAATTTGGCATAAATCTACTTAGAACTCCCACTAGATATGATATGTCGGGTTTTGTGCAAATCATTACATATATAAGACTATTAATTGGATTAACATAAGGAACAAGGGCCTTTGTTCCTTTTCTTTATGTGTTATAGGACATTGTTTTGCTAACATCTCCGATCCAACACAATGTTGCCCCAAGATCTATATGAAATTTTTAAGTTGCTCATCAGGCTTCCTTTTCTTCTTTAACACCCACTTGTATTTACTGTCTTTATTTTTTCAAAGACATCATAAATTTCCAAGTTCGATTCTTTCCAAGTAAAACATCTCCTCTTCTTTGACATGCTCGCACTATTTTGATTCCTCAAAAATCTTACCCTCCACGGTGTTTGGCTCGTCCCAAGTAACTAGAAAAGCATGGAAGGTATTGTCTACATACATATCATGTGGCATTGTAATCCGTATAGCCCTCAAAATTGGTATACCTTCTACCTCTTCTACATACATTTGATTATCATTGTTGATTGCTCAATACACTTTTATCATTCAGAGCTTGTCCAAAAACTTATGTCTGACACCAGGCTTTGCTGTCGCAACATCAATGGAGTTTGGACTTACATTTTCCATGCCAAACTCTAATCATTACAAAAAGAGTCACGACTTTGATCTTTCATGATGCAACTCTGAAGGTCGTGACATCCAAAAGACAACTCCTTGAATTCTCTGAATTCCACATCCCTATCATAGATGACAAACCTCATTCCTAGGTTTCACAACTTGTAACCTTTGATACCATATTTATACCCAATAAATTTATACTTCATAGACTTTAAGTCAAATTTATTTTTTTTCTCTTTCAGCACATAAACATTAGTACTACTCCCAGACATGTTGAAATAATAATTATTTAGTTTCCTTCCAAATAGAACCTCAAAGAGTGTTTGAGCATTTATTGTTGAGGTAAAAATCTTGTTATTTAGATTGGATGTTGTGGTAATCACTTTAGCCCAAAAGCCCTACTTCAAACTTGCCCAACTCCTTATACATCTAGCTTTCACCATGAGTGTTTTGTTCAGCCATTTTTTTTGATTTCATTCTGTTGTGGAGTCATTTAAATAGAATCTGATCTAGATATTTCATGCTTAACACAAAAATTATCCACTAAAAAATATTCAGATCCATTGTTGATATTGAGAACCTTTATCTTTCGATTAAATTGATTCTTCATCAACTTGAATTTTTGTAACATCTCGGATTTCCTCAAACTAAAATAAATTCAAATATATCACAAGAAACCATTCACAAAAGATACATAGTTTCTTGAATGATGGTATTGGTACTTCTCCAAGGAAAACATTGGTAATCAAGTCAAACACAATCATGAATCTTATGCTTGTAGACTTGAACTTCAAATATTTTTGTTTCTCAAAAACACATTCTTCGCATAAATCATGATCAGCTGCACTCTTTGACATGTTTTTCAATATTTCATTCAATGACATGGTTATCAATTACTTTTGGTTAATGTGGTCAAGCCTCCAATACCAAATCATGAACTATAGATCATTCATACCTTACTCCTCCCTTTCTGAAATAAAGGAGCTTTTGTTAGTTGCCTTCATTATGATTGCTTGCAGCTGGTATAAGATTTCAAACCTTATTCCACAAGTTATCAATTTTTCACCTCTGATCATCCTGCATGTTCACTTATTCCCCTAAAATGGATCACAGAATCTATCAGGGTACTGACAGATACGAGATTTCTGCTCAGACCAAGAATGTTTAACATACCAAGGAGAAGTTTAATCTTCTATTGTGCATTTTAAATTCCACCATCACATCTCTTCCATCATGATTCTAATACTCACAGAACCAATGATGATGAGGTGTGAAGTAGAGGAAGTTTTGAATTTGTTAACCATATATGCAGCAACATAGTGGAATGCCCCCTAGCTCAGCCATGCTTTTATATTCATTTTCCACGTGTCCTTATGAATGATAGGCCACGGACTTCCTATATCGAGTCATTCTTATTTGTTTGTAACACCCCTTGAATTTGTTTGTTAACCACGTGTCCTTCCTATATTGAGTCATTCTTTTTCCAGCACTTAACCTTATACTTGTACTATTTGAAACACATTTCTGTATTATTTGATAGGCCAGGGACATTTCTCT
This sequence comes from Sapria himalayana, assembly GCA_029783825.1. Taxonomy (NCBI): domain Eukaryota; kingdom Viridiplantae; phylum Streptophyta; class Magnoliopsida; order Malpighiales; family Rafflesiaceae; genus Sapria; species Sapria himalayana. The sequence goes on along the minus strand of JAREIK010002500.1, from coordinate 178,094 downwards.
ACAAACAAGATTTCCTTTGAGAAACTTGCACTGTTTTATCACCTTAAATCTTTAAAAAGAAGTGCCAAAACTATTGTTTCATAAGGTAGCTTTGTTACCCTAATATAAATGGTAATAATTAAATTATTACACAGATCAAACAAAAAACAGAGTAAGGTGACAGCCTAAGCATTATCACCAATATCACACTCGATAAATGATATTTTCCCAACCAGTATATTAAACTCATATAAATGCATAAAAAATACAATTATTTCTTCTATATGCACTTTGTAGAACTTCTTCACGAAAAACTTATTTATCAAAAATTTAGTTTGATAGAAAAGCTCTAATTGTAAACACATAACTTAGGTGATTTTCTTGTTAGTGATATTCGTGAGGACATTGCCCTCAAGACAAAGATGGATCAAGCCTCTAGCTCTCATACATATTTTCCCCCAATCATAATCATTGGCTTTGTTTTCAGTATTGTAGCCCACAGATTTCTATTAACAAGTTAATCCTCTATTTTAACCTTCAAAAGTTCAAAACTCTTATCTGAAAATTTCTCAAACTCAATCAGCATTAACCCCAAGCTCACCATCTTAAATTTTAAAAAAAAGATTTCGCTCTGAAATCAAATGTAAGGATCGATTTAAATATCCTATTCAATAACGAAGATCAAGAATGATGAATGAATACAAGTAATAGGATGAGTCATAGTTATTTAAGGCACAAAAGCCTCTTGGAGCCTTGAGGCACAAGGCAGACTTGAGGCGCGAGCTATTTTTTTGAAGCACACCCTACCTAACGCAAATAAAAATTATATATCTTAACTAAATATTGTCTATAATTTTTATCTAATAATAAAATATAAGAAAGAAAAGAACATCAAAACATAAAAATCAAATATTTCCCATCAACCAAATATTCAAAATTCTAAAACAAAATAACAAACATCAATAGTACTTCCTAATATCACAAAAATTCAAGATTTTAAAATAAAATAAAAACTCATGCATCTGCATATAAATCAAAATCAAGAAAATTTTTATCAACATCAACCTCATCATAAATCTTCCACTCCCCCTCTTTTTCATTTTCCTCTCCCGATTAATAAATCAACTCTTCATCATCTTCATCAATTAAAGCAAGAGTATGAATATGTTTAGAGCTAGATAATCTTAAGTTTAGTTTTGGTATTGGTGTTTTGCTCGCTTTAGTTCTTGTAAAACTCTAACCTCATCAACTCCACTAGCTCTTGGAACATCACCTCATGTTAAATTATCACCCTCAAACACCAAATCATCTTATGCAACACCTTCATCTTCTATTTTTACCATCAACTATTCATTGTTATCATCTATATTTTTCAAAATAATGGGATCAAGGTATGACGTTCAGCGTATCTTTTCATCAAGGTTCGGTTATACTTAATGTACACCAAATTATTCAAGCATTGATGGTCCGACCTATTTCTTCTATTACAGTGAATCTGAAAAATCAAATAGTTTTAATGATTATATCTCAATATTTTAGTTTCTAAGAATCTAAGTTACATTAAAGAATATTGTAAAAAGCATAAAGACACAAATTCAATAACATGGAATTACTCTAGTAACCTACATTCTCAAAGATACTCCAATTTTTTTAACAACTTGATATACTACATGTTAGGTTGAGAAGCCTCAATGCAAACTTTTGCAAACTTCTAGTATTGGTTCCAAACATACCCCACCATTCAGCTATAATTAATATAAATAAATTAATATTTGAACATTTCACTGATTTTAACCAAGCATATATAATAATTACAATACTAATTAACATAACTAAAGGATTAACCTGGAGGTTTAGTTTTCCTTGTTCTAATTGCAAACTCATTACCAAAAAAATCTCTAGTATGCATGTACAAGTCTAATTGTGATATAATTGTATCTTTTTCATCTCTATTTTTTACTAATCTCGACATGCGACCATTGTCATGGGAGGCATGCCTAAAGCTCGGGCACCACCACTCCCAGTGAAAATGCTTCGCTTTAGGTGAGGCGCAAGGGTGTGAGGCACCCAAATTTTTCCAGGGAAGCAACTGCTTCAAGTACGTGACATTCATCTTCTTCCCATTCATCTCATTTTTTTTTGTTTTTTTGGTCGTCAAAAATGGAAAAACATTATATGGGAAGAGCGGCGGTGCGGCGTTGTGATGTTGGGGAGAGGAGGAGAGGAGTAGAAGACCAGAAGCTTCGCATCAGGGGAAAAAAGACAAAGCAATGTGACGTAACCCAAAATGATATTATTTTTGGGTTGGATTAATTTTTTTTAAAATCAAAACACCTCAAAACGATATCGTTTTGACGTTCATTTATTTTTTTTAATAATAATTCCTCAAAACGACGTCGTTTTGAGATTTATGTTTTTTTGAAAAAAAAAAATACGGAATCTCCAAAATGACATCATTTTTGGCTTCAACAAGCAATACGATGCTGTTTTAGAGTTTCTGAACCTAAAGCCCTATAAAAGCCTTCCGTTTCTAAGATCACACCCTAAAACTCTCAAAAAAACCTTTTCCAAATGTTGTGAATAGGAAAGAAGAAAAGAATGCTCAAAAAATATATTTTTTTCATTTTTTCTTTTTTAGCGTAAAAAAATACTGAAAAAAATAGAGAAACATTATTAAAAATTTCTTAAAAATAGGAGGAAAAATTTTCAAAAAAACTTTTTAAAAATATAGGAAATTTTCAGAATGCAGAAAATAGAAAAAAAAAAAATCAAAATATACGAAACAATTAGAACAAAAATTTTAAAAAATTTTATAATTTATAGATTTATAATATATAATAGATTATATATATTATATATTATAAAAGTAGAGAAATATTGTAAGAAATTTCTTTAAAATAGATGAAATATTTTTCAAATAAACTTAAAAAAAATGAAATTTTTAAAAATTTAATGTATAAAATAGGAAAAAATATGAAAATTAATTAAAAAATAAAAACATTTATGAAAAAAATGAAAAAATTAGAACACAAATTTTTAAAAATTTTATAACTTATAAATTTACAATATACAATATATTATGTATATTATATATTATAAAAATAGAGAAACATTCTAAGAAATTATTAAAAATAGGAGAAATTTTTTTAAAAAAAACTTTGTAAAAAAAATCCGAAAATTAATATATAAAATAGGAAAAAATATAAAACAATTAGAACAGAAATTTTTAAAAACTTTATAATTTATAGATTTATAATATATAATGTAAATTATATATTATAAAAGTAGAAAAACATTTTAAGAAATTTCATTAAAATATGGGAAAAAATGTTTAAAGAAACTTTGAAAAAAAAATAAATTTTTCATAAATTTAATGTACAAAATAGGAAAAAAATATGAAAATTAACGAAAAAAATATTGTGAAAAAATATGAAAAAATTAGAACACGAATTGTAAAAAGTTATAATTGTTTGGAAAATATTGAGTATGTTTATAATTTATAGATTTATAATATATAATATATTATGTATATTTTTTCATTTTTTTCTCAATATAGTTATTATTTTATTGTTGACTTGTTGGAAAGATATACAAAAATGAACAAAGAAATTGAATTGAAGTATAGGCCACAAGTGAAAGAAAATATTCGAGATGAAAATAAGCTCGTTTATTAAATAAGAAAGATAAAAATATGCTTATTTATATTTTTTTGTAATAAAATAACTAAAGGCATTTATAGACAAAAGAAACACCTTGTCTGAAGAATTAAAAATTCAAAAAAGTGTACAAGATATCCCGAATATGTTAGGAAAGAAATAGAAAATTATATGCTATCCAAAAAAAATCAAAAAAATCAATTGAGTTTTGGAAGTCATAATATGAACGATGACATATTTAGGTTCCAATATGAAGATGATGATGACATAAAGTTTATTAGTAAAATATGAAGAAAAAATTTTTCTAATTGTGGTAGTAATAAAGGGGGAAGTGATGGTAGTGGCAATGGCATAAAGAGAATAAGACAAAAAAGTCTTATGAATCGTTTGTTTACTACTAATACAGAAATGGTTGTTCAAAATAAAAAAAGTATTCAAACTACTATCAATAATGCTTACAAAAAAGAGGGCAATGAGAGAGCCGATTTGCTATTTTGTAGATGGATGTATGATGCCACAATTTTATATAATGTAGTAAACTATGCTAGTAGTTTATACATTTGGTCAATATGGTGTGGAATACAAATGACAATATTTTCATGGTATAAGGGTTACTAACCTCAAAAAAGAATTGACCCTTACCAAAAACTCAATGAAGAATCATTTATTGAATGAAAGTAAAATGAATGTTTAATTATGTCAAATGGATAGACTGATAGAAAAGAAAGGTCATTGATAAATTTTTTGATAAAGACTTCAAGAGGAACCATATTTATGAGATTTATTGATACTTTTTCTATTGTCAAGACGGGACAAAAATTGTTTGAAATACTTGACAGTTAGGTGAAAGAAGTTTGTGAAGCTAATATTGTTTAAGTGATAAGAGATAATGTTTCAAATTATGTAGAGGCAGGTACTAATAATTTAATTTGAAATTTTTATTTACTTATGTATGTAAGTGATTACATCTATTATCTATTTATTATATGTTTAAATTATGTAGGGAGGTTTTTGGAAAAGAAAAGATCAAATTTGTATTGAACACCATATGTTGTACATTGTCTTTGCTTGATACTAGAAGATATTGAAAAACCAACACAAATCAAGAAGACAATAGAGAGTGTCATATCCATAAGCAGCTACACATATAATAGAATGAGTTTGTTTAACATAATGAACTAATTTACTGAGTAAAGGGAATTGTTAATGTTTGCTAAGACTCGATTTGCAATGGTCTTTATCATCTTATTTCGTATTAATGAACAAAGAAACAACTTGAGGAAGATATTTACTAATTCATATTCGACAAAAAGTAAATAGGCAATCGAGCAAAAATAAAAAATATAACCAATATAATTGTCATGCCTTTTTTTTGGAACACTGTAGTGTATTGTTTGAAGGTATCGGGCCCTCTTGTATGCGTGTTTGATTTGGTAGATGGTTAAAAGAAATATCCTATGGGTGACATTTAAGCAGACATGAAAAAAAGCAAAAAAAAAAAAATCATTGTCAAAAACTTTAATGAGAATGAAAAGAAGTATAAGAAAATCATGATAATCATTAATAGGAGCTGTGAGGTTCAACTTAATTGGTATTTGCATTCAACTGGGTATTTTTTGAATCGACAATTCTATTATGATACAAAAGGATTAGGAGAAGAACAAGATTAAAAAATCTTTGAAGATGGATGTAGTTGCATGCATAGTTATTTAAGGCGCAAGGCGCACCTAGAGGTGTCAATCGGGACAGGCTGTCTCAGCCCGCCATGAGGCATGGGATGATTCGGCCATGCATGAGCCGGCCCAGCACAAAAATTTCTCCTACTTGAGCTTGTGTCATGTCCGACCACGGCACAATCATGCTATGCAGTGCCGAGGCCAATCGGGCCTCGTGCCCTGCCTAGCCCGACATGGTACTGTGGGCCATTGGCACGGCACCGTGCCGAAACTGGGTCTTTTTTTAAATTAGGGTTATGGTGGCACCAAAGCCCTAATTTTTTAAAAAATTAGGGTTTCGGGCACACTGAGATCCTAATTTTTAAAAAAAATTAAGGTTTCGGGCACGTTGAAATCCTACTTTTTTAAAATTAGAGATTCGGCACGATTGCGCATGACAAAACCCTAATTTTTTAAAATTTAGGGTTCAGCGCGACAGCGTGTGCCGAAAGCCTAATTTTTTTTTTAATTTAAGGTTCGGCCCGACCGGGCAGAACCCGAAGGATTATCATACGGGCCCATGCAGGGCTAAACTCCACAAAACCATAACGGGCCAGGCACGGCACGGTACAGTAACCTTTGTCGTGCCTGGTCCGACACAAAAGCACAATCGAGCCTGAAAAAAACAGGTCGGCCTAGCTCGACACGTCCCGTTTGACACCTCTAGGCGCACTAAGGCACAAAAACCTCTTGGGGCCTTGAGACGAAAGCTTATTTTTATGAGACACGCTATACCAAATGTAAATAAAAAATATATATCTTAACTAAATAATGTCTACAATTTTTATCTAATAATAAAATATAAGAAAAGTAAAGAACATCAAAACATAAAAATCAAATATTTCTCATCATCCAAACATTTAAAGTTCTAAAACAAAATAACAAACATCATGAGTACTTCCTATCATCACAAAAATTCAACATTCTAAAATAAAATAAAAACTCATTTATCTGTATCTAAATTTAAATCAAGAAAATCATCATCAATATCATTCTCATCATCAATCTTCCACTCTCACTCTTCTTTATCATCCTCTCTAGATGAATAAATCATCTCTTCATCTTTATCAATCAAAGCAAGAGTTGGAATATATTTAGAGCTCAATGATCTTGAGTTTGATTTTGGTGTTGGTGTTTTGCTTGCTTTAGTTCTTGGATAAACCATAAGCTTCTCAACTCTACTAGCTCTTGCAACAACACCACATGTTAAATCATCGCCCTCAAACACCAAATCATCTTCTGCAGCACCTTTATCTTCTATTTTTCCCATAAATCATTCATTGATATCATATATATCTTTCAAGAAAATGAGATCAATGCTATGACGTTCACCGTATCTGTTCATCAATGTTGAGTTGTACGTAATGTATACCAAATCATGCAGGCGTTGATGGTTAAGCATATTTCTTCTTTTGCGATAAATCTAAAAAAATCAAATAGTTTTCATGATTATATCTCAATCATTAATTTTTAAGAATCTAAGTCACGTTAAAAAATGTTGTAAAAAGTCTAAAGACACATTTTCAATAGAATGGAATTACTCTAGTAACTTACATTTTCAAAGATACTCAAATTTCTTTCCCAACCTAATGCACTACATGTTAGGTTGAGAACCCTCAATGCAAAATTTTACAAACTTCTAGTACTTGATCCAAACATATCTCATCATTCAGCTACAGTTAATATAAATAAATTATTAATTGAATATTTAACCTATTTTAACAAGCATATATAATAATTTCAATACTAATTAACAAAACTACAGGACTAAATGAAAGTTATCTTCCTTGTTCTAATGGAAAACTCATTACCAAAAATATTTATAGCATGCATGTACAAGTCCAATTGTAATATAATTGCATTTTTTTCATCTCTATTTTTCACCAATCTCGACTTGTGACTACATATATCTTCAAAAATTTTTGAATCTAAACTTAACTTCTAATTCTTTTGTATCATAATAGAATTGTCTGTTCAAAAAATACCCAGTTGAATGCAAAAGGTAAAGAAGTTTAACCTCCCACCTCTTATCAATGATTTCGATGATTTCCTTATAGTTCTCTTCATTCCCAAATATGCTTTTCACAATGATTTCCTTCGCTTTTTTTATGGATGTATAAATGTAGCCCATAGGAGGCCTCTTTTCACCATCCACCAAACAAAACATGTACAAGAGAGCCCGAAACATTCGAACAAAATACTAGAGTGTTCCAAAAAAAACATGCAAATTATATTGGCTACATTTTTTTTCTTTTTGCTCGATTGCTCATTTACTTTCTATCCAATCTGAACTAGTAAACATCTTACTTAAGTTGTTTCTTTTTTCATTAATACGGGATAAGATGATAAAGGCCGTTGCAACTTGAGTCTTATTAGGCCTTAAAAATTCTCTTTACTCAGTAAATCATCTTATTATGTTAAACAAACTCATTATATTATAGATATAGCCGCTTATGGATATGAGCCTCTCTATTATCTTCTTGATATGTGGTAGTTTTTTAATATCTTCTAGTATCAAACAAAGACAATGTGCGATATATGGTGTCCAAAACTAATATAATCTTTTCTTTCCCAACAACCTCAATACATAATTTAAACACATAATAAATAGATAATAAATATAATTACTTACATACATAAGTAAATAAAAATTTCAAATTAAATTATAAGTACCTACAGCTATATAATTTGAAGCATTATCTGTATCACTTGAACTGCATCAACTTTACCAATTTCCTCCACCCAACTGTCAAGTAATTCATACAATTTTTGTCTCGTCTTAACTATAGAAGAAGCATCGATAGATCGCAATAACATGGTCTCCCTTGAAGAATTTACCAAGAAATTCACCAACAACCTTTTCTTCCAATCAGTCTATTCATCTGACATAATTGAGCATTCATTTTTCTTTCATTCAGTGAAATAATCATTCGTTGAGTTTTTTGTAAGGGTCAATTCTTTCTTTAGATTAGTAACCCTTATATCATAAAAAGTTGGTCCCTTATAGCCCACATCATCTTGACCAATTGCCTCAAGTATTGGCAGGAAACTAGCATAGTTCACTGCATTAAATGGAATCGCGGGATCATACTTTCATCTATAACTTAGTAAATCAGCTCTCTCTTTGGCCTCTTTCTTGTAGGCATTGTTGATAATAGTTTGAATACTTTTTTTATTTTAAACAATCATTTCTAGATTATGAATGAAGAAATAAATCATAAGACCTTTTTTCCTTGTTCTCTTTATGCCACTACCACCACTTCCCCATTTATTGCTACCATCACTAGAAAAATTCTTTCTTCCTATTTTACTAATAACCTCTAGGTCGGAATCATCTTCATCTTGAAACCCAAATATATCTCCATTCACATTATGACTCTCAAAACTCAATTGATTTTTTTGAGTATTTTTTGGATAACATATACTATTCTATATCTTTCCTAACATGTTCGTGATATCTTGTACACCTTTTTGAATTTCTAAATCCTTCAATAAGATGTTGCTTTTGTCTATAATTGCCTCTTTTAGTTATTTTATTATAAAAAAAATACAAATAAGCATATTTGTATCTTTCTAATTTAAGAAATGATCATATTTCCATCCTGAATTTTTATTTCACTTGTGGCCTCAACTTCAACTTCAATCTCTTGTTCATTTTTGCGTATCTTTACAATAAGTCAACAATAAAATAAGAATTATATTGAGAAAATATGAAAAAATATACATAATATATGACATATTATAAATCTATAAATTATAAACATACTCAATATTTAGCAACAATTAATACTTTTTAAATTTTGTGTTCTAATTGTTTCATATTTTTTCATAATTTTGCTTTATTTTTTGGTTAATTTTCATATTTTTCTTATTTTGTTCATTTATTTTCTAAAAAATTTCCTCTTTTTTTTTCAAAGTTTCTTTGAAAAAATTTTCCCCTATTTTAAATAAATTTCTTCGTATGTTTTTCTACTTTTATAATATATAATATACATAATATATTATATATTATATATTATAAATCTATAAATTATAAAACTTTTTAAAATTTATTTTCTAATAGCTTCATATTTTTTCCTATTTTGTACATTAATTTTCTGAAAATTTTATTTTTTTACAAAGTTTCTTTAAAAAATTTTCTTTCTATTTTAATGAAATTTCTTAGAATGTACTCAACTTTTATAATATTTAATATACAAAATATATTATATATTATATATTGTAAATATATAAATTATAAAATTTTTTTAAAAATATTTTAATTGTTTCGTATTTTTTCACAATTTATCTTTTATTTTTTCGTTGATTTCCATTTTTTCCTATTTTATACATCAATTTTTTAAAAATTCCTTTTTTTTTCAAGTTTCTTTGAAAAATTTTTTATTTATTTTAAAAAAATTTATTAGAATGTTTCTCTACTATTATAATATAAGATATACATAATCTATTATATATTATAAATCTATAAATTATAAAACTTTTTAAAATTTTTGTTCAAATTTTTTCATATTTTTTCATAATTTATTTTCTATTTTTTAGATAATTCTCTGGGTTTTTTTATATTTTCTACATTCTGAAAATATCCTATTTTTAAAAAAAAAATTCAGAATTTTTTCCCCTATTTTTAAGAAATTTCTAAAAATATTTCTCTACTTTTTTCAGAATTTTTTTCCACAAAAAAAAAGAAAAATGAAAAAAATATCTCTGTGAGTTCTCTTTTCTTCTTTCCTCTTCACTGCAGTTGAAAAATATTTTTGAAAGATATTTTTGAGAATCTTAGGGTGTAATATGATAAAGATAAGGTTATTATAGGGTTTTAGGTTCAGAAACCCCAAAACAGCATCGTTTTGGATGCGGGAAGACCAAAATGACTTTGTTTTGGAGATTCCGCATTTTTTGAAAAAAAAACATAAACCTCAAAACGACATCGTTTTGAGAAATTCTAATTATAAAAAAAAATAACTGAATCCCAAAACGACATCATTTTGGGGTGTTTTGTTTTAAAAAAATTTGATCCAACCCAAAACGGCATCATTTTGGGTTAGGGCATAGTGCTTCATCTTCTTCCCCCCGATGCGAAGCTTCTGGTCTTCTACTCAACTCCTCCTCTCCCCGACGTCACAGCGCCACATCACTGCTCTTCCCAGACAACATTTCTCCATTTTCGACGACCAAAAAAACAAAAAAAAAAAGAATGAGAAGAAGATGATGATGATGACTACGTACTTGAAGCAGCTGCTCGCCTGAAAAAATTTGAGCGCCTCACCCCATTGCGCCTCACCTGAAGCGAGGCATTTTCACTGGGTGTGGTGGTGCATGAGCTTTTTCATAAAAAAATATCATAATTATTTTAATCAAATATATATATTTCTTTTCTACAATCACATTTTATGAGTATGTTCAGTGTGCTTGCACAGAAAATTTTGTATATGATCTTATAATCAATTTAATAAGTGTTAAATATTAAAGTTATCATACATATATTTTAAAATAATTACTAATGATTATTGTATATTTTTATTATATTAATTTTTAATTTTTTTTTATTAAATAATTAAAAAAACTAAAATAAAATGAAACAATTAAAAAATATATACAATTATTAATAAAAATAATAATATTTTAAATTATTTCAAATCTTAACTCTACTAGGTCATCAAAATCAGACAAACATATCTGACAAATAGAAAATGAAGTATTAGCATGATGACCTATCTAAAAGACCTCACAATCTAATATTGAGATATCTCTAATATTGAATCCAAAATTCTCAGATTCATTATAAATGTATAACAAAATCAAGAACAAATAAATAATATAATACTCTAACACTTGGTGAATGACTAACCCATAGAGGAAACTATATATATAATATAGCATTCTAAATCTTAAAGAAAATCTTTCTTAAAATCTTTTAATTTTGATAAAAAAATTAGATGCAAAAAAAAAAAAATAACATCAGATATGATTTATTTAGAAAATAAAATAGAGAAAAAAGATTATTAGATTATCTATGAAGAAATAAAATATGTGAAATTAACATAACATCAAATTTAATGTTTTCATAACTAAATATTTTAGATAATATATCAATGAATACACCAATATTCAAGGAACAAAGAAAAAAAAACAGTAAAAAATGATTGCATGTGATATTTTTTGAGTCGACAACTCAAGAATTCCATAGTAAAAAGATATGTGAATTGAGATATAATACCTAGAGGATGGGAAGTAAATGATGATGTTTTACTAATGAAGAATTTTGAGTCAATCTGATAGTCAGTCTATCTCACACAACAATCTATTGTATCATAATCCTCTTCTCTAAAAATAATAATCAATAACTCTCACTTTTATAGTCACTTCTCCTATAATGTATGCAATGTATTGAGGATCTCACATTTATCTCGACTAAGAATGATACTCCCCATACCTCCAAGGTATATTATATAAGAAGAATTCCTATTAGATATGTCTACCTCGCATATATAAAATTATTCAATGATAGACCTCTAATCTAAAGAAACAAACATAACCACTCAGAATCCAACTATAAAAATTCATAAAACTGTCATATAGAGAATACAATAATAGTTTGCTAAAAAGTTCTCTTTATTTCATTCTCATAGTCACATTTATTTCCACTAAGAATATCTACAAGAACTTTGTGACGAATTGTGTGAAATGAGTGAAATATGATGTAATATGATCTGGCTCTTTAATATCACCTAGTTTAATCCCATCCATTAGGAAACCACATTATATATTTGCATAGTTTATGATGAATACAATGATGTTGTCATATCGTGCAAGATGTACAAATAGAATCGATCTTACTGAATTTTCACATGATAATCAACAGTTAAAATTAATAAATATTCAACAATCAAATATTCTTTCTATCTTCACTAGGAAGCATCTCTATCAGGAGGTCAAACATCTCATGATTGAAAAGGCACAACTAAACTACAGCACCATACTGCAAGTAATTCTGTTTTCCGAACCTCCACAATAATAATCAGGAATTTTACTCTCTCAATCACTCAAATTACAAATATGTATTGCACCACCATACTGCACTTACTACCCTTTCATGCACACATTACACACTCGATTGAAACCAACAGTGAGTTAGCATCTTGACACACATTGCACACCTTGCACATTGCACACACATGGCACCACTTGCACACGGCCTACACTACTTACCTAAACTGTAACACTATATTGAAGTACAATTTCATCAATGTCACCTGTTTGAACACACTCTAACATGAGCCCCAGCATCACACATGTCAATGCTTTCATTGTGTTAACGTCACCAACACGGTGCCAGACTATGTTTTTTAATGGTTTCGCTGCTTTGTGTTGATGCTAGCACTATGTCAATGCCAATGCTCATATATTGCATACACACCTACATGGTATACACCACACACTTTTTTAGGGTTTGCAAATCATTACACTAATACAATGTAGAGAAATAATGCACAAAAAATTACATTCAATGATTTTAACTCAAAAACTCGATGGGTATAGGAGAAACCTAAACTTATAAATAAAAACAAATATAAAAAGTGAATAAAGCATTAGTTGAATGCGCTCACAAAAAAATAGATATAAAAATAGATAACAAAAAAAAACAACAACATATATCATAACTACTATAGCAGGTAGACTTTAGGTAGACAAGTATATGGTACTAATAGTCAATCTCACTTTTTAAGATATAAACCTTTAACACTTCTCTCAAACATGTTCATCTTTCAGTAATACAAAAATAATGAAGGAAACTATATCTCTTTCCACTTTCTACACCAAAGAAAGTCACATCATCATCAAATTGAGTTAAAATGACCAAAATCAATAGAATCACTAATAATTTGCCCCATGTCCAGACAAAATAAAGTAAAAAATAATTGAGTTAAAATTAACACAACCAACCCATAACTAATCATAAGATATGCACACTAACACAAAATATCACGTTCATGCTAATAATAGCCTATATTGTATTATATGAATTTCAGACACACCCACAGGACCCCTTGGATTCAAAATACTTATTTAGAAATATGTGGTATGCAGAGGATCATGCATTTGTTATTATGATTGACAACAACATCTAACTCTGGCAATGATGACAATAGCAATGGTGTTGTTCATCAGCAAACAATGGCATGTGAAGGATTGAGGGCAGCAAATTTTAGAAAGCAGTTATAAGTGATTATAACTCCATCAGTTATAAATCATTACCATGAAAATTTTAAATATAAAATTTGCATATATCTATTAATAACAAATCATGAATACATAAAGTACAAAATACTTGGAACACCCTCATATTGTGGGAGCTCACTATCCACACTAGATTAGGTATATGATGAATCATATTGAGTTCGAGAGAAGTACAAGCTGAAAAAACTTTTAAGAATAAATATATCTAAACTGCTTACATGAGAAGTTTCAATTGTCAATTCCACAATCAAGAACTTATTATGACAGCTCATCAAAAAATATGTTGTTTTTAATCTGATCTTTCATCATTAAACAAACATTTTGAGTTTGATCATTATTTCATTATGCAGAAGGGTTACAATAATTTACTTATTATTACACATGTTACCACTAGAAATCAGATTATCAATGTTTCTACAAATACCATAAATGGATAATGACTGGCCCTTTTCCATCCATATTCTCTGTGCAAGATATTCAGATATCATCTCAATGAGTATCAACTATTTTGTGTTAAATGTTATATAATTTTATTTCTTATGCATTTTTTTACTTATATGCAAAGGTAAAAAAGTATCCTTGGCAAGTGTACATCAATCATTCTTAGCATGATTTTAATATACTTTTACCCTGTAAATTTTTCACATAGTGGATTATGCTCTGTTTAGTGAATTATAAAAAAGATATAAATCATATCGCATTTTCAATCACTGTTGAAAAACACAAAAAGAGATGGTCAGGAGTAGGTAATTGCAGAATACAAAGTGAGTATACAAATGCACTAAACAGCACTACCTTCCCACTATTTTCCCTTATTTTGGTTTAGATGAGATTTCCATAAATAGATCATAGGAGAAATTGGGTTTATGTTGAAAGCTATTTTGTTTTGTTTTGTTTTTTTAAGAATAAGAGGAAGTGGGGAGGAGATTTGAACACCTTAGGATGCTTCCTTGGAATTTAGTTGACACTAAACAATTCAAGTTGTGGGTAAGTCAGATACTATAATTATTATCAATCAAGCTTTAGCAAGATGCTATAATTTGGTATTTTATTAAAAAACTAATATGTAATTGTAAATAATATCAATAATACAATGACCACAAAGAAAATCATTATATAAGGGGCCAATTGGATTGGAACAAACTATAAGCCATATACTTACATTAATAATGCAAATAAATAAATAAATAATAAAAAAAATAAAAACTATAAATCATAACACTTCCATTTAAGCTGATAAGAAAATGTATAGAACACTAAATTTGAATGAAAGAAAGTTAAATTAAAGCATATTTTAATTTTTTTGTGAAAATATATCTTGATTATTCTGATATTTGAATGTTAATTATAATAATTATCTTATCAAATATCTTCTTTCTAAAAAAGAATCAATTTATTTCTATGTATTTCTTCACATGAAATACAAAAATATTAGATCTCCTAAAATTGGTATTGAATCAAAAGTATATCATAAGTAACTGTTATTATCACTTTAAACTTTTTCATTTTATTAGATCTTAAAATAATTATTTAATTCTTAACTTTCTAGAATATAAAATTATCTCCTAGAAAAAGGCCAAAATATATTGTAGACCACTTTTCATTACAAGTTAATGCCCAATTGAATTGTGAATATATGGCTAATTGCAAGGAATATTGATTATTGAAAGAAATCAAGTCATGCGAACTTATTTCTATACCTCGATATGAGAAGATTGTGTCCAAGTGAATCTACCTATAAAAAACTAGAAAATAACTAAGTATATTGAATACATAAATTAAATACAGTCTAGTAATTATCAGATAGTTAATCTTCTATATAATTCTGAATATTATCTTGCTCCTAGAATAAATCACCTATATACTAAAAAAGTATCAAAATTTCCTAAGTAATTTCAAATCTTTAAGAAAGTGCTCTTAGAGTTGAGTTATTCTCAATTTATTATCTCTCATAATCATAATATCATCTACGTACACAATAAGTAAAATCATACTATTATCAGAGCTACTTTGAAAAAGTAAAAAAAAAATTATAATATACTTTTATTAACCAAACAAAGTAACAACTAATGAAAATCTCACAAACAATACTTTTTGGCAACTTCTTCATGTCATATAATGTCTTATATAATCTATACACTACATCTAATTGTGTTGCTCAAATCTTAGATAGTTACTTCATATACACAACTTCCTCAAAATCTATATAAAAAAATATATTTTTTACAACAAATTGATATATTCTCAAATTGTAAGATTCTATCAATGAAATAAGGATTCAAATAAAAATCATCATAGTCACTATAGATAAAATATTATGATAATTCATATCAATTATTTGAGTAAATTTGCTGACTACAAGTCTTGTCTTAAGGTATTATCTTAATTTCTTATCTGGGCATATCTTCATAGTAAATACTTATCCACAACCAATAATAGTTTCATATATATTGTGGTGCTAGGTCCCAAATCTTATTTAAATGAATGAATGATATATATATATATATATATATATATATATAACTCTTTTAATATTGTATTACATCATCCTACGTGAGATAATATTTCAGAATGAAACTTAGGTTTTCCTTGTATCACCCATAAAAATACTAAAAAGGTAAAAGAAAAAAAAAATAAAATTTAAAAACAATAAAATCTATGGGTTTTAAGATCATGTTTTGAGTATGATTCTTATGTTTCTTCCAAAAAATAATATAAATGTCAAGATCAGATGGGCAACTTACAAGATATTTTGACTCTATGATAGATTTGTCTTTGCTATGAATCACTTGTGAATGTCTCTTTCAACTAGCATAGATTAGAAGTCATGGATAGTAAGCTAATGAGTTGTCTCCTTCAACTAGACTTCACAAAGAGACTTCAACTTGTGTAGTCTACTTGTCTTTGGCTAATCATGAGTCTCAACTAGAATATACTAGTAAGCTAATGTGTAGTCTAAACTTAAGAAAGATTTTATCTCGTAGAAAACTTTGCTCTCTCCATAGTCAACCAGATATATATTTGTTGATACATATAATGATTTTATAGGAGTGTCATCATAATGTAGACTAAAAAAATCAATTGCAGCCACCAAGATACTATTTATCCTAATTAGAGGTCCAAGTGGGATTTGTGAAAAATAAGAAAATATAATGTGCCGAAAGATGTACTCTAGAATCATTTTTCCTATGAAAATTAAAAATAGGTCATACTTAAAAAAGTAATGTAAATACTCAATATAATCTATGGGTTTTAAGATCATGTTTTGAGTATAATTCTTATGTTTCTTCCAAAAAATAATATAAATGTCAAGATCAGATGGACAACTTACAAGATATTTTGACTCTATGATAGACTTGTCTTTGCTATGAACAACTTTTGAATGTCTCTTTCAACTAGCATAGATTCGAAGTCATGTATAGTAAGCTAATGAGTTGTCTCCTTCAACTAGACTTCACAAAAAGACTTCAACTTGTGTAGTCTACTTGTCTTTGGCTCATCATGAGTCTCAACTAGAGTATACTAGTAAGCTAATGTGTAGTCTAAACTTAAGAAAGATTTTATCTGCTATAAAACTTTGCTCTCTTCATAGTCAACCAGATACATATTTGTTGATACATATAATAATTTTATAGGAGTGTCTTCATAATGTAGACTAAAAAAATCAATTGTAGCCACCAAGATACTCTCTATCCTAATTAGAGGTCTAAGTGGGATTTGTGAAAAATAAGAAAATATAATGTGTCGAAAGTAATGTACTTTAGAATCATTTTTCCTATGAAAATTAAAAATAGGTCATACTTAAAAAAGTAATGTAAATACTCAATATAATCTATGGGTTTTAAGATCATGTTTTGAGCATAATTCTTATGTTTCTTCCAAAAAAATGATATAAATGTCAAGATCAGATGGGCAACTTACAAGATATTTTGACTCTATGATAGACTTGTCTTTGCTATGAACAACTTGTGAACGTCTCTTTCAACTAGCATAGATTCGAAGTCATGGATAGTAAGCTAATGAGTTGTCTCCTTCAACTAGACTTCACAAAAAGACTTCGACTTGTGTAGCCTACTTGTCTTTGGCTCATCATGAGTCTCAACTAGAGTATACTAGTAAGCTAATGTGTAGTCTAAACTTAAGAAAGATTTTATCTCCTAGAAAACTTTGCTCTCTCCATAGTCAACTAGATATATATTTGTTGATACATATAATGATTTTATAGGAGTGTCATCATAATGTAGACTAAAAAAATCAATTGTAGCCACCAAGATACTCTTTATCCTAATTAGAGGTCCAAGTGGGATTTGTAAAAAATAAGAAAATATAATGTGTCGAAAGATGTACTCTAGAATCATTTTTCCTATGAAAATTAAAAATAGGTCATACTTAAAAAAGTAATGTTAATACTCAATATAATCATATCAATCTCTAATAAAATACTCATTTTATGGGGTATTATAATACCTATGAGAATTATGTCCCAACTTATCAGTCATGGATACAAAACATAGACAAAGTAATTATTCTCAAAAATTATGAGAGACAAGTTAAACAATATTTATTCATGATACAGCATCTAAAAAGGCATACTGGGAAAAAAATAAAAAAATATGTGATTGATGAGATAATTTCCAGCATAGTTGTGAAAAACATGCCTAAGATGCACATACGCTTAAAGCAACACGATGCCCAACTATGGCACCACACTTGAGCACAAGTGACATGACTTCACAAAGACATCACTTAGGTGTGCAACTCTAACAAGGAACAACAACAATGCTTCTTTTCACCAACATCAACAAAATGATATCATTTACATTAAGAGAACAATCATAATGACATTGTTTTGGACGGGTTTATTAAAAAAAAAAGTATGACAGCAAAATCACTATCACTTTGATCGCAAACAAGCCAAAACAACCCCATTTTTCCTGACCTGAAAGTCAGCCTCCACCTTTGTCCATTTCAAGCCCAAAAAAAAAACCAAAAATGAAAAAAAAAAGTCCTTTTGGACCCTTGGTATTTTTGAATAATATATTATCATATATGTGCCTAGTAAAATAAAACAATTATTAAATTTAATGACATAAATTAAAAATGTGTATATATATAATAGTGCGTGTGTCTCGCTTGACTAAAGCTAACTCATTATGAGTGCATTGAGCCTCAAGCTTCAAGAAGACTTTGTGTCTTGGTGCGACTTGAATCTTTTAAAATTATGGTTTGCAATTAAAAAAGTATCTTCCGAAAAAGACTTCAAAACACCCCTCCCAAATAGGAAAGTCCGAAATATCACAGTTATATATTTATTCTTCTTTTCATCAATTCAATTTTATAGGAGTGCACTAGCATAAGAAGTATGATGTATAATACCGTAAATCATATAGTAAGTATTAAATATGTTTAAAACATATTCTAATATATTATTACTTATAATTTTAATGTTATTATCAAATTAATTCTTTATTATTTTTAAAAATATTTAAAAATAAAAAATATATATCATCTAATATGAAAAAGAAATATTCGTGTGAATCATGAATAGGCATCAATAAAAATAACCAAATATTTAAAGTCTTCTCGAATTTTATCTCTATTAGATTCTTATATGTCTAAGTGAATCGGATTGAATAATTACTTACTCAAACTAATCTGACAGAAAAAATAGAAAACTCTAATACATTTTTGTAATTAATATAACTCACATTTTATCATAAAAATATTTTTAAAACTCAAGTAAATTATTCTCTATTTAGTCAATAATATGTGATAAAGTTGGAAATGTTCATGTAAATATTACAACATACTCAAATACATATCACGTGTTTTTATTATAGAAGAAAACACATCTAATTCACTCAACTTAGTTCTAAAGGAAGTCTCTCATAGTCTTCTAATCTTACATATAAATATCAAATAACTTTGAAAAATTATTTTGTAATCAGGAATATGCATTATACACAAAAGAAATAAAGAATCAATCTGAATATTAACATATCAAATATATTTTGAAAAATTATTATTTACTATCATAATATTCAAATAAGAGATTACAAAATAATATAAAAAAAACAATCAATTGTAAGATCAGAGTCTTTTGATCTTGCATACAAATATAAGAAGAGAAAATATAATTAGAATTAAATTATATAAAAAATGAACTCACCAAAAAAGAGTAACAGAATAATTAAGAATAAGTATTAAACACAAGAAAAAAAGAATCAATCTAAATACTATCATTTCAAATAACTTTTAAAAAATTATTATTAACTATCATAATATTCAAATAGAAGAAAAAAATAATAATAATAAACAATCAACTATGTTGAGAATTATAGGATATTCTTGAATATCCTATGATTTATTCCTTACCTTTCTTGTTTATTATTTTGATTTTATTTGTACTGAATTTTTTTTCTTTTTTTTTTGTCTTCATGACCTCTATAAATTGGTAGGACCTATGATGTATTTAATCATTTCAATAAAAAAAGTATTTTATTTTCTCTTCACATGATATCAGAGGAATGAAAAGTTCATGTTTGGGGTTTGTCATATATTTAATTATGACAACCCATTTAATAGTATAATCTCTTTCTAGCCTCTCAACCTTCATCACAAAAAGCATTAGGACTCTTTATTTCCGTCATACCTTCAACGCCGCCAACATACATCACCACGTCATCTTTATTTGTACTATTCTCACGTCATCTTCGACTACCCTCACCGACAAGATATCACCACGATCATGTTTATCAACCGCCAATCAACCCATATAAGACAATAACTATGGCAACCATCCTCCGACGATTAGACTTCACCACTAGGCTTGTCTCCCTCTAGCAAAGCTTCATAGCACCTTGCATCCTTGGTTTGGAGCCTCCAACTTTGTGATTTTTCCCAATCTCTCTACGACAAGGCTAGTTCTCTAGACTACTTGTGTTTTCTCTTCTTTTGTCATGGCCTACTATCTTCCACGGGCTTCTCTCCCCTTCAGCAACTGTGGTCATCTAGTTTTCTAGCTTATTTTATTGATTTTTCACATGATGGCTAAAAAAGCTACGAGCTTTTCTTCATCTTTGGCTAGTTCACTGGGAATGATGTTGAAGACTATCAGACCACTATAGAATCTAGTGTTACTGTAGATAAATGCTCTCAATGCCAGAAATATGATGCTTTACTATGTAATATTCTTAAACAATCAATCGGGTCTAAAACACTCGACATCCCAGGGGACTATCAGACTTTTTAGCTTTTTTGAACCCAAGCTAAAATTTTATTTATATATTGATGATATTCAACTTCTCTACCATATCACCTCTTCCATTGTTAGTAGGGAGCAGCCTAGTATGGAATTATCTTCCTTCATTGGGTGAATGTCTACATTAAAAAAAGAATTCATATATGTGCTACCCAAACTTACTGATTCTAAAACCTACTTGTCCAACATGAATCAAATATTTATGATTCTCATTCTTATTAAACTTGACACATAATTTGATAGTATTTGGGACTAGATCCTCATCTGCTCCGCCATTCCGACCTATGATGATATTTTTTGCTTGGCTATTGCGTAATTTGTCCACAACAACTCAATCTTAACACTTTGAAGCTTTCCTAGATACTTCAGTAATATTTGTTCCATCTAATCCTCATAATGATTCCTGAAGTTCTCATAGTGGACACCAAGGCAGAGGCCGACATCTTTATTATACTTATTATAATAAACTGAGTCACATTCGACCACATTGTTATTAGTTACATGGTCTTCATTGCTTTTCTAGCTTATCTTCACTAGAGTGTGAATCATGTCAGCTTAGGAAACATACTCGTGTTTCATTCCCCTAGTGCTTAGAGTCTCAAACTAAGTCTCCTTTTGAACTCATTCACACTGATGTTTAGGGTCAATCCTAAACTTTGTCGTAATTAGGTTTTTGCTATTTTATTATATTTATTAATAATTTTTCCCGTTATATCTAACTATTCTTAATGAAAAATCGAACTGAGTTATTTTTTGTGCCAAAAAATTTTTGCTGAGATTCACAATTGATTTAATACTTTTATTCTCATCTACGCGGTGATAATACAATTGAATACATTTCTACCAATTTTTTTGATTTTTTATCCTCATTAAATTCTTCATCAGTCTTCTTAAACACTCCACAACAAAATGATGTGTTCGAGCACAAAAATTATCTCTTAGTTGAGATAGCTCACATTCTTATTCTTCACCATAATGTTTCTCAATATTTTTCGGGAGATGCTATTTTAACCACATGTTATTTGATCAATTGCATGCCCTCATTTGTCCTAGGTGAACAAGTTCCGTATTCTCTTCTCTCTTCTAATCAATCCCTATTTTGACTCCTCCATGTGTCATTGATTATACTTGTTTTGTCTATATCCTTACACTTTACCAAGATAAACTTTTTGTCAATGCAACGAAGAGCATCTTTATTAGCTAATACTGCCTTTAATGTAGGTACCACTGCTATACTCCTGATACACTTTGATACATTGTGTCTGCTTATGTCACATTTTTTTAAATGTACTTCTCTTTTCTCTACCCTGCCACCTCCCCGTCCTGAGGCCTTATTTATACCTCTCATCCTTCTCCTTTTGTTCTTATCCTTTAAGTCTCTACTTACTCCAGCTCATCCTTCAACAAGTTTATATTCGTCCGCATACCATCAACAGGTCTCCTGATGACTCATCCCCCACGACACTCTCCTCCTCGTCGTCGATCTTACCATCTCCCATTGATTTTCCAATCATCATTCGGAAAGATACTCGTTCATCTCATAATCCTCATCTTATTTATATTTTTTTATCTTATCATCATTTATCTCAACTATATTCTGCTATTATTTCCACCTTATATTCTATTTCTATTCCTCATATTGTCCATGAGGTCCTCTCTAATTCAGGCTGGAAAACAAACTACGATTGATGAAATGACTATTTTGCATTCTACTGATATGTGAGACCTCAGACCTCATCTCCTTACCTGTTGGCAAGTCCCCAATTGGTTTCCAATAGGTTTATACAATTAAGATTGATCCAAATGATCAGGTGAATCTTAAGGATTATTTGGTTGTCAAAGGGTATACTCAGATATATGGGTCTAATTACTATGACGCATTCTCTCCTATTGCCAAGATAGATTCCATTCATCTTCTCTTCTCTATGACCACTATAAAGTTCTTAACCCATGAATCAGTTAGACATCAAAATTTTATTTCTCCATGGCTACCTAGCTGAGGAGGTAAATATGAAGCAACCATCATAATTTGTTGCTTAGAAGAATTCTAGTTTAGTGAGCAGGCGACATCATTACTTGTATTGTCAAAAGTAGTCCCCTTAAACCTTATTTGGCTGCTTTAGCTTTGTAGTATAGGACTTCAGTATAATTCAAAACATATCAGATCACCATGTATTTTATTATCATACACCATCAGGACATGCATCTATCTGATTGTTTATGTAGCCGATATTATTATAACAGGTAGTGATCATGAAAATATTTATAAACTTAAATAGTATCTCTTCAGCCACTTTCAAACAAAAGACTTGAAAAAACTCATATACTTTTTAAGAATTGAGATAGCACAGTCTAGTTTCGATGTGTTCATGTCTCGGAGGAAGTATGTCTTGGATATTGTTGAAAAAGAGAGAGAGAGAGAGAGAAAACTTTTTTGTTTCAATGTCTTCTGCTCCTGTCTCCCACTCCACCTTATATTTCACACTCCCCCTCAAGCTGGAGCATATACGTCATATGCACCAAGCTTGTTACAAATACATTTAATCCTATGACGACTGAGAGATTTAGTGAAGATATCTGCTAGTTGATTATTTGAATTAACAAAACTTGTAACAACACATCCTGATACGATCTTCTCTCTAATGAAGTGACAATCAACTTCAATATGCTTGGTCCTTTCATGAAAGACTGGATTGGATGCAATATGTAATGCGGCCTGGTTATCACATGTGAGTTTCATCTCTTCATCCTTTCTAAATCTTAACTCTTGAAGAAGATGTTTCAACCATATGAGTTCACATGTTGCCAAAGTCATAGCTCGATACTCGGCTTCAGCGCTAGATCTAGCCACTACATCTTGTTTCTTACTCTTCCAAGATATTAGATTACCTCCAATAAAAACACAGTACCCTGAAGTGGAACGTCTATTTGTGGGTGAGCCAGCCCAATCTGCATCTGTGTAATCAACAACCTGAGTATGACCTCTGTTCTCATACAACACACATTGGCCTGGTGTACTTTTGATATATCGAAAAATGCGGATTACGGCATCCCAATGGCTATCACATGGTGACTGTAGGAATTGACTAACAACACTCACAGGAAAAAAAATGTCTGGACGAGTAATGGTGAGATAGTTCAATTTACCTACGAGTCGTCAATATCTCTCAAGATCTCCTAAAGGCTTCCCCTGTCCTGGTACAAGTTTGATATTTGGATCCATAAGTGTGTCTATCGGTTTACAATCTAACATACTGGTATCTTCCAGGATGTCTAAAGCATACTTCCTTTGGAAAAGGACCACACCGGAACTGGATTGAGCTATCTCAATTCCCAAGAAATACTTGAGTTTTCCCAAATTTTTGGTCTGAAAGTGAGTAAAAAGATGTTGCTTTAGTTTCTGAATATCATCCTGATCACTACATGTAATGACAATGTCATCCACATAAATAACGAGATAAATAGACTGCCCCAAGGAATTATGATGATAGAAAACTGAATGGTCTGCTGTACTGCGAAGCATGCCAAACTCTTGAACAACAGAACTAAAACGACCAAACCATGCTCGAGGAGATTGTTTCAAACCATATAGAGAACGGTGTAACTTGCACACTAAACCAGACTCCCCCTGAGCAACAAAACTAGAAGGTTGCTCCATATAAACTTCCTCGGCAAGATCACCATGAAGGAAGGCATTTTTAATATCCAACTGATAAAGAGACCAATAATACATAGCAGCCATGGAGAGAAGAAGACGAACAGAAGCAATCTTGACAACATGGGAGAATGTGTCAGCATAATCAGAACCATAAATCTGAGTATAGCCTTTAGCAACTAAGTTGACCTTAAGGCGATCAACCTGACCATCAGGATCAACCTTAATTGCATAGACCCAACGACAACCAACTGTAGATTTACCAGAGGGTAAAACAACAAGATCCCAAGTGTCATTAGAGTGTAGAGCAGCCATTTCATCCACCATTGTCTGTTGCCAGCCTGGATGAGAAAGAGCTTCATGGGTGCCCTTTGGAAGAGAAACAGAGGATATAGCAGAGACAAAAGCAGAATAGGGTGAAGATAATCGATGATAACTCAAAAAATTGTAAATAGGATGAGGATTACAAGTAGAGCAATTACCTTTCCGAGTAGCAATGGGTAAGTCATCAGGAGATGGTAAAGCCGGGGCAGGAGAAGCCGAAGGGATAGAAAGTGAGTCAGCAGGTGCCTCAGCAAACGGGAGAGGAGCATCGACACGAGGACGACGATGATAAACCTGAAGTGGTCGAGGAGGCACAATATTAGGTGAAGAGACAATGGGAATGGGCAAGACTGCAGAAACATGAATAGACTCAGAAGTGATAGAAAAGAATGGTGAGTCCTCAAAGAAAGTAACATCAGCGGAGATAAAGTAGCGATGAGTCTCAAGAGAATAACAATGATAACCCTTCTGAAGGCTGGAATATCCCAAGAAGAGACACTTCATGGCTTTGGCTGAAAGCTTGTCCTGTCCAGGAGTGAGAATATGAACAAAGCAAGTACAACCAAAGACACAAGGAGGAAAGAAATAAAGCAGTTGGTTAGGGAAGAAAAGGGAATGAGGAATCTGATCATGTAAAACAGAGGAGGGCATACGATTAATCAAATAACAAGCGGTAAGAATAGCGTCCTCCCAAAAATGAAGAGGAACATTACTATGGAGGAGGATAGTACGAGCTGTCTCGACAAGATATCGATTCTTGCGTTCAGCTACCCCATTTTGTTGAAGAGTATGAGCACAAGAAGACAGATGAATAATCCCATGATGAGACATAAATGAAGTAAAGGGGGATGAAAAATATTCTCTGGCATTGTCACTGCGTAACACACGAATAGAAATATTGAATTGGGTCTGGATTTCAGCATAAAATTTCTGAAAAATAGAGAATAACTCAGCTTGATTTTTCATTAAAAATAACCAAGTACATCGAGAATAGTCATCAATAAAAGTTATAAAATACTGAAATCCTAAAGTAAACGCAGTCCGACAAGGACCCCAAACATCAGTGTGGACAAGCTCAAAAGGAAACTTTGCCCGATTATCCAAACGCTTTGGGAACGAGACACGAGTATGTTTCCCAAGCTGACATGACTCACACGAAAGCGACGACAAAGTGGAAAAACAAGGGACCATCTTCTGGAACTTGGAGAGACTAGGGTTGCCCAAACGACTGTGAATGAGGAGAGGAGCATCAGTGGAAATGCAAACTGCAGAAGATGAATCCGAGGTGAGGTGATAGAGGCATTGAGACTCACGTCATATGTCAATCGTCTTCCCCGTACTCTGATCCTACAAGTCATAAATTTATCAGAAAAGGTAATAAATCAATTAAGAGTACGAATGATTTTGCTGATGGAAATAAGATTAAACGGACATTTAGGAGTATAAAGGACAGAAGTGAGAGGTAGAGAAGGTGGAGGAAGGGCCAAACCGATACCTTTAGCCACAGTTTGAGAACCATTAGCTAAGGTAACAGTAGGTAAAGCAGAGGTAGTAGTAATAGAGGAGAAAAGATCCTTATTACCAGATATGTGATCAGAAGCTCCAGAATCTAGAATCTATGGTCTAAGAGAAGATGTGTGGGTAAGGCAGGCAGAGGCATTACCAGGCTGGGTAACAAAGGCAACATAAACTGACCAGTAGTGATAATTGTCACTGCCAACCAATTTCTCCGAAGTAAACATAAGAGATCCAGATATAATAGAGGAAAAAATTAAAGTTTTAGCAGTCATATCTACTTGAGATTGAAAAGAGCCCTAGTACAACTTCAGATTGTGGGATCAATTCTTGCAAAGGAAGGAGGCATGTCAAACCTTTCTGATTATTTTTCTAGCATTTTCAAGATTTCTTTGAAACAATTTAGTCGGGATGATTCAACCTCCAGCAGTAGGCCATTGGACGACACTCTAATGTCTCAGGTTGACAGAATCAGGCAAGAACTGCAAATGCTGGCATCAACCCGATCTGTTTCTGTGATAACTGTAAATGGGTCTGGTGCAAAGGGATATAGAGATTGTAAATTTCCTGATCTAATGTTTGCGACGAAGTGTAGTCCCTCTCGACCCTCTCCTCCAGCGCGACTCTTTTCTGGGTCCCCAGCGAGTAGTCCAGCTCAAACTTGGTACTCTTAACGTAGAAGTTAACTCCACCCATCTGCGTCATGAACCTGTACTCGTACGAATACGACCTGGAGATGGAGTAGATTGCAGGGTCGGAGGAGGGCAGAAAGTTCAGCAGCAGGATAACGACGATGGGTAGCAGCTGCACGAGCAACCTCAAGTTGAATCTCTTGCAGGCGTTATTATTTGGTGTTACAGCCGCTACTGCCGCGCCACAAAGTTGAAGGTGTCGGAAAGCTTCGGGAGAGAATTAGGTTTTCTCCCTTGGCTCTGATACCATGTTGAAAAAGAGAGAGAAAGAAAACCTTTTCTTTTTTTTTTCAATGTCTTCTGCTCCTGTCTCCCACTCCACCTTATATTCCACAGATATATTAGAGAAAACTGATATATTAGATTGTAAACGAGTAGACACTCCTATGGATCCAAATATCAAGCTTGTATTTGGATAGACGAAGCCTCTACGAAATCCAAGGAGATATCAATGACTAGTGAAAAGACCAAACCAACTCATCATCACACGACTAGATATTTCTCTTCCAATGAGTGTAGTTAGTAAGTTCTTGTAGTCACCATGTGATAGTCATTGGAATGTTGTGATCTGTATTCTTTGATGTATCAAAGAAACACCAGACCAATAGGTATTATATGAAAACAAATGTCATACCCAAATTATTATATATTATGATGCAAATTAGGCAGACTCGCCTGTGAACAGATGTTCCACTTCAAGATATTATGTATTTATTGGAGATAACTTAATATCCAAGAAAAATTAGAAATAAGATATAGTGATCAAGTCTAGTGTTAAAGTTGAGAATCAAGCTATGACTTTGGAAACTTATAAAATTATATGGCTCAAATAGCTTCTTCAAGAGTTAAGATTTAGAAATAATAATCAAATGGCACTTGTGTGTGATAACCAAGCGGCTCTACAAATTGCTTCCAACTTAGTCTTTCATAAAAGGACCAAACATATTGAAGCGAACTATCACTCCATTCGAGAAAAGATTGTCTTAGGATGTATGACCACTAGTTTCCCCAATTTAAGTGATCAACTAGCAGACATTTTTACTAAGTCTCTTTGAGGTCTGATGATTCAATTCATTTGTAATAAGCTTAATGCATATAATCGATATGCTCCAACTTGAGAAAAAGTATTGAGAATAATAGGATATTTTTGAATAGTCTCTAAATTATTCCCTACCTTTCTTATATATTATCTTTCATGTATTTGTATTGAATTTAATTTTTTTTTCCTTTTTTTTATCTTCATAACCTCTATAAATAGGTAGGCTTATAATATATTTAAATTTTAATTAATTCAATGAAAAAAATAATATTTTTTTCTTCTCTCTTCACAAACTACAATATAAATATTAGCTCTTAGGTTAATAATTCAAAAACATGAAGTAGATGAACGAGACACGAGCTATAGTACCTAAATGTCGAAAAAAATTTGTTGCCCTACTAATAAAAAATCTTGAATATACTTCTTCAGCAAAAATTATTGCAAAAAAGATTTTGTGAAGACACTTGAATGGATCAGATAGACAACTTGCCTTTCTCGATTGTCTATAATGTTATTGATATCATTACTTGAAGTAACTCCTAACAATTATCTCTTATGTATCATATCATCCTATTATATATACACTAAATTGAGGCTCTAATATAATATTTAAGTTTTCATAGGATAATAACTAGAATTTTCAGCTCATGCATCAAAAAAAAAATCAAAAAAATACCTAAAAAGAAAAAAAAAATCTATCTCAAACTGAAATTATGATTTCCAAATTGATATCCTATTTTTGGAAAAAATCTGCTCACCAAGAAGATATTAGAGTTTCTCAATCTGATATCCTAATTGGATTAAAAATTCACTTACCATTAGATGAAATAAACACATTGCTCAGATGCATGCTGAAAAATCATTTACAATCCAATGCTACATGGTGGTTGTGTGCCATTGAGTATAACAATGCTCAAAGTTGTGCTCCCATGATATAGAACATTGCAGTGTTTAAAAAGGCATTATGAAGATGCACCTAGATGTATGCCTTAGAGAGAGGCATGGCAAAAATGCCTTGAGGCATTAAAAAAAAGCATTTTGCAGTTTAGAAAGAAAAAAAAAATCGCAGATGAGCATGAACAGCTCGTTCCCGAATGAGCTGCATCTGCTCGTTCGGAAAAGAGCTGTCCAACACGAGTTCTTGGAACCATGTAAGAAATGTTTTTATATATTTTATAAAATTGATTAATATTTTGACTCTGATATCATGTTGAATTGTAAGCCAAATAAAAAAAATAAATATAAATAATCTCAATAATACAGTGTGTACAAGGAAAGCCTTTATACAAGGGGCTAGTTTGATTTAGTCAACTCACAAGTTAAGTACACTTATTCATAACACATATAAATAAAAAATAAATAAATATCATAAATTATAAACCACAATGAATATTAAAGAAAAGAAAAGTGATAATTCATAAAACTTTAAAATGGATTGTAGTGACTAAAATGAACTACTCATAAAGTAACATCGGCTTGAAGACAGATGCGCTCTTGCCCACCCTAGGTTGAACCCATAACATGCTAAAAGTTATCACCTGACTTGAACCAATATGATCCACCCATTATTTTCCTCGGCTGAAAATAATGCCAGTCCAACTATAGTTACGATGCTAACCCCCCCCCCCCCCCCCCTACCAGGATTTTGTGAGCTATATTACACAAAATATGTGTCATGAATAGCAAATAAAAAAAAAGCTTTTCAAGTATTATATATCAACAAAAGGTTTGCACGTGAGCAGCAATGAACAACAGCAGCTTGGTTTATTTTTTTGTATGGTGGTATGTAGCTATTGTTAGCTTTATTAATCTCATAGTCAGCATCCGATATGAGCATAAATTTTTGTTCCTTGTCCAGTGCTACTTGTGGTATAGAATATTCCTTGGTTTGTGCGAGCACTATGACAGTTATTACAATATTACTCTGTCATTTGTTAGGATTCAAGATAGGTTGCAAAGCCAAAAAAATATATAATAAGAACAGTAGCTTGCTTGGCAAATTAATGTTAATTTCCTTGTAACAATATTAAGAAATTGTTTTTTTAACATAATTCAAATATTTTTCCTATTTTTTTAGTTTAATTGAATTATTTCCAGATAATTAAAATAGAGTAATTTAAGAAGAAATAAAATATATGTAAAAAGATTTCTCATGAAAAAAAATGCAGGTACAGAGCAACATATTTTAATAAAGAATTGTTCAACAGAACATTTTAATCACGAATACTCTGATAGCTTGTCCAGTAATAACAGCCCATCACTAACCTCAACGGGTCGGACAAGTTTTTCCAACATTCCTTCACTTTTCAAAACCCTTAAAGCTGACAATGCTGCAATTATGCCTAACGACCCATCAAAAATCCCAGCATCAACAACAGTGTCCTAGTGTAATGAAATATTAAATTAGTTTTGTAGTACCATTCCTTAATGGCAACATATCTATCCTACATATGGAACATGCATCTTTTGTAGTCACACATAGTGATTCCTTAGGCATGAGAAAAATTTCCTTTTGCATTTTCATTTACATTTTGCTAATGCCTTGATAAATATTAAAAAAAAAACATATATTCTATATTCATAACTATGCAAGTTCATATATTCTTTATTGACAAATATGAATATAAATATGAATATATATATATATATATATATATATATATATTAAGAAAGTTTGTTTACCAAAAAAAGAAGAAAATCTCGCTAGCAAATATTTTTTATATCATTAATATTGTATATTTTATTAGTAAAATAGAATCACTGAAAATTTCAAATAACATAAAAATTTATTTTTTTGTGATAAAAAAATTGATAAGCATATCAATCCGAGATTTATCAAGTCAAGCATATGTTTTTTGGAATATGTTTCCAATTCATATGAGAATAATTTAATTATGTTTTTTTCTTTTTTTGTGTTTATATATTTCAGTTGTATACATATTAAATAAAGCAAGAATGAATAGAATTTATTTTTACCTTTTTGTATATGACATGCAATAATTTAATATGGTATCAAACATAGTAACAATTATCCAGTATCATTATTCTAACTACACTAGCAACTAATATCACAATTCCATTAATCCTCATTGCCAGTGATAATGTTTGCTAATCAATCTATCATTAGAAAAAAAAAATCATCCTATGATCATTTTTTTTAATAAGAAAGTACATTTAAAATTACTTCGAAGTATTATTTAAGAATTATTAGATACATCCCCGTATTTCATCTTAGATCTAGCCAAGATGATTGTCCAAATGATTTTGATGCAGAGCATATTATTACATACATCCCGAAGGCATAACTAGAGGTGTCAACCAGGCCGGGCCGGCCCGGCCCGGCACGAGGCACGGCACGGTTCTGCAGTGCATGGACCGGGCCGGCACGTTTTTAAACAGTGCCCGGGGTTGGAACGTGTTGTGCCGTGCCTGGCCAGCACGGCTCGTGCCGTGGCACGGCGGCACGAGTTCTTCCCGTGCCGTTTCACGCGGGCACGCGTGGGCGTGACCCAACCCTCCCGAAAAAAAAGACCGCGGGTCGGGTCTGATTGGATCCCGACCCGCGGTCCCGACTCCCGACCCAGCACGGCACGGCCTCCCGTGCCTACGGGCCATGCCGTGCCAGGATGTTTTTTAACCGTGCCCGGCCCGGCACGGTAGCACGTTCGTGCCCGAAAAAAATTAGCCGGGCCGTGCCAAGCCGGCCCGTTTGACACCTCTAGGCATAACACATAGTAATATTTATTGGTTGAATTGGACCAAGACAAATCAGATTTGGTTGAGTTGTCCTTCTACTTCTAATTATCAAAAAAAAAATATCGGTTATCTCTCTCGCTGTATTATAGCTTATAAGTTGATTGGATTCAACTGTAAAACTCACATAATTAGTCAGTGAAACTTTGATATTAGTATTTATTCTAATTAGTCGAGATCAATTGTATGTATCTAGCACATTTCATTTTTATGAGATTATCATCTAACTACTGAGTTAGGAACTACTAAATCAGGACTAAACTACACAATACATACAATTTTCCCATAGAGCATAGCAGACATTAGGTCTCGTGGTGATTGAAATAGCAACTACAAAATAGGGAAAGTAATTGATTGGGATCATTTACTTTCATCCACTTAAAGATCAGTATTTCTTTTTTTTTTTAGATAATTATGGGTTTCCGAGCATTGTTTAATCCGACAAGGCCCTAAACTTAACAACTAGGCAAACATTCTGTGGTTCCCATTGGGACTCAATTATAACAACACAAATTCTAAATGAACAAACTTTTCATATGCTCATATAGTTATATCATAGGATGACTCAAACATTTATAGAAACTGTCAAACATAATATGATAATGTTATTTTATTGGAGTTAGGTGAAATCTATTCTAGCACACATTGGAAATCTCTTTGGTAGAAGTGTCAAACGGGCCGGCGCGGGCCGAGCCGGCACGTTATTTTAAGGCACGATCGTGCTTCCGTGTCGAACCGGGCAAGGCACGATACTGTAACCGTGCCGAGCCGGGCAAGGCACGGTACTGTAACCGTGTCGTGCCCAGCCCAGCACGGTTTAAAAAAACTGGGCCCGGCACGGCCCGCAGGCACGGCGGGCCGTGCCATGCCTCGCCATGCCCGCTCGGGCATTCCTGTCAAAGTGGTTCGGGATACAGGGGGACCGCGGGTCGGGTCGAATCAGACCCGACCCGTGGTCTTTTTTTGCGGGAGGGGCATCATGGGGTCAGGCTCACGGGACACCCGGCACGGGGTAAACCCGTGCCGGTTTGCCGTGCCGCGGGCCGAACCGTGCCGAGCCAGGCACGGCACAACACGGCTCGTGCCAAACCCGGGCACGGCACGGGCCCGGGCACGGAATTTTTCCATGCCGGGCCGGCCCAGGCACGGCTGAACCATACCATGCCCCGTGCCGGGCCGACCCGGCACGGTTGACACCTCTACTCTTTGGCGATTTTCAAATTTTTTTTATGAAATGAATCTTTCCAGTCTTTTAAGATTCTTTCTCATTTATTTCTAATTTCTCATTTTCTTTTAATTATATTTTATTTCATAGTATAATTTATTGCTTTAGCATTAAATTTTCTATTTTTCAAATTATTATGAGTTTAATTTTATTTTATAACAGTAATATTAGAAGAAATTAGTAACTTTTATGGTTAATATATTTTTTAAAAGTTCTATCAAAAAAGTAATAAGAGCATCAAGGTTTGTGATTTTTAAAAGGATATTTGTGCCCCTCGTCTTATCTGGGAACTTTTAGTATAATAACATAAATAATTATTATTATTCTGAATTACTGTTTATTGTGAAAATGAAACATAGAGGTGTCAATCAGGCCTAGCCAGCCCGGTCCGGTAAGAGGCACGGAATGATTCGACCGTGCATGAGCTGGCTAGGCACAAAAATTTCCCGTGCACGGGCCCGTGCCGTGCACGACCACGACACAAATAGTTCGCATCATGCAGACATATTTTCAGCCTATTTATCCAAGGATTCCTAGGTCCATATCTAGGAATGACATACTAAAATGGTATAAGTTATAAAAATAAATAATAATTAATAAATTTGACATATAATGGAGTGGTGTCCGTGACGTTCGATATCTGGACAATACACGATGAATCATCGTATGCATGTCTCACTGACCACTAAGTAGATTCTAACTGGATAATGAATAAAAAATTTAAGATTCTCTGATATTTTTCATCCTCATGATAGTCTGGCCATTTTTGAGTGTGATAAAAATCTTTAAAAAATATAAAATTCAAAATAAAATTTTTAATATCACATTCGATAACACATCTAATAATGAAATAACGATTAACATGTTTATTAGAAATATTAGAGATGCATCATTAAGAGAGATCTTTCATGACAAATGCATGTGTCACGTGATTAACCTGATTGTACAAGCAAATATAAAGATGTGTTCCCCTGCGTTGGATAATATACGTAATGCACTAAGATATATTCATACTTCTCGCAGACAACAGAAGTTTAGTAGTCTCTGTGTATTAGTAAATCGTAAGAAGAAGAAATTTCAATCGGATGGGGGACACCATTGAAATTACACGTACATAATGTTAGAGTTATGTGTTGAATACGAACACGTGATATCTGACTATATCAATAGTAAGAGTGACAAACTTATTATTGACGACACTAACTGAGTTTTAGTAATTTCATAAATTATATTTCTGAAGAATTTTAATGACATGACGAACATATGTTCGTCGATTTATATTCTCACCACTTGCATTACACTCAAGTGCATATGCAATATTAGTAGCATGAATTGGAAGAATCGAGATGGCCTGACACTTAGCCATATGTTTGCAGAGATGAAAACCATATACTTAAAGTAATGATTTAATGTTTCATCTCTTTATTATCTCGCTGCATGCATAGACTCTAGGATTAATGTGGAAGGAGTAGATAACACACTGACTTACATTTCCTCGTGCATGAACCTGAAAGAGTCACCCGAATGATTCATTCACAATAAGTTGACTGACATGTTCACATACTACGATACTAGGTATGGTGGTGGTGGTGGTGGTG
The DNA here is from genome assembly GCA_029783825.1 of Sapria himalayana. Classification (NCBI taxonomy): domain Eukaryota; kingdom Viridiplantae; phylum Streptophyta; class Magnoliopsida; order Malpighiales; family Rafflesiaceae; genus Sapria; species Sapria himalayana. The sequence continues at coordinate 143,444 of JAREIK010002500.1, read as the reverse complement.
ATAGTGAGACTGATTACATACATGGATACCTTGTTCAGAGATAATTTTTTCATTCAGCTAGCGAGAAAGAAATGTCAAGGTGGACCATCACATAGAAGTGAGCTTTCTCAATACTTAGATACCGTTTACTGCTTAATCTTATCACATTCTGATACTAAGAATCTTGATATATTATAATAATAAAAATCATATGGGTCCACCTTTCCCGTGGTATCTAGAATGACACGGGATCTACTGACTTCTCTAGTGTCGAGCGTAGCATCGAAATTTGTTTTTTCTATTTCAGTGAACATGACTTTGGATAGAAGATCGAGATTATGTCCAAATATTATTGAGGTCTTGGCATGTTTGAAGGATTTGGAGGATTCGAGGTTTAGCATCCAAGATCATGTTGGAGCTAGGACAGGGACTGCATTTGCTACGAATGCGGATGAGTTGATTGCTGTTGATGATCCATATGATAGTGATTTTGATATTACGGTTGATAATGCTCATAATATGCAGATTGATGATTGACGTGGTTGTCAGTTATCCCTACCCGTTGCCAGACACTCGTTGCCAATGTCACGCCACGTCACATGTCATTTATCATTGCCAATTCTGCTACTGCCCATCCAATTCCAACACACCTATTGCTGTTCCGATGAGTTCAAGACCACCTCACGTCGTTCCAGCCATGTTCAATTAGGTCTAGCCCTTGTCCGTTGTACTTCATGTTGCCTCCACCGTGTTTCAGATGCCACTAGCCTTTTGGTTTGTTTTTCTGACGAGAATTGAGTGATTAATTATTGTTAGTTTGTGTTTCAATAAGTTTTGTTAAGTATTGATTGTTGTGTTGTAGTTAGGCCGAATGAGTGGGTTGAATGTGTTTTAGTCAGTTTTATAGAGCTTTCTTGTTTGAACTAGTTATATGTATTTGTGCTTAGCATATCATATTAATTAATGGTAATGCAAATGGCACAATCCAGCAATAAACAAAAAATACAACAAATTGAAGATGATCACATCTCAAATGATCAAAATACTGGTAAATCCAATCATCATCCTTTCACGAACCCTCCTATTATTACGGCAGGTTCTTCAATTCCAATTGTAAAAGAAAGTCAAGGTACATCTGATCCTCATGCTCATAAAAAGTATAAGTCTACTGTTTGGAAAAATTATGAGATATTGGTTGATTCAAAGAGAAATGAAACTGTAGGGCAATTTGTATATGGTGTAGGAAAGAATATTTGGCAAAAAATGATCAATATACTTCGGGTTTATTAAAACACTTGAGAGAGACTTGTAAAAAATTTCCACACAAAAAAGAATTAATAGAAGCTCACAAAAGTAAAGACAAGTCACAATCTTTATTTTCACTAAAAGTACTAGTTCAGAGGATAACAAATTAACTTGTTAGTGATTTGATCAACGACTAATTAGTGAGGCTTTGGCAAAAATGATCATAATAGATGAATTGCCTTTTCATTTTGTTGAGAGGGATGGGTTTAAAGAGTTTTGTGAAGATAGTGTGCCTCAATTTAAAAGTTCATCTAGGCACTCTATTGTAAGGGATTGTTTTTCTTTGTTTGTAAAAGAAAAGAAAAAATTATTTGATAGCATATCATCTCATTGTTGTAGAGTTTCATTGACTACCCACAATTAGACTAGCATTCAAAATTTGGTTTATATATGTTTGACTGTTCATTTCATTAATTATCAATGGAATATGTATAAAAGGCTTTTGAACTTTTGTGTAATTAAAGTCATTCTAGAGTTAATATTGGAAATGCTATTGAGTTTTGCATAAATGAATGGGATTTGAAAAAGTTGATGTGCATTACTGTTGACAATGCATCAAATAAAGATGTTGCAGGTGAACAATTAAAAAAAAACTTGTGAAGAAAAGTGTTGTACCTTTGAGAGACGATCATTTTCAAATGAGATGTTGTGCTCATATCCTAAACTTAATTGTCAAAAATGACATTACAGTTGTTGAGGGTACTATTCAAAAAAATAGAGGTGTGGTGAAATATATGGGGAGCAGTCCTAAAAGATTAGATATGTTTAAGTTATGTGTTGAAGAATCAAACTTGACATATGGATCTTCATTGCAATTAGATTGTCTTACAAGATGGAATTTAACTTATTTAATGCTACTAACTGCTATAAAATATCAAAAAACATTTGATAAGTTGGAGGAGAAAGACAAAAGATTTTTGAAGGGATTTGGTTCAGACGTGCCAACTGAGAGAAACTGGACAAACGCCAAAATTTTGGTTCGTTTTTTGAAAACTTTTTATGAGATAACTTTTAAATTTTCTGGCTGATCATATTCTACTTCTTGTGTTTATTTTCCTGAGTTTATTCGAATTTTGAAAAAAATTAAACTTTGTGAAAATAGTAGAGATCCAATAGTGTCTGAAATGGGTATAAAAATGAGACATAAATTTAACAAATATTGGGATTCTATTCAGTCAACAAATCTTATGCTTTTTGTAACAGTAATATTGGATCCTAGATATAAGCTCAAATATCTCATGGTTAAGTACGCTGAGTATTATGGAGAAGAATTGACTGAAAATTTAGTAAAAAAGATAATAAGTGTTTTAAATGAGATGATAGATGATTTTAGAGATTTAAATGAAGGTGAATCAAAAGAAGATTTCTCTTCTACTGTGTTGAAGAAAAATGATAATTTCTTTGATGATAATGATACTAATATTGATGCTTTTTTTTGTTGAATTGGAGAAAGAACAAGAAGTTCTAGCTTTGGAAGAGTTGGATAGGTACTTGGAGGACAAACTTGAAAAAAATAGAATTGATTTTGATCTTCTAAACTGATAGAAGGTAAATGAGGTAGTGTATCCTTCTTTGGCAAATATAGTAAGGGATGTATTTGCTATCCAAACATCTACTGTGGCCACCGAATCTACATTTAGCACTGGGGGGAGGACTTTAGATAAATTTAGGAGTTCTTTAGCACCTATTACTGCTGAAGTTCTCATATGTCTGCAAGATTGGTTGAGAAATTCAAACAAACCTAATAAAATTGAAGAAATAGTTCAAGACTTTGATGATAATAAATCAGGTTAGTATACAAATCTTGTAAATTTTAATTTAACTTTTATTTATTTTATTCATTCAATTAAATAACAATATGGTTCAATTACAATTTTCAGAGATGTCACGAGATCCAAATATTCTTCCAACTATAGTTGGCCAACTAAATTTGGAATGGGGATATTAAATTTTAAATATAATATTTTGTTTTTTTATTACTCTTTCATCTTAGAAATTTATGTCTACATGATTAACACATTTTCATCTTAGGTTATTCTTCTACAGTGAAGAAAGAAAATAAAGAAATTGTAGAAGAGATAATTAATTAGGTTTGAATTTTCATTACTGTTCCAGGACGGACCGTGGAATTGATTATTATCATGATTGTTATTAGTTGTATTTTTTTGTTATATTAAGTTGTCTAATTTTAGCAATTGCTTAAGTAGTAATTATTGTTACCAATATTTGTGGTCATCTTTAGCTATTCCTTAATATTTTAAGTAATTGTTTACAAAATATAGTGTTGCTATTATGATTAACTTTTACTCAGTTGAACAAAGCCAACTTGTGAAAAAACAAAGAACCAAATTAAGCACACAACTTGGTCCCGTTCTATTTAACATTTCTATCATTTTCTGTACTTCAAAGCTTTTGACAAGGTAATGAAAATCGTTTGCGATATTCAACTATTTGACAAAATAAAATTGATCCTATTTGAGTTTGAAAGATACATAACTAAGGAATGATAAATGGTATAACAAAAGGTTTCGACATGAACTAATTTGGTCAGTTTGAAGAAAGTAAATTTAAAAAAATCTCTGATATTCGTCCGTACCGAAACCATTTTCTCCATCCCAAAATCCCCGATCTCCTTCCCGTCCCATCCCAAAATTTTTGGACGGGACGGGACGGGACGTAGATTTTCAACCTATGGGACGAGTCTGGATCTTCAAAAAAAAATCTCCGAACTGTGGGACAGGACTGGAGATTTATAATCTTCATCCCATCTCATCCCATGAGCACCCCTAATTCTTAAAATATGCTAAATGAGTGAAAAGCTAACGCATGTGAGAGCTCACTAACCAAAAAACAATTATCAGGAAAGATATAATTTTTTAAGAAAAAATTGAAGATTATGGTACATTAAAAGAAGTTTCAAGAAACTACCACTATACATGTAAAAAATTATCAGATACAAGATATTCTAAAATCAATAAAAAAAAAACTATAGCATGAATGACAAGAAGAAGTCGTATCTAGGACTCAAAAAATTAGTTGGTCAACTCGTAATAAAAGACTGTCAGATTAGTACTCAAAGTATGTTAGAGAAAGCAACATTACATATTATCTCCTAACAGAAGATGGAGAACCTTCAATATTACAAAAAACTTCAAATAGTTCAAATGCATCACTGTGGATGACAAGTAATGGTGGAAGAAATCGAAACTCTACATAAGAACAAAACTTAGAAACTAATACCATTACCAATTTGATGAAAAACTATTGGCAACAAATAAATTTATAAGATAAAATAAGATGGTAATGATCAAGTAGAATGGTATCGAGCATGATTGATGATAAAAAGATATGCTCAAAAAAAAAGTCTTGACTTCAATAAAAATTTTTCTCTATTAATTTGTCTTACAACAATTAGAATAGTAATGACTCTATATGTTACGTTTGATTTATATTTGGAGCTATGATATGTTAAAATTATTTTTCTTCATGTAGAAATTGATGAATAACTTTATATATTCCTGCCAGAAAGATTTGTTGAAATTGGTAAGAACTTGGTATGCAAATTGAACAAATCTCAATACGGTCTGAAACAAATACCAATGTGTTAGTATAAGAGATTTGATTCTTTCATCATGAGTCTTGGGTATAATATACTTAGTTCATACCATTGTACATACTACAAAAGATTTGAAGAAAATAATTTCATCATTTTACTATTATATGTGGATGACATGGTAGCAGGCCCAAACAAATATTAAATTCAAGAATTAAATATACAGTTGGCTAGAAAATTTAACATAAAGGACTTAAGACTAGCAAACAAGATTCTAGAAATATAGATTTACCGAGATAAAAATAATAAAAAGATTTAACTTTCTTAATAAAATTATTTTAACAAGATCTTGTAGCATTTCAACATGCAAGATAGTAAGATGATTTCAACTCATCTTCTTGTTAATTTCAAATTATCCTCAAGCATGTGTCCTAGCCCGGAAGAAGAGAAGAGAAAGACCATATATATAAAAGAGTATGAGTGGTTAATCAATTCATGACAAATCCTAACTTAGAATATTAGAGTAATGTGAAAAGAATTTTTAGATATATGAAAGAGACCTCAAATACTACAATATGTTATGGAAGTTCAAACTTTATTATCAGAGATTATGTTGATACGGACTATGCTTGGAATATTAATAATAGCAAGTCTACATCAGATTATGTTTTTACTCTTGCTGGAGAAATTATAAGTTGGGTTTCAAAATTACAGCCTATTGTATCTACTTCAACGACAGAAACAAAACATGTTGCAACTATACAAGTTGGTAAAGAGGTAATCTGGTTGTAAATATTATTGGAAGAGCTTGAATACAAATAAAATATTACTTTATTTTGTGATAGTCAAAGTACTCTACACTTAATAAGAAATTTAATATTTCACTGAAAGACAAAACACATCATGATATAATATCATTTTGTACAAGAAAAAATAAAAAAAGAAAGTGTAGATATGCAAAAGATTAATATCGAAGAAAACATAACGAATATTTTGACCAAATCAATCAACACTGACAAGTTTGAATGGTGTAGAACTTCATGAGACTTAATAAGAATGAATGCAAGAATTGACAAGTAAAGAAAGTGATTTAAGTGAAAAATTATTATTTTATTGGAGTTAGGTGAAAATCTATTCTAGCCCACATCAGATTTTTTTTGGGAATTTCTAAATTTTTTCTATAAAAGAAGTATTTTCATTCCTTTAAAATTTATTCCCATACATTTCTAATTTCTCATTTTCTTTTGATTATATGTTATTTCATTATATAATTTATTACTTTAGCATTGAATTTTCTATCTTTCAAATTATTATGAGTTTATTTTTATTTTATAATAAATTAGATTCATGTATCAAGTTGCCGCTCTCAATCTACTATTTCAATTGAAAGAGAGAAGATAAGAGTAGGTTGACAAGCCAAAGATTTAATTTTACACAACCTCATTTCAGAAATAGGAAACATGCTTAAATTTTATTAGATTTCGCATCTACAGTTGTTAAGAAGATCATCAGAGGATATACTCATCAACTTAGTAAAGATCTTTAAAAATAAGTATTTCATTTTTTTTCTCTAGTGACACTACAAGATCTTCTCTTGATTCAAGTTCTTCTGCTTACTCTTCTATAATCTTCACTCTTGATTCCTAAGAAATAAACTAGAATGTCAATAATTAACTCATAATTGATTTTCTTCCTTGTCTTAGTTTAGGGAATTTGATATTATTATAATTAATAGAACCAAGTTCCTTTGTACCTTAACAATATGGCAAAAATAACTACTAGTTGTCTCTAGTAATTATTATACTAGATATCCTCATTATTTTATGCTACTCTCAGAAAACTCATTGGATATTTGATTTAGATATCCTCATTGGATGTTTAAACTTAGAGTCAAGCATAAGGAAAGTTGTATCTAGTAACCGTGAGACATCAGCCAAAAAATCATGTTAGAATTTTTAGAATTTCATATCTAGCACATCATCACATATTATTAGGAAACGCAATCCATCTAATCTATAAGCACATGGAGCCTTTGTGGGGCAATAAATTGTGATTGTTATTATTTTATTATTTTGATTGATATTTTATCTCATTATAAGAATTTTCTTTTCAACATAATTAAATATTTTTTTTGTTTTTTTCTTGTTTTACACAATTTCATAAGATAATTACACTTCAATTTAGTTGTGACATATAGTTATAGAATATATAATGATTAAATACTTCTCAAGAATTTATCATATTCTTTGAATAGCACAAAAAAAATTTATTAGATATCACATCCAAATAACTCCCCTTCCAAAATAAGAGATTATTGAAAGAAAGATCAAGAATTTAATTGTCATGTTTACAATATTTCTCTTACATAAAAAATGATATTGAACATTTTTTAAAAAATATGATTATGATTACATATTATTTGATTAACAAAATATATTCTTTTATCTTTCCATATCATATTTTGTGCCAATTATTACATTCATAATAGAAAATATTATTTACTATTAATTGTATTTGATTGCATGAGTTTTGTTCAAAATATCTTTTAAATGGAAAAAGTGGTTGCCTGCACTATAAGATATGCATTTTTGCGAAACTAGAGCACCTAGAAAGTTTAAGTGTTACTCAACTTTAACTAGCACAACATTCATTTTTATAAATATAACTTTCTTTGTGAATGATGTTTTCTTAAAAAAGAAAGCTGTCTAGTGATAATCTAGGTAGATACCTAAGTTTGTTCCATGTCAAGCCTTATCGAAATTCCTGTATATGTTCCAATGGCACCCAAACATGCGCTTTTTGCTACCTCTAATCCTATTTGATCTCATTTCAAGAGGCATCTCAGTTGTTCTTATTCGATCCAATAATCTGCAAGAAGTAGAACTCTCATCAATGTAGTGAGATAAATTCAGGACAGACTATTATCCACAAAATAAGTCACTAATCAGCTTCTCTTGGAACAAGAGTTGGTAGGCTTTATAGATTTGATTTATAGATTTATGTAAATTGAGTACATCCATAAATAGGTGTCATGCAGACTATGTTAGATACTGCACGGTAAAATTCCCTTGCCGTACCAAGCAAGGCATGATAGTAAGGTCCATCAGCCTAGCACGACATAGTGGCATAAAGGTGTCAAACGAAACATGATGGGTCGACCTAACCCGGCACGGTTTAGTGGAGGTCAGTCATGTATGGGCCCACGGCACAAATCTGGTGGATTCGGCCCGGTCGGGCCGAACCTCTAATTTAAAAAAAATTAGAGTTTCGCCATTTCGACGGTGTGCTGCCTCGGTGCCATGCCGTGCAATTCTTTTTCAACTTTTGTCGGATGAGCCACACCCGTTGAAATCAACTTCTGCCGATGAGGCAGTTTCTCGAGCTAGTGCCGAGGTATCGTGCCCATGGGCCACGGTACCGTGCCGGGTCAGGCACGGCACGAGGCCCGGTTGGCCTCGACACGGCACGGCACGGCACGATTGGTGTCGTGGACAGGCACGGCACTGGCACGGAAAAATTCCATGCTAGGCCAGCCCAGGTACGGCCGAATCGTGTCGTGCCTCATGCATGTCAAGCCGGCCCGGCCCTGTTGACACCTTTACGGTGGCATAGCCAAGTCACGATCATGTCGAATGGTGCATGCAAAACTCATTGTGTGAAAACGCTATGGGTGGCCGGTTTACGTGGCCAGCCAATTACAATCGGCCATGTGGCCGATTGTTTTAAAAAATTAGATCACCCTCTCTAGCATCATCTGGGCTAATTTACCATGTCACCGAGCCAAGTAAATAGGTCGCACCATGCAAACAGATCATGTCTGCCCCAACACAATGGATGGCTCATGATGGTCTAGCACGAAAAGAATCATGCCATGGAACTGCTCAGCATGAAGTACTATTCTAGACCATGTCGTATCGGGTCAAGCACGGTGGCGGCCCAACCTATTTGTCACCTCTAAATCCATATTAGTCCACATCATACATCCCCAAGTAATAGATAATATGGTATAATTTATTTATTGAATTATAATATATCACCTGATAAAGATGTTCCTTCTTTGGTATCATAAGACCCTCCAATAAAAATTAAATATCAATTAAACTTGGTTAACATCTCACACAAGAATTATTTAAAAAGAGTTATATAATATTAGCCTGATAAATATGAATAACATTTTATCCACTTGCATTTAGAATAGTTCAAAAGATGTCTTGTAAATAGTAATAATATATCTTTCTTATGTTATATATATTGTACACTATATTTGCATTTAGATTAATCAATTGATATTCTTTCAATCTTTGCATTATCTTTATGGTATCAGAGAGAATGAAAGATAATATCTCCAATGATTTTTTTTTTCAAGGATTCTGATTCTTCCACTATTATTGTCGCTTTTATCACCACTTCATTATCTCTCATCATAATCTATCACACAAGCAAAATTTCCCTAAAACTCATTAAATTTAAATACTTCTCTTTAAAATCTCAATTCACTACCCTCTTTTTTGGTTTGAATCTTTGTAGCCATCTTAATAGTACATCTATTTGTCTCATTTCCACTATTCTCAAAGATGAGGTGCAGCTTCTCAATCCAACTTATATTCCTTGGCACCATCAAGATCAACTTATCATCCATTCTATTCTTAGTTTATTAAGTAAATCTACTATTCTACTTGACTCCTTTGCAACCTCTAGTAATAATGCTTGAACTCATTTTGTCTCTTTGCCAAACATTCAACTTAGCAGATTATTTATTTCAAAGATAAATTAACCACAATCACTAGAGGTGATAACTCTGTCAATAATTTCCTTGTTTCAATCAAACAAACTGACAATAAACTCACTCTTCTTGGTTGTCCTCCTAGTGACGCTAATCTTATTGCCAATACTACTCTTGATCTTGGAACAGCCTACCAGGAACTTATTATTGTTATTCACACTCACGACTCAATAATATTGTTCAAAGAATTATTTGATAAGATCATTGACCATGAAATATTTTTTTTTCATGATGATAAATTAAAATCTAATCATATTTCACCTACAGTCAATTTTACTAAAAGTATCATTTCATAGCCTCATTTTTTCCAAACACCAATTCTGCTCTCCCTCATATGGTCTACTTCACACCTCGACCCGGCCAAAATCATCATTACTATCAAAATCTTTCTTCCCTGCATCTATCCCTCTTAGCTTTGTTGGCCAATATTATGACAAAGATGATCACAATGCTAACGTTTGTTTCAAGCTTTTCCCACAATTATGTCCTCAACGTCTATCTGCTCATCATGCAACTATATCATCCTCTGTTCATCCTCCATGAATCCTAGATTCAAGTGCCACACAACATATCACATCTCATCTTTCCAATTTATCTATATATCAATCTTATGAATGAACAAGCATTAATGATATTGATATCACTGTAAATAATTGTCATCAAAAATAACATTATATTTTTTAAACAAAAATTATCAAATATCAATGAACAAAAATTATCAAATATCAATGAACAAAAATTATAAAAAATACATTTAATAGCATTAATATATTATCACATATCATTCAAATTTATTAAATACACATTAACAATATTCAAAATTCACCAAACATATGATTACTATATTTTATCGAATATCATCAAATTTAAATATTATTGAATATGAAAATTTTCATGCTAATTGTAAGATAAACCAATGAGTGTCATTGTATTTATGTCATCTAACACATGTCAAATTGTATCAAAAAGCATTAAAAATCAACTAATGTAATGTAACATTAATATTATTCACATCATCTAGATTTAAATATTATCATGTTTTACCAAGAATCAACAAATGTTATAAAAAATCAACTTAATTTATAATTAGATTAAAATCATGATATGGCATTTTATGAAAAAACTACTTAGTATTTGTTAATGTAAACCATGTCATGAAAGATAAGATGAAAAATAAAAAATGAGAAATTATAACAATTATAAGGGTGTTTGTGTGTGTGTGGGTGTGTGATAGTGATGTTTTGAGTTTTTAGATTTTATATTACAGAAATATTTGTGTCCTAAAAAATAACAAATATCTAAATTTCAGATATACATATGCCAAACTGAGGCATATTTTGCAAATTTCTCTTCAATTATTAAGCTTAATACAATTATTAAAAAAATCTAGAGATGAGAAAATTTGACATCATATGTGGGCACAACTTGTTTAAAAAACACAAATATATATTTCAACTTTGTGTGTTTTGGTAGATGTATCACAAGCAATGCAAATGACTACTTACGTGGAAAAAGTACGCAAATGCCAAGACAAGTAAATTCAATTAAGATTGAACAAGAGCATATCACCAAATGGGATCCAATCAATAAAGCCTCAGCTGTTTCATTCAATCCCCCAATCCGACCATGTACATTACCCATAAAATCCACCCATCTAAAATCAATTCAAAATCAGTCTTAAATGCTTAATGAAATGTATCCATATTTTAATGCTGATAAAAACAATGAAGCTGACGTTGCCAAACCAGCATCTTCCATCCAGTCACGTACAAGACGTCCTGCTCTCAAAGACGCCGCACTCATGAATGTTCTAACAAGATATGCATCAGCATCACTCACCTGTTAGTTCAGATAATAATGTTAACACTAGAAAGAATTACAATTGGCACCACCAGATGAATCAACTGAGAATGGAGAACACAAAAGGATCAGCAAACAAAGATAATAAGAGTGTTGACTGAGGATATGGTTGTCACTTGTCTTCATGAAACTAAACAGCCAAAGATATGGAAGTTTCAGAGGGATGAATCTTCCAGGATCCCTATCTGGGTCCCATGGAATCCTTCAATAATCATAAAAAACCAGAAAGGACCCAAACATTTTGGAACATATTCATTTAATAAATTTTTGATTTTTATGCTTATGAATTTTTATGAGACATGAATACCTTATTACCTTACATTTAGAAACCATAAATGCTGAACCATGCTTTATCTTTGTTGAATAGTGTTTCATGAGTTATACTTTATTTTCTATTGTATTTTGGGATAAATAAGGAAGAATTTATACAAAAAATAAAGTGCTTCTATAATTTTCCTATTATATTTATTATTTTCATGGTGTTATCAATGGGTGTGAATTTTTCTATTTTTCATTTATTTTTCTACACGTGTATCAAAGACCACAACCTCGTGCCATTATCTAAACCAACACATACAACAACCATCATGAATAGCACTTCCACTACTAATAGCAATGCATTTTTTCAAGATTACATCATATGATGCAAAATCTTCTACACTATGAAAAAAAATCAAGCCATACAGAAATAAAATTATAATAGAAACCTCGATGTAAAAATGATATACAAAATAACACCTCATATAATGAGCTAATCGGATTAGAACAACTTGCATGTTAGGAGCTCCAATCCATAATGCAACAAAGAATAAAAAAGAGAAAAAAGAAAAAAATAATAAGTTGTAAATCATAATATAGCACCTGAAATTGATATGTAAAAATCCAAAATGTCAAACTTACAAAAAAATAAATTAATATATTTTTAAGATTTCTAAAAATATTTGTTGATAAATATATTTTAAGAATATAAGTTATAATAATAATTTCATCATAAATATTTTTCAAGATAAAGATTATTCATTATATTTCATCCGCTACTAAAATATTAGATTATAAGTTATATGTTTCACTATTAAATTATCACAAAAAAAAAATTATAAGAAAAAAAAATAGGTAACTATTCCCTCAAAAAAGTGTAAGACAAAAATTATCTTACATGTAACTGACATCATCAATATGAATTAATGTATTTGCATATTATCATTAAACAACTATTTATCTCTTATTTTTCAAGAAAATAAATAAAAATATAAAAACTTATAGTAAACTTATTCTCAATACAATTTGGTGCTAAACTTATTGCTAAATATCTGACTAATTACAAGTGCTCATAATTGTTAAAAATAAAATTTCAAGTTTCAAAAAATTCTTCATATCTCATTATAGATTAGTCAAATATTTAATCTTTCATATGATTTTCTAATAAGTAGTTAAATATATTCAATATATCATATCAGACAAGAAATTAACGAGTGTCCACCGAAGGACAACCATAAATATCAATTTTTGTAGAATATATATTATATATCTTATTTATAACAATATAATATCTAGAGATGTCAAACGGGCCGGGCCGGGCCAGCCCGGCCCGAATTTTTAGGGCAGGAGCGTGCCGCCGTGTCGTGCCTGGCCCGGCACGATTTAAAATAACCACGTCTGGCACGTCCCACAGGCACGGCGGGCCGTGCTGTGCCTTGTCGGCCCGCTCGGGCTTGCCTGTCCGAGCGGTTCGGGATACGGGGGACCGCGAGTCGGGTCGAATCAGACCCGACCCACAGTCTTTTTTTTGTGGGAGGGGCATCGTGGGGTCGGGCTCACGGGGCACCCGGCACGGCACAAACCCGTACCGGTGTGCCGTGCCGGGTTAGGCACGGCAAGGCTCGGGCCAAGCACGGCACTGCTCAGGCCAGGCACGGCATGGCACGGGCCCAGGCACGGGCCCAGGCACGGAAAAATTCCGTGCCTGGCCAGCCCAAGCACGGCTGAACCATGCCATGCCTCGTGTCGGGCCGGGCTGGCTCAGCCCGGCCCGGTTGACACCTCTAATAATATCTTTCCTAGAATAAATCAAATTTATCCCAAAAAAATATTAGAGCCCCCCAAAATCATTTGGCTAGATCAATGATTAAAAATACTCTTTGAATTGAATTACTAATTCATCTTCTCAAATAAACAAAAATATCATCCACAAACATAATAAGTAACATCAATATCATTTGAACTCTTGCAAAAAAAAACAATATTTGTAACATACAAGTGTAGATTAGAAGAAATAATTACATATAAAAAACTCACAAATTAAGTTCTTGATGACTAATTAAAATTATATAATATCTATTGCAAATTATAATTAAAATCTAATTGTATTGTCTGAAAATCAAATAATTGTTTCAGACATAACACCTCCTCAAGATCTCATATAAAAATATATTTTTCTCATCAAATTGATGTATCCTCCTTCTCTAACAAACTACAAATGATATTATAATTTATACGGAAGTCATATTAACTATTAGAGAAAAAATATCCTTAGAATTCATATAAAACGACTTAGTGAATCCTATGTAACAAGTCTAGTCATAAGAAGATTTACCTTCCATCTTGACTAATTTTCATAAGGAACACTTATTTGCAACCAACAACAAAGCTTTCTAAATATTGATATACTAGTTTTAAGTCTCATTAAATTAAAAAATATTTATTTCTTTCGATGTGATTAAATAACATCATAAATGAGATAATACCTCAAAAAAAAGATTTGATATCATAATATCATCAAGAAAAAATAATAAAAAAAAAATGAAGAAAGTATGAGAACAATAATATTTTTAAAATAACGTATTGAGTACAACTTCTTTATTTCTTTCAGAGAGTATTCAAAAAATCAAGATCACAAGAACTAACTATAGGATCATCTTTATTGAGTCTTAGATAATCAAATCATATAATTTCTAATTCAACATGAGTCAAAAATGGAATAAACTCATGGACATCCATATAGCATGGACTCAATAAAGATTCTCTCCTAGAAAACTTCATTCTCTCAAGAATTAAAATATTCTAAATCTATTGATACATATAAGTGTCATCAATAATATAGACCAGCAAGTTCAAATATATTCAACGGATAACTCTTCCTCATAACTAGATGACCAAGTAAGATAGGAGTAAGATAAAGTAATAGATTTAAATATATCTTCTAAATTTATTCTTCATATACTAGTCAAGAATTAGTTATTTAAAAAAATTAAAGCTAACACTAATTAACGTTTTATCAGACTCTAATAAAAAATATTTATAATTTTTTTAGGTGCACAAATAATCAAGAAATGCACACATTAAAATCATGTGTCATATTATCCTAATCTAAGGAGAAATACTAAGCAAAACAAACTTTAGGAGAAAGACTAAATAATATATCTCCATGAAATAAGATCTAAAATGATACATGATAAGAAATAACAAACAAAACCATATAATTAATGAAGTATTCAATTTGCCACAATCAAATATATATTATTCCCATAAATACTTCAAAATGCTCTTACAAAATATGAGTATTCAATTTGTCTCAATCAAATATATATTAATTCCTTTCTACAACTCAATTCAATGAAAGTATATTAGCACAAGAAATTTGTTGTGTGATCCAATGATCGATATAATAAGTATAAAATTTATCAAATATTTTAATGTATTATTACTCTTTATTATTTTAATATTTTTATTGAACTAAAATAGTATTTTTTTTATAAAATAACTAAAACCAAAAAATAAAGATCTAAAATGAAAAAAAAAATCAACTAAATAAAATGTTTATAATTATCAATAAATATGATAAAATCTAAATTTTACTCGAGTTTCATCTATATTATGTTCACATATGCCTAAGAATATAAAATTGAATGGGTCCTTGCTCATGCAAGTTTGACGGGCAAGATAGGAAGCTCTAGTGTACTTTCCTAATTGATATGCTTTGAATTTTAGTATAAAAATATCTCTAACACTGAGATCCAACATTTTCATCTTGTTTAGTGATAGGTGAGCACATCAATAATATGGATCAACAATAATCAAACATCTAGTAGGATATCTCATTGTAGAAATAAGAACATATAAGTCATTATATTTAATCTCAAAGGAAGTCTTCTTCAAAATTTTTTAATCATATAAACAATCATCAATGAAAGAGAAAACAAAGATAGTGTTGAATAGCTTAGAAAGGTAACTCACAAAAAAAACTAAATGGGTAAGCATGAATAAGCATAACACGTGAAAATAATAAAAAAGCAAGTAGAATATTATTATAACAAATAGCTTTTGATGACCTTTCATTTGCTAGCATAACATTTTATGAACATGAGAAAAAAATAATAAAAAAAATAGTTGTGTAATGAGATTGTTGACTCCAAAATTAATAATCTATGAATCTAAAGAAGAAAGATATTTCATGAGATCAATAGTATCAAAAAATCAAGATGTGTATGTTATTGCCTTGTTGACAAGGAATTCTGTATATTCCTCTGTGATAAGGATCACAAAGATAAAACTCTATGAAAACTCAAGAAAGACTCTGAAAATTTTTTCCCCTAAATTATCTATCATGCTTTCGACATTCTCTCTGTAAATAACTCTCAATAACACACTCTGGTATTACTCATCCTTCAATTAATGCACTCAAGTGAGATGCTCATGTTTCTACCTCTACTATGACTAATACTCATTCGATTGTCAATATATGCTAAATGAGATATCTCTCTAGAAGATTTTATTAAGTCTCATATACATTAAACTGGCTGATAATATAACTCTAGTCTATAAAGAAATTCTTGATCACTAAGAATTTGATTATGAAATCTTAAGAAATTATTTGATAATAAATACAAAAATATAATATCAAGAAGTTACTTCATGTCTCTCTTAAGTAGATAGTGACAATTAAATCATATAATATCTTCTCCTGAGTGAAATGAAAATCAACTTAAATATAGTTCATATACTTGTGGAACATAATGATTGACTATAATGTGTCAGGCTACAAAAAAAATGTGATAAATCTCCTTCTGGAACTCTCTTTGAAAAAATGATAACTTTAAGCATTATATCCATATGAATTTATCTATGAAAATTTAGAAAATAATTAATCATAGGAAATATCTGGGTTTAACGCTATCTGGTAGTTTATTATTTCTATGATTCTTCTATATTTATTATAATTAACTAACAAACCAATATTTATACATAATTCTACACCTATATCAAGTAGTGAGTTAGCAAGTACACATCCCAACATATCAAGGTTAGATAATATATGCAAAATGTATATCCATTAAGAAAAAAAAAACATATTTTTGAATATCTAACCTCAATACTAAAAAAAACCTCATACATCTCATATCAATCATCTTAAACTCAATCTAAATAAATAATTTTAATTGAAATATATTTAATTGGTCGATCATCTTCTGTAATCAGAATATCAACATCATATATAATTAACATCACAAATTTACCTTATAATCAACATTAAAAAAAACAATAACAAGTTGACATAAATCTCCTAAGATATATGGCAATAGGTGTCAAAGAAGATTTATTATGCCAAGTGCTAGCAAACTACTTTGGGACATAAAAAGTCTTCTACAAAATACAAAATACCTAAACTTTTAATAACCGTGAACCATGATGGATATTGCATAAACAATTCTTCCTCTAGATCATGAAAAAATGTATGTGTGATTATTTTAGTCATTGGAGAGAAAGTTCCCTAATATGCAATGTCAAAGATTTGCATAAAATCTCGATATCTAGCCTTAAGGAAATTGACTTTTTCTTAAGGTCTCAACTTCATTATTATTATTTGAATGCAAGAAAGATTGAAGTACAAAAGCTTTTTGGGAATTTGAGACATAATGTGCAATTAAAGAATTAACTTTTTTTGTGAGATGTATTTCACCTAATATATTTAAAATTTATATATTTTACTAAATATTATCTATAATTTATATCCATTAAAAATATATAATTAAGTAAAAAATATCAAACATAAAGATTATTGCAATCCAAGTCTTTATAAGCCTCAATAACTCTTTTTGTTCAATAAATAATCTCATTATATTGAGAAATCTCTCTTTATTATAATATAATCTATATAAATATAATCTATATAAATATGATTCTCTTTATTGTTTTATTAATGTGATAGTTTTCTAATTTCTCTCAATGATAAAGCAATATAATATGTAGCATATGGTATCTTATACAAATATGACCATATTAATTCCAACAATCTTGTATGAATTAAAATTAAATATATTATAAATAGATTTATAGAACATATAAGTAATCGCTTACATAAATAATTAAAATTTTCAAATTTAATTATAAATATTTGTTATCATATAATTTAAAGCATTATTTATTATAAGTTGAATGCTATTTGTTTCACCAATTTTGTTCATTCAATTATCAAGTAATACAAATAATATTTCTCATCTTAATCATAAAATAAATATCAATAAATTTCATAAATAATCTCTCTTAAAGAGTTCATCATAAAATTCACTAATATCCTTTTTTTTCTATCAATTTATCCATCCGACTTAATTGAAGATTAATTTTGCTTTATTCTATAAAATAATCTTTCATCAAATCATTTATAAGAGTCAGTTATTTTGTTATATTAGTAACTCTTACATTATAAAAACTTGATCTTTTATATTCTAATCCATATTGCTCAATTACCTCAAGCATTGGTTGAAAAGTTATGTTTGTGGGTGTGGAGTGACATGGGGGGTTGAAGTGCACCTGCATGAGATGCACTTAAGCATGCCTTTCACAAATCCATGCACCTCTCCCATGTGAGGTGCCAAGGGAAAGGCATCGTGGCACCTAGGCTTTAGGCGATCCTTTAATAACTATGGTTACTACCAGCTTGCCCATCAATTTTTGAAAAAATTATCATATATGATTAGATATGATTGCATGTAATTCTTTCATCATAGTATATCATCATCTACATGACCAAATATCTCAAAAAAAATATCTAAGATCATACAACTATCAAGTAAGGAAAAAAACTACAATATATAGTATCAAAACAAAATTAAAAAAATATTTAAAATAAAGAATATTAAGCAAAACACATTTTTAATTTGTTATGTAATACAATCAAAAGATTCAAGTCATTACTTAGAAGACTCAAATAGAAAAGATTATGGATATATTTATCTAGTTTATATATTGAGATTGAGATCAAGTCTCTCAACTCTGATCTCATCCTCTTGGGGATGCTCACCTTAATGTCCAATTAGACACTCACACTAGGCTTCTCAATATACCACCCTTAAAGAGATGTCGTTACTATTCCTCAAAATCAATTATGCTAATCATATCAGGAGCAGGCATATGAATAGGATCAGCAGTTACTCTTCTGTGAGGAATAACAACTAGATAAGAAAATGAGTCTATCATTATAGTATTTGAAAATATATTATCTTGAATCGAATCCTTAAAATAAGTTTTCTCAATGAAAGCTTATAACAACCCTCCCAATCTCAAGTGAATAACACTTATATCCTTCCTGATTACTAGAAAAACTAAAGAAAACATATTTGATGGCACGTACAATAATCTTCTCCCTACTTAAAAAGAGATCCTGAACAAAATAAGTACACTCAAAGAATCTCTTTTTAGATATAAAAGATAGTATAATATATCATCTAAGAAAATTGAAGTTATATGTTTGATTACAAAATTAATAGTTAACATCATTTCTCTCCAAAAACATCTAGGTGCATTCATATGAAATAAGAATATCATAATCATCTCAATCATAGATCAATTATTTTATTTTATCCAAGATTATCAACAGAGAATGTTTAATAAATAATCTCATGTTTCTTAAAAAAACATGAAAATTAATAAAATTTATATTTTAAAACATTATTAATTATTAGTATTATAATATCATATTCAATTGAGTTTTTTATTTTTATAAAATTGACAAAAATAAAAAAAATGAGAGATTTTTTCTTACATACTAATAATCATATAAATCAAGTATAATTATTAATAAAAATAATAAATTATCTCAAATCATCAATAAACATCATATAAGATCCAAAAATATCTAAGTGAATTAGATAGAATTGATTATTCCTAATACCCTCTTGATATGTCAGATAAAATATTCTAATATATTTTTCTAACATATCTCATAATCAATAGATATCACTCCTCTTATGCTCAAATTTAGAATCTTTGACTTCTACAATACAAGATGTCACATTCAAGAGTGATTACAAGTTGATCAAATGTAGAAAAACATCTAAAAAATTTCAATGAATTGAGAAGAATAAATATAATATCTCACTCAATCCTCGGGAAAATTATTTGTCTAGTCTAGTAATTCTATATAATAACTCTAGAAAAAAAATAATACTACAATTTTGTTATTTCATAAAGTAACTAATAAAGAATAAATTATGATAAAACTCTTATACATATAAATATACATTAAAAAGAAAGGGATAACATTATTATTGTCATGCCCTCTTGCTCATAAAATAATATTATTAGTCACGATAATATCAAAAACTTTAGACTCAACAAAAAAAATAAAAATTATATGATTACATGTGACATAGGTAATCACTCCTAAATCTACTATCCAAGAATCTAAAGTAAAGTGCTTAGTAAAAAATATGATGAATGTAAACACAAATGAACCAACAATACCTAAAAAAAAAATATGACATACTCATCTTGAGAATGCATTAACATAATGACTGGTAGTACCAATCATAGAAGAACCAAGCTAAGCATATCTAATAGTCTATCAAATTGTCTTTTAACTTTGAAAAATCTATTGGAACTTAGAAAACAAAGTTTAATACACCTCCAAAGTATATCACAACTTCCCACATAAAAAATATGTCACTATTATCTTTCTAACTCACAAAGTACCTCAATCAAGTCTGTCAACTCTCACATTGTCACTGTGTGGCGGAAGACACCATATTACTATGACTAATCATACTATCTCCTCTTAATTGATATATATAAACATTAATATTTGAATTACTTTTTGATAAACATCTAACAAAAACTAAATTACCTTCTCTCCATAAATCTATTTGCAAAATAATATAACATTCTCTCAATAAATGTTACCAATTTGTTCATCAAATTTTCTCAACTCAATACAATCTAATCAATTAACATCAATATGATAACATTAATCCTTTCCCATAATTATATCTAAATCACATAATGAGTTGCAGCATCTTGATAATAATATCATATAAACAAAATATCACAAAAAATATATCAACTTGATCAAATCTCAAACTCTCTTGCAAGTGTTTTAATTATCAAACATATTTAACAAGTTAGTATCAATCAATTATAATAGATACTTTAGTAATTATGCATCAATTGTTATCCACTTAGTAATATTAAACTAAGATGAGTTTTACGATAAATGAATCATATACCCTTGGAACACAAATTAAATCCTCACTAACATAACCCAAATAGAGTATGCATATATCCTCAATTTTCACTGGATTATCCTTAGTGGTCCCACACAAATTTCAATTATTTTTTGTCTTAGAAGATAGCACACTTCCACACAAATATAATTGAAAATAATAATTTACACATATCACCACAATTTAATGTAGAATTTGCAAATATAAATCACAACTATTTTAAGACACTATTTTTGGTCAAAATTGACATGGGAAAAATTTTATATTGAAGTTATCATGTCAGCTGCCATGAGGTTTGCCATCGTGCACCTCAAAAAACTTTCTAGAATACCAAAAAATATGTCATCAAAAATTTAATAGCCACAAAATACATAAAGAAAATAGAAATACTTGTGCATAGTCATTTTAGAATTATAGTATGGTGGTACTACCTCCACCACAAATTGCTAACAATTACAATTGGAGACACTACCAAAAAGAGTGCACCATCACCCTCACACCTCAGCTCCAAAGCCATCTCACCAAAAAAACTTTGACACCACGTTAAATTGTCATAGGATTAGGGTTGATTTAAGTGACAAAAAAAATAATAGATAAAAAAAAAGTAGAAAAGAAAGAAAAAAATCTTTATTAATTATGAAAAATTAAAAAAATCATATATATTATATATGATTTATATAATATAAATCATATATATTTATATATATAAGTTGGGATAAACTACAAATCGGATATTCACAAATAATAATAAAAAATTAATCAAACCTCAATACAAAATAAGAAATTCAACTTTATAAATATTTACATAGGTGCCATTTTAAAATTTAAAGTATCATACATAGTTTCTTTGTAATCTTTATTATGTATAATGAACCTAAAAAAACTATTTTAAGCAAGAAAAATTTGTAATTAATAACATAATTTATAAACATGCAAGAGCTAGTAGGATAAAAAAAATTATCATGACAATAGAGACTACACTACACTTAATTACCTATTTGATTTTATTTTATTTTATTAAAAATGATATTATAAAAGACCCCCAATGCATTTGACACATGCTAGACCAGCAATGAAAAGCCAAGAGGGAATGAGGGATTGTGTCATACAAAATGAATCAGTAAATATCTTTTATATTTTGCTAATAACAACATTGAGTTGAGCTTGTAGGAGTGTTTGCAGACCTCTCATATGTTTGTTACCCCATCTTTCTAATTTTATCTTTGTGATCAAAATAATTTCTGATTGTTTCCCTTTGTCATCATGATATTAGAATTCTGTTGCGAGTAAAGAGTGTTAATCTTAACATCAATTCAACATAACCATATACATTGGTATAATAGATAGGAATAACAAAAATCATGACACATGAACAGTACGTCTTACTTTTACCTTTCCAAGCTTATTGAGTCTTGCAACAGCTTCATCTCGCAAGAGTTTTGGGTATAAGTCACACTTTCCACCTTCAATTTCTTTGGTTCAAATACCTTTGTTAGCAAAAAACTTTTCTTTGATAACTCAAAAGGACACATCCATTAATAAGGAGTTAGACAATTCATCAAGTAATATTTGCATGCGACACATTTTCCTATCATAGATAAGCATTCCAAAATCTAAGCTGCTTTGAAAGAGCCCGGAAATGAACCATGGATTGTCTGAACCAAATCAAGTAAAATCAAAAAAAATGAGTGCTAAATAATTCATTAACAAGCAGGGCAACTAACAAATACACGTGGCAAAGAAATCCCAACAACACTACTTCGGAGTCCTTCCGTGATACAGAAATCAATCAGGGTTACTATTAACACTCAATACTCCAGCATCAAGGTTCGGATAACAAAAAAATAATCCCAATTTTGTACAGAAAGACCAGATTTCATCATAATCAAGTTTGACTAGGTTCAAAATTCATTCAACAAGTTAATTAACATGAAAACATGTAAAGTGAAAAATACTCCACGTCGAAAAATAATTTCTTGTTGCAGCTTAAGGAACGAAAACTAACTCATTTATAGAAGAGGCAAATAATCATCATACCATAAAAGATATCAGCAAAAGAAGCGGTTCCTGAGAGAAAAATCACGAAGAAGCTGAATTTGATGCACATTTTCGAATTTCTTGCGCTACTACGATCTACAGATGTCCGAGTGGAAGCCCGAAGTTTTATTTTGAGTTGTCGACCGGTCCGGTCCGGCACGAGGCACATCACAATTCGTCCATGGGCCGGCCCGGCAAGTAAATTTCTCATGCTTAGGCCAGCCCCAGGTCGTGCCAAGGCCAACCGGGCCTCGTGCCGTGCCTGACCCGGCACGGTTCGATGGCCAGTAGCTGGTACAAGACATGTCCCACACCCCGCCCCATCACCAATGCAGCACCATACGGATAGGGAAAACATGCAAGCACGGGTATGATTCCACTCCAACCCTACCTGCAATCCCCCCCCGGCCCGAATCACCCCTCCCCCCCTAACGATTAAAAAAATTTAAAATTTGAATATCATGCATTAGATTTTGCCTCTAACGATTAGGGGACAAAATCTGACGGCACTCATGATTCTCCCCCCTAAGAATCAATAAAAAATTAAAAAATATATAAAAATTACTTTTTTTTAAAAAAAATTCATTTAATCTATAAAATCTTCCTCACCTCTCTATAACATTTATATTTTTCATAAACATTTATTTTCACTCTCTCAAAATTCTTTCAAAGCTTTTCCTCTTCTCTCTTTAGGGACTCAGAATTTCATCATTCGGCTCGACTTTTCAGTACTCTCAACTCGGGTTTGGAAGTTTGAACTAGACTATGGTGTACCGTGCACATGATCTACCTCACTGCTTTACGAGGATTTTAAGTTTTTTTGTTTACTTTCTCTCTCTCTCTTACTAGTCTCTCTCTCTCTCATCCAAAAGTCTAAAATCTATCATCTAGGCTCTACCTCTTGTTTAACAAAAATCCCAAAAAAAACTAATACTAATGAAATATATTTAAATTTAGAAAATAAAAATCTTATACAAAGGTCTGAAGCTGCTGAAACTTTGGTTTTTTTAGTTGTCTCAACTCAAACATCTAAAAAACAAAAAACTAGGAGGACTTTTGTAGTTTGGACTCATTTTAATATAATAAAACAAAAAAAATATTAGGGATGAGGAAAAAAAATAGCACAGTACAAATATTATATGAGAAATTTAACTTGTAATAGTTCGTTTAGGACTGTGCACCTTAAGAGGTATGTCGGATTATGTACTAAAAAATATAGTGCATTAGATTCTAGGTAAACCCAACTTAGCACAACTTTTTTGAGACTGGATCGAGTTTAGTCTCAAAGTTTACTCCTTTCATATACCGCAATGAGTTGGATAGGGATAGCATTATCAAACTTATCATATTTATGGGTCTTCCAATCAAATTTTTGGAAGATCCAATGGTAGTGCACATCATGCAGACATATTTTCAGCCTACTTATCATAGGATTCCTAGGTCCATAACTAGAAATGACATATTAAAATTTTATAAGTTTGAAAAACAAATAATAATTAATGAATTTATGGCATATAGTGGAGTGGTGTCCGTGACGTCCGATATCTAGACAAGTCACGATGAATCATCTTATGCATGTCTCACTGGCTACTATGTAGATTCTAACTGGACAATGAATAAAAATGTTTTAGGATTCTCTGAGATTCTCCATCCTCAAGATGGCTCGGCTAGTTTTGAGTGTATGATGAAAATCTTTAGAGAATATAAAATTCAAAATAAAATTTTTAGTATCACATTCGATAACGCATCTAATAATGAAGTAGTAATTAACATGTTTGTTAGGAATATTAAAGACTCACCATTAGGAGAGATCTTTCATGTCAGGTGCATGTGTCGCATGATTAACTTGATTGTACAAGCGGATAAGAATGTGTGTTCCTCCATGTTGGATAATATATGTAATGTACTAAAATATATTCGTACTCCTCGTAGGCAACAGGAGTTTGGTAGTCTTTATTTGTCTATGAATATTAAGAAGAAGAAATTCCAATCGGATGTGACACTATTGGAATTACATGTACCTAATGTTGGAGTCATGTGTTGGATATGAACACGTGATATCTAACTATGTCAATAGTAAGAGTGATGAACTTATTATTGATGACACTGACTTGACTTCAAGAATTTCATAAATGAAATTCCTGAAGATTTTTTATGATATGATGAACATGTGTTTGTCAGTTTATACTCTCACGACTTACATTGCACTTAGGTGCATATGCAACATTAGTAGCATATTTAGGAAGTATTGAGCTGACTCGATACTTAGCCATATGGTTATACAGATGGAAACCAAGTACTTAAAGTACTAGTCCACCGTTCCATCTCTTTATTGTCTCACTGCATGCATGGACCCTAGGGTTAAGGTGGAAGGGGTGATAACACCCTGACTTACATTTCCTCGTGCATGAACCTGGAAGACCCACCTGAAGAGTTCATTCACGAAAAGTTAACTGACTTGTTCACATACTACGATACTAGGTATTGTGGTGGTGGTGGTAAGACTGATTACGGACATGGATGCCTTCTTCGGAGATGAATATTTTTCAATTTAGTTAGCTAGGGGTAAATGATGGGATAGACCATCACATAGGAGCGAGCTTTCTCGATACGTAGATACCGATTACTACTTAATCCTATCACATTCTGATACTAAGAACCTTGATATATTATAATGGTAGAAATCACATGAGTTCACCTTTCCCATGCTATCTAGGATGACACGAGATCCACTAACTCCTTTAGTGTCGAGTGTAGTATCAAAGTTTGTTTTTTCTATTATAGTGAACGTGATTTTGGATAGGAGATCGAGATTATGTCCAGTTAATGTTGAGGCCTTGGCATGTTTGAAGGATTGGGAGGATTCGAGGATTAGCATCCAAAATCGTGTTGGAGATGGGATAGGGACTGCATCTGCTACAAATGTGGATGAGTTGATTACTGATGATGATGATCCATATGATAGTGATTTTGATGTTGTGATTAATGATGCTAATGATATGTCGATTGACGATTGACGTGGTTGTCTGTTGTCCCTGCCCGTTGCTAGACGCCCATTACCAAATGCTAGTTGCCAATGCCACGCCACGCTATCACATCACATGTCATTTGTCATTGCCAATTGATTTTGATTTTTGATATATTCACGGTCACGGACACAGTTGATGATTTGTGTTCTTTATTATTGATTCTGCTTTTTGATTTTGATATTTTGTTTTGTATTGATTATACACTTTTTTATTTACGTTACGTTGTATTTGCTTTGGTTCGGTATCTATAGGCCGATTGGACATTTAGTTTACTTTTGTTTTTGTGACTTTGTAATTTTTTTTAACGAAATTTTTTGATTAATTTATTTGTGTTTAAATTTTTCATTTAAAACTCTATAATTTAATTTTAATAAATTATAATCTAAATTTATTAAAAATTAATAAAAAAAATTTAAACTTTATTAATATTTTATATTCAACAATTTTCAAGTTATAAATTTAAAATTTTTAAACATTATCTATATATAATATAATATATATATTAATTTTTATATATAGTTTAATACAGAACTTTAAATTTTAAAAAATAAAAAAAATTTATTTTTTTTAACTAGGCCCATACGAGCCTAACCCGGCACGATACTCTTATTACCGAGCTGGTGGGTCATGTCGGGCCTGGCTTGATTAAACTGTGTTGAGCAAGGCACGACACGGTACAGTAACCGTGTTGTGTCTGGCCTAGCACGAAAGCATGATCGTGCTCACAAAAAATGGGTCGAGCCGGCCCGGAATATCCCGTTTTACACCTCAAGTTTTATGGAGACCACTGACTAATATCACTGGCAATTCTATCCTGAAATAAAGTTTTGAAAATAAAAAAGATAGAGCCAATTTTGTTGAGAAATTATTGACCAATATAGTGTGAAATGCCGGCAATGAGACAACGGCATTTGAATTAAATCAAATACCATCGTCATTCATGAGTTTTGGACATGAATAGTACTTTTAAAATAAAAAAATCCAAATTCTAAGACTGATTTCAAAAATATGCCCAAACTAATATGTCTGGATACAAGGTGGCAATGGCCGTCATTCACAACGACTGTCATTGTCAAGTTGTTTCCAAACGCACTAGTTTGGGTATATTTTTGATATCAACCTTAAATTTTCAATTTTTTAAAGTAATATTCACGTCCAAAACTAGTCATCCACAATAATAGCATTTTAATTAATTCAAATATCATCATCCATAACAATGATATTTGGCTGAAATTAATTGGTGTGCCATTACTTTTATTTCCTTATTTTTCTCTTAGCATTGTACTAAAGGCAACAATAGAAATACTAAGAGTTAGTGGTTTTTTTTATTCTATTAACGATTATCTAAAAATAGCACTATGTTAGCTAGGCATGTGAAGAGATTCTTGGAAAAAAAGTATTCACTTTTCAAGTAGTTTCCACTTAATTCATTATGTAATTCATTATAATAAGTTGGGTTGCTAAGTCTTTTTATAGATGAAGCATTTACAATGATATAGTACTTAGGTTTTATTCTATTACTTCAAGAGAACAATTTAATTAAAATATTTCTTTTGAGCTCTTTGTAAATAAAGACGTGTAAATAATAAGGATTTAACAAACAATGACATATCATGTATTTATTATTTTCATGTGTTTGTTTGCAATGGTAGTTGAAATTAATGATGTTTAGAGATGATTTATTTTTTTCTATTTCTATTTTGGTTTCTATGTTATGAACTTTCCTCCTTTATGAATATTGGTTATGTTTGTAATATTTGATTTTGTAGTTTTTATCATTTCGTATTTATGTTTTCTAGTGTGGTTGATTTTAATAAACAAAAAAATAAATATATAATACTTAGAGATGTCAAACGTGCTGTGTCGGGCCGGCCCATTTTTTCCAGGCCCGACCGGGCTTTCGTGCTTGTCCCGGCATGGGCCCACGGCATGATTCGCCAGGTTCGGCCCGGTCGGGCCGAACCCTAAATTAAAAAAACAATTAGAGGTTCGGCGTACTTCATCGCATGAACCCTAATTTTAAAAAAAAATTAGGAATTGGGCACCCCCGAAACTCTAATTCTAAAAAAATTAGGAATTGGGCGCGCCCGAAACCCTAAATTTAAAAAAAAATTAGCATGGTACAGTGCCAACGGGCCACGGCACCGTGTCGGGCCAAGCACGGCACGAGGCCTGGTTGGCCTCGGCACAGCACGGCATGATCGTGCCGTGGTCGGGCACGGCACGAGCCCGGGCACGGGAAATTTCCATGCCGGACCATCCCAGCCCGGTTGACATCTCTAATAATACTTAATTGAAAAAAAATTATAAAAAATAAATAATTGTATTTTAGGTATGATTGTAATTAAGTACTAGTTTAATAAATTGCAAATGTTATCATACTTACACAATTAGTTTTTATGAAAATATATAAATCCATATATTTTACCTTATTTACAATGAATATTCTCAAATCAATAGATTGAAATACAAGTAAAGGGAAATAAAAAAATAAATTGAACGGCTACTACCACTATTAAGATATGGTCCTAAAATTTTTAAAGTCACTAGCTTTATGTTGTAATACACCAAATCTTATAGATAAGATACACTTCTTTGATGACCAAAATTAAAAGTTATCAGTAGAAAAGATCAGAAGCAATTGGTGAAATAATCAATAGTGATATTATCATTATTATGGTTTTTTTAATACTTAATGAGTTTTGGAATGTAGACATTTTCAGACTTCTTATGAGATTGACTTTGGATTTGTTTGTTAATATCCCATCATGCCATGAAAAGAAGATCGACTATAATAAGTGATGCATAAGTTGAATTTTTTTTGAGTGATAAAATAATGGATGTCATATCATGGCTTCTTGGTGTCATTATATTTTTTCCATGGGCCACAAAGCCTACACCCTTATGATGATTTCCATATTAATTGTTTGAATTAAAGGCCTCTAGTTATAAACTAAATGCAAATACTATATTAAATTTTAAATTTTTCTCAAATCTCAAACTCTATGAAATTAGAGCTTGAGATTTTAGACAATGAAGAGTTTTAGAGTTTGAAATTGGCTGTAATAGAATTATTATTTATGGAGTTAGACAATGAAGAAAGTGCTAGAATGATAAAAAAAATATCCAAAAATATAAATATGAACAACAAAAATAAAAACACAATGATTGAAATTGAGGACACTTTGATTTTTTTTTCTTTATGATAAAGTTAATTTGTTATCAGACTAGTGACCTCTACATATTATTTAATTCATTTGGGATCATTTTGTACAGATCAAATATGTTTGTTTCAATAATTTTCGTGATATGTTACTATAATAGACAAATATTAAAAACTAAAATAGATGTCACATATGAGGGGAGAAAAGTTGTTATTGTGCCTATGAATATACCGAGTGAATGCATGTTAGAAGATTTGATTGATATGATATACTCAAGAACAAATTTTGACAAACGAATGTTCAAATTAGTACTAAATTGTAAGTATCCCCTTAGAAATAGAAATAGGTTTCAACCTTTTCTAATATATGATGAAAGTAGTGTGTGCCAAATGTTGAGTCTTGTTAACACAACAACCATTGAAGAAATTGAACAGCTTATTGAATTTGTTCGAGTTAAGGCACAAATGAACCGATCTATGGGTGGCCATATATATTTATTTGTTCGCAAGAATTGCAATATTACACAATCTAGCTATGATTATGGACCTAGTACTGGTGTAGTACTAGATACTAGACCAAATAGAGATGATGAAGTCATAGTAGATGAAGAAGGTAATGATGAGTATGATGAAGATATTAATGATAAATGTGATGGAGATGATGAAGTTGTTAACATTGATGGACATGCATCCTCCTTTCAAACTATTAACCAAGTTTTGAAGAATAAACAAGGGATATATGTCTCAACACAAGCACCCTCTTGTGATATATCAAATCATCCATATGATGAGATATTGGATGAGTCATCTTCTGTTAATTATCACTTACCACCAACACCTCAATTTCTACATGTTGAAAACCTATATAATATTGTTGCAAGTTATTGGACTCCATGGGCGAAACATATTACCAATTATTCGAGCAAATATTATGTTATTGGCTATGTTTTTAATTCAAAATCTGATTTGCAAGAGATTGCAAAGATTTACTCAATTACAACACACCAAGAGTATGTCGTTGTTGCATCCTCAAAAAAATTACTCATTTTAAGATGAAGAAGGTAGAAGAATGTCATTGTCCATGGAAGTTCCGTGTAATGGTTGTAAAAGATACTTCATTATTTGTTATCAACAAATATACTAGGATGCATACTTGTGTCAATCCTTGTTTGAACCAAAACTATCACCAACTAGACTCGAAATTGGTTGCTAGTTATATAAAGGCATTAATTAAGGCATAATTCACATTGTCTATGGCTTCTATTCAAGTAGGTGTGATGGATAAATGGGAATATCAAATATCATACAAAAAGGCATTGGGTGGAGAGCATATAACAATTAGACAGTTGTTTAGTGATTTCTTTCAATCATATATAGAGCTGTCACATTTGGATGTATAGTTATTTGGGAAACATATGGAATTAATATGCCTAACACTGAGATATTCCAACATGTGTTATGGTCATTCAAGCTATCTATTGAAGGGTTCAAATATTATTGTCCCATAATGAGTATTGATGGTACACATTTATATGGGAAGTATAAAAAGAAATTATTGATTACTATGGAGTGTGACAGAACTAATCAATTATTTCTATTGGCATTTGCTATTATAGAATGCGAGAATATAGATAGTTAGGGATGATTCTTGGCATGTATAAGAAATATAGTGACTCAGCGGATGGAAATTTGTGTTATATCTGACCAACATCTAGGTATCATGGTAGTAATATATGATCCTCATCTTTGTTGGGTTGCATAATCTACCTATCACAAGATTTACGTGCATCATTTTGTAAGCAATTTTATGAACCAGTTCAAAAATAATATTTTGAAGAATTTGGTATGTAGAGCAGCTTTTGCGAGTACATAACTCAAATTCAATTGGAAAAATTAATTTTGAAGCACTGCAATAGCTAGAGGCTATCTTACTCTAATTATGTGCTCTTTCACATGACAGAGATCAAAAATATGGGTTAATGATAACCAACATTTCAAAGGTATTTAACAGTGTCCTAAAAGGAGCTCATCGCCAAATAGTAATTATATTAGTATAGTTAACCTTATTTCGTCTCAATGGTTACTTTGTTGCAAGAAGGGAACTAGATGTTAATAGATTTGCATCTACTGAGCAGTTCACTCAGTATGTTGATGTGTAGATCAGGCTCGTGTTGCTAAGGCAGGTTCGATGAAAATTATGTTTTATGACCACATATAGGGTTTTTTCATGCCAAGTAAAGGAGATGTCAAACTCATTGCCTCAACTTATCTAAAAAAATGCACACATGGAAATATACTGATATATAGATTTCTATGTAACCATGTGATAGTCGTATGCCAGCATCACTGTGTTGATTTTCATTTGTTTGTGGAAGACTACTACACTACATAGTCCTACTATGACACATGGGCAAGTCTTTTCCATCAAATATTCAATGAAGATGAGTGACCTATTTATGGTGGTTTGACGATTGTACCACTTGATTCAATGCAATAGGTGAGAAAATATCAATCACATGTGGGTTGTGCATACAATTGGATCACAATCATCATTCTTATAAGAATAAAAATTAAGCTTAGTAAATGAATGTGTATGAATATATGAATGTAGCTCTAATTATTTATGATTTAGTCCTCCTTGATAAGTTCAGCACTTGCATTAAGCTAAAAGATGAAGGAGAGGTATATTTTTCTTTGTCCTTATGAGGCCTAACTCACCCCCACCCTTCATGATTTTTTGATTTATTTATGAAATGGTATGATAATGATGCTGCAAAGGGCATTACTTTTTGCAGTGTAAGATTCATTCCTTCCATATAGATCTATGGTAGCATTTTAATAAATTCAAATGTCATCATCGACAATGGCGGCATTTTAATTAATTTAAATTCCTAGCTATTTCTATGTCTTTATTTATAAAGAGCTCAAAGGACATGTTTTAACTAAGTTGTTCTCTTGAAGTAAAAAATGAAACCTAAGTACTATATCATTGCAAGAGCTCCATCAACAAAAAGACTTAGCAGCCCAACTTATGATAATGAAGCGCATAAAAAAAGTAAGTGGAAACTACATGAAAAGTGAACACATTTTTTCCAGAATCTCTTCAAATGTCTAGTTATCATGGTGCCATTTTGGGTAATTGTTAATAGAATAAAAAAAGAGACCTTTAACTCTTAGTATCACTTTTGTTGCCTTTAGGAATTTGCTAAGAAAAAAATGGGGAAAGAAAAGCCCAAGCACACAAATTTAATTCTGCCAAATGCCACCATTGTAGACGATAACATTTGAATTAATTAAAATGTTGCCATTGTGGATGTTGACATTTGATTTAATTCAAATGTCATTATCCTCATTTCTGACATTGTGCACTACTTTGGCCAATATTTTCTTCACCAAATTGATTTTATCTTTTTTATTTTCAAACACCCTATTTCTATTCAAAACTTTATCGTCAAGGCTACCTATAAAAAAACTTTTTGGAAATTATATTTATTGGCACAAATTTTCATGCAGGTAACTTGACTAATATCTTTAGTTCAAAATGCCATATTTACCCTTTTATTTTAAGTTTTTACCCATAACACGTAAAAATGAGTTACAAGTGTGATGCTTAACGTTATACATAAACAACCATGTGTTGTTTATGCATAATATTATGCATAACACGAGTTTATGCATAGACATCATGTTATGCATCAACAAACATATTATTCGTGCATAAACATCACGTAATGCATCAACAAACATATTGTTCATGCATAAACATCACGTTATGCATCAAAAACATATTGTTCATGCATAAACATCACGTTATGCTTTAACAAACATATTGTTTATGAATAAACATCATGTTATTATGAATCAACAAACATATTTGTCATGCATAAAACATCATGTTATGCATCAACTAACTTATTGTTCATGTATAAACATAATGTTATGCATCAACAAACATATAGTTCATGCATAAACATTACATTATGCATCAACAAGCATATTGCAATATGTTTGTTGATGATGCTAATAGAAATTAGAAATGGAATTGAAACGGATTATTAATGAAAATGACAAATAATAAAATAATTAGAAATGAAAAAAAATATATCGCTAATTAGCGATGGATTGTTATATATTTTTTAATTTTGTTGCTAATTGTGATGCGAAGTAGGATGCAAATATGTTTGCGTGGCATTTAGCGATGAAAATTTATTTATATATATATTTTTAGAAATGGAATACTTATCCATTTCTATTTTTAGCTATGGAATATATTATATATTAACGTCGTTAAATGAGAAACATCATACTCATATGTCACTATACCATTTTAAAAAATTTAGTGACGAAATATTATTCCATTGCTAAATTTAGAAACAAAAAGTAATTCAATTGCAAAATTACAATAACTACTTTTTTTAAGAACACTTCGAAACTTTGAACAATGTTAGGGTTCAAGAGGTTTTCATTTAAATTGTGAGTTCACCCAAATTATTTATGGATTTTATTTCTTCCAATAATTGATCGACATGCAATTCATTCATAATTGAGGTATGAAATTATGATTTTTATTTTATCCCATATGTATTGTATTTGGGAATAGCTCTATTTGTGTATTTTGATGTTATGTATAGTTTGTTTTCTTTTTTAATATTCTTATTAGATTCTCTCTTCTTGTTTTTTTAAATTATTATAATTCTAATTGATAAAATATATATTTTATATTTTTTTTCACATACTTGGATTTATTAAATTTTTGTGTTACATGATTGAGGTATGAATTTTTTGTACATTTTGTTATTGACCTATAGTTTTGATCATGCTAATTAATTTGGACTTTGTTTAATTATCAGAATTAGATGAAATGTAATAATTTTTAAAAGAATAACTCATACTAATGGCACAACTTTAATAATGAATAATTTATAAATATTATAACAAATACCAAAAGTTTATTTGTAATAACAATGAATAACATAAAAAAAATTTGAGAGTATGCAATTAGAAGGATGAAATGTAACAAACAATTATAAAACTAAAGAAAAATTATATGCTCATTTCAAAATTTATAATAATGTAGTTAGTACAGATTATTAATTTAGAATCAAGAATTATGATATTGCATATTTTTATTTTTTTTTCTTTATTAATTAAATTTTATCCAGTATAGATAAATATTAAGTATTTAGTTTTATGTAAATGATAAAATTATAACTTATGACTTTTGATATATATATATAATACATTGAAGCAACCTACCTTATTGGATTTTAATCCAAAATTATTTAATAATAATATTTTTGTCACTTCATCATGTGTATCACGATTTCAAAAGAATAATGTGAAACTTTATTCATTCATAAGATAGATGATGGGCTTCAAGCATTGCTTGTTGAAGATAGGAACTATTTGGACATTGATGATGGACACGTTGAAGAAGATAATGAAGAGAAATTAATTGTAGAATCAGATGGTGATAAATATGTAGATGAAGATGATTTGTTAGAAATTTTTTAATGATTACTAGAAATTTATTGATTATCATGTTATGTTGTCATACTTATTTTGTAATTGTTATAGGTTTGATGCTAAATAAAAAATTTTTATTTTCTTTTTTGAATGTCAATGTGTTTATCATTATGTTTTGTTATTATGATATTTTCATAATATGTTTTTATTTTCTCTATATATTTTGATGTTTATATAACTCAATTTAGGTATGAGAGATACTCATTCAAGTAACCGAGGATCTTAATATGTGGGAGGGGGTAGAGGAAGTCAACTATTAGTTAGTGGAGGAAAAAATCTACATGTATTCATAGATGACAACACTACAAATGGCTCTCTGCATTCATCATATGTATGAAGGAAACATTGGTATCACCTCATCATGACATGCATGGATTGACTACAATACCCGAAGGTATTGTAGCATTAACACTGGCAAGATATTCATAATCCATAATTTGCATGCCAAGTTATGAGAAAATCTTCAACCGACCTATAATTGACCACAAACAATACATAGCTTTCTTAATTTTTTATATGCAAGCATTATCATTTTTCATTATTTTTGATTAAATTAGATATAAAATAAAATGTAAATGAAATTATAAGTATATTATAATGTTTAAAATTTGGTAAGTTAAACTGATAACAAAGGGTGATATTGCTACTTATCGAACATTATTATTTAGAATTAAAATAATATTTGTGTTACAACATTTTGGATGATGAATATAAATAAATTAAATATTAATTTAGCAGTAGAAAAATTGGTGTATTATATACATATATATATCTATCTATCTATGTATATGTACGTGTTGATATTAAATTACTTAAAGATTTATTCATTTTGCTTCTCTTATAATTAAAAATATATTTAAGGAGAAACTAGTTCTATACGGTATAAGGTGGATCAAAGTGCCCACAAGTATTAAAGAATTTTATTGGAAATAATTTGAAGTATAATTTTCATCCATTTATTTATTTTTTAATTTGGTCTAATATGATTTACTCTTAAAATAAATGTATTATTATTTTATTTGATTTTTATAGAAAAATTTCAAATGGAATAATTCTTTGGTGGTCTCAATGAAGGATATATTAAAATATGAGACAAGTATGAGATACAATCTCAAGCTTAAAAGTTGGAGAAAAAAGTATGGTAGAGATGTAAAGCCCAATAATATCCCACTAAGTATTTGGATAAAGTCGTAGGAATACTAGAATGGTAAGGAGTTCAAAGCCTTATCCTAGATGACCTCACACGATCATCAATCATAGAAAGCAGGTGAAGGACTAAGACCTTCAAAGCATGTTGGAGATTCAAATGTGACCTACTAATATTCAATGGATTTGGTAAAATTATATTTCATTTTTTGTTATTATTTAAACTTTGTGAATGCAAAGGATAAAATATGTGTGATAATGTATAATGTACCTTAATGGTAACTATTATTTATTTTTGGGAGGCTGAACTAGGATGTCCACCAATGTCGTTTGAGGTATCCAAGCGAATGGATAAGAAGAATGATGGATTATTTGTGAAATGGCGGTCAAATGATATTAATATGAGTTTCTCATTTTGTACATGTAGTTTCATATCTAAATTGCATTTAATATAAGAAAATAATATAAAAAATTGATTATTTGGCATTCACCATAAATAACATGCATCTTTCCAAAGTTTGAGTCAATCATGGATTGAAATTAAACATATCAATGTGTCATCATGTGAATGCATTACTATGTTCAATATGGGCATGCCTCAAGTACTTCTCTTCTTCCGATATTGCTGCACTCATAAATGTACATGTATCTATCCTATCCAATTGCATCTCGTTGACAAGATCGGTTAAAAGATAATCTCTTTCTCCAGCCTATTGTTGGATGACAAATAGTAATTATTATGTAGCTCCTAAGCTAGATGACTCTCATATGTGGAGATGATTCCTTTGGTTGATCATGAAATCCCAAGTGATAACAAAATCAAAATGATAATAAATATAAAGGTCAACATGACCATTAATGTTTCATGGCCAGCCATTTGATAATACTTGGAAGGGACCACCATCATGGCATGTAATTAGGCTCCTAAGCTAGATGTCATACATGCCAAGTTTTTTAACTACCAATAATTTTACTAGCTACATAACAATGTTGGTTATCAATATAAGTAAGAATGTCACCAAGATTATAATTCTTGCTCCAATGATTCATTTGAGATTTATTCTTAGAGAGCATGGTGCATTGATGGGGCTCTTCATTTTTTTGGGAGGGAAAAATATAATATATCTACTTTGCTACTTAAATCTAGTTGCACCCATTTGACATCAAATTCAATAGGGCCCAAGAGTGGACACATTGATATCTTGAAGTATAATATCTTCTCAAATTTCGATTAAATGGTAGGAAACCGATTGAGGGCACCAATTAATCTAGCACCATCTAACATCATATTATTCTAAATAGCACATGTGTTGTCCTTCATCATGGATGCACTTGTTAAACATTTTCAACATTTATCTTGATAAAATTCACTAACTTGGCTACCATGTATTTAATTATGCATATGGTGAATTCTTGATGGTGTAGCCACAATATGTCTAGGGATTGCATCCATGTTTTGGACTGGGCCATTACCTGGTGGAAATTCTTGACATATCTCCTCAGGTGTCTATCATGGGTATGCACGATCATTAGGGAAAAAAAATATTTTTGCATTTTTCTATGTAATGGGCATGATCCATTTTTAATGGATTTGTGCAAATATGACATGCCCACCTTCCTATGTGATATCTATGTCCAAATCATATTAAAAATTTTTTTATTAGTGATCTATACTCAAATGTGGTGGATGGATGAGGCATATTCATTCATTTCCCTAGCTATGCTTTCCATTTATAATTATTTTGACTTTTTTCCCTTAGTTGGATGTAACTTATCAATACCTTCCTATGTGGTTGTGTGGACATCATCTTTAACAATATACTATTTGTGAGCCTACTTTAATAGATATTCCATAGTGATCATCAACATCTTTATTGACATTGATTTGGAAATTTTGTTTTCCAACCCAAAATAATTTTAAAAGGCTTAAAGTATGAAATTTTTGTTGTATGATTTAGTTTACTACATGATATGCTAAAATATTTTAGCAAAGCTTTATATCAATATTTCTTATTGGATTCTATCATTTTAGATGGAGCCGATATCGTGTTTCTACCTTACAAAGCATGAATATTGAAAAATAAATACATCTTATAAATCTTTAAAGTAATCAATTTAACCCCATTGTAGCTTATGAAAATAGAGTAAGATCAATCTACATAGGCTAGCTAAGAAAAACTTACACATTAACAAATGATCTCCCTCATTCTAGATCATGATCCAATTCAAATGCAACATATTATTATAATGATCAAAAGTCCCATCAAAGAAATGGAAGTAGAATGAATGAATATATGTGGTGACTAGTAGTTTAATGTTAAGGAAGGCCTCACTACCTTACCCTATCCCAATAGTCTATCAAATAATATATTCTCATCATAACATAGTTTGCAACACAATGTTTGTAGGAAAAGTTATTTCATGTTTGTTGTTTCCTTCTATTAAGTTCGATGTGAGAATTGCCACACGTATTGTTTATCATGTTGAATGTTAATTATTAATGGGAAGATCATGCTTAAAACTAGGCTCAAAAAGCATGATATCATTTTATGGATACATGTAGACCATTGACAAATATCTCATTGTATATGAAGTGACAATCATCTTTTTCGATAAGAATAAGTATTTTTTTTCTTTTACTAGAGGCATAGTATCATCATGCTTGACTATCTTTTGTAGCCTTTGGGAAAATTCTAGCTATGAGATCATCTACTCATTTGTATGCTATCAACATTTGGCAAGATAAGATGTTCTTACACTTGAAGTGCTTGTTCCTCTTGCTATTTTGACTTCTTGTTGTGATGTTAGAAACTTATCATTAGAACATTTCTTCATTTGATCGTGTGATATTTTTGACTTGTTTAGAGATCATGATGCAAACAATACTAATTTTTTATTAGTTAATCATCAAAACCCAAAATGACTTTTCATTTTATTTCCATGATTGTACTAATTAATAAAACCTAATAATTTGGACCGAATACCTTCTTGACTTATGGATCTCAATTGGTTAAGCTTTATAGTCCCCAAAACTTTTTTGTCTCTTCTTTAATTGAGTTTTCTTTCCTCCAATAAAGCACGTCATGACCACACATCTACACTCTTTGTTGCTTAAGTTAGCTTTAGAACAATTTTAGTAAAAATGTTAATTAGTGATAAGCTAATTAATAAATTGTGTGCTTGACTCTTTATCATCATCAATTTTATAGCTAGATTTTTGGAGAGTTGTAGCTATAATATTTTTTTTGATAAATTTTATTAATCACTAACATTTGACAAATATTTATTTTATAAATATATAATATTAATTTTGTTTGATTTCCAAATTAGGGATGCTCCAAATTAAGCATATATATTATGTTTTGATATTCTATCATACTTGAGGTAAACTAGACAGGGAATGCCTAGTTGAAAGCATTGTTTTAGTTAGCTTTTCCTAAAGGCTACATGTGCATAGTCCCTCGTTAGATATTTTTTTTTAATGAATAAGGGGATCCTCTAAGTGAGTCATCATACTGATGAATCATAATAATTTGTTGTTAAAATTGTTAATAAAAATATAAAATGGATGATACTAAATTATTTTGCTACAAAACACTAATAGTAAATTAAATATTAAAATGCAAAAAGTACACATGTTTTGTATTTTATTTTCTAGTGAACAACAATAACAAAGATTTTGTCAAATTATTTTTAATGTTAGTGTAACATGGGTAAATAAGGGGGGAAGATTGTTATAACATAAAGTGATATAAAAGAGATTTGGATAGCTACTAGCAAGCATTTTTGTACTTGCACAATTTTTTTTTGTTTTTATTTGACACATATGATTTAGCAGTTATTGAAATTATCATCTATTCTATTTGATTTTGAATGAAGTTGCTAATATTAGTAAATTCAAATGGAAATTTAATAAAAGTTCAAACATTAGTAAAATACTAAATAATAGAAATATTTGTTAGTTTTATAGAAAAATTTGCAAAAAAGATAGTCATAACACCATCAAGAAATGTTCAGATTAGATTAGATGGACAAGAGTCTTCTAGAGCATCAGAATCAATAAGAAATAATTAGGAAGATATGTTGTAATTGATGATTTATATATCATCTTTAGTTACATAATAATCTACCAAAATTTAATAATTTAAAAATTAAGAGAGAAGCATTCTCCCTCCATACTAGGAACAAGTCAAAATGGAACAATAAGATCAAATTTTTGAAAGATTAAAAAAAATTGATACTAAGAGGATCTAATTTCATTGAAGATATAGAAAAATGTAAGAGGTTGAAAAAATAATTTGAGCATATAGCCTTACTTTATGACCAGAAAATTAACTATGCAACTTAAAAACTATGTAGAGATGTGTAGATATAGTGAGAATCAAAAACATTGTGTAAATTTAGAAATGTTATTGTTGAAATAATTCATGAATATATTTATTAAAAAGTATTTTCATGATAGAATATAGAGAGAGAAAAATTAGTCATTTCTTTATTTAGAAACTAGTTTGTGGTTATAAAATAAGATTTGAAATTTAGTTCAATTCATATGCTATGTAAAGGTGAGAGCAAACAAGAGTAACATATTTCAAGAAAAGCTTGAAATCAAAAATCCACAAGCACATAAACATTTATAGCTAATAATCTAGAAAGTTACTTATAATTTGATATTCAAATATCAAATTATAAGAAAGTTTTTTCAATGGTTAAACAAGTAAAAGAAATAAGAAGAATGATTTAGAAAAACTAGCTAATAATCTAGAATATAAGATAGTTATTCTAAAATATTAAAGAGAAGAATAGTTATGTTCGGCCAAGTGGTAAACTAAAATTCACTTGGGAATATCAAAGAGAAGAATGCCTCTACTAACTTCACTAAGGCATGAAAATAGAAGATCCAAATCCAGAGGAATATTAAAACCAAAATCAAAATTTCATGTGTATTGTGGAGTACAAATCCAAAGTGTAACAAAAGTATAATATTTAATTTGAAATTTTCAAACCCATGTCAACTTAATGTAGTAAATGTGAGAGTTGTTATGGAGAGCCATGTATATTTTTTTATAATGAGTTGTTTATGTGTGGATTAAAAAAAAAACTTTCTAGGAATTGTTCTCTATTCAAGCTAGAGTAAGCAGAGTTTTCAACTAGGATTGTTCAAATATGAGTTTTTGCAGTTACAAAGCATGAATTTATAAGTAGGCCATCATGGTCTCATGTATGAGATATTTTAATTTTGTTTTATTTACCTATTTAATTTGTATATTCATATAACATTTTCATACACTAAATGAGTACATATATATAATTTAATTTGGGAGCAACTAATTCCTTCATCTCTAAATCTAATTTCATAGAAACAAATTGATCAATACATTTATTGAAAAATGTATTGCAATATTTTGGAAGCATCCATAGAGATGATTAATTTTCATCATTTAGTAATGGTATGTTTATTGTTAATTGAAAGAACAATTTTATATGCTCAATTGGTACTGTTATATGTACATGAGTTTGACATAATTTTGGAAAAGATTAATTACTAAAATGCAATACCAAAAATAATTATTGTTAAAAAGTGCTTAATTTTCAACAAGTTGTAGAAGAAGAGTTTTTCACTAGAAAAAAGAGAGTAAATAGGGCATATAGTTTTCTTTATCAAAAGTCTTGGAATGATGATTAATAAATGAGATGTCTATGAACCTAAAGTATTGAAATAATGCCAAAATATTTGATATCAATATGTTGTTCCTCCTATTTGGTGTAGGAATAATTTTGTTCGAATAGGGTCTAATAAAATATTAGTTTGAGATGTATTAAGGAGCATGTCTCCAATACCATTAGAGGTGATGAGATGACAAACACACAACTAGGAGCACACCTAAACTAATATAAATGAAAATAAATTATATTGGTACACAAAAGTTATATGCAGTAGTTTTCACAAAAAAAAACTAGCTTATAAACACATCTAGACACACATAAACCATGAATGAAATAACAATTTTAATTTAACCACATAAAAATTCACAACCAAGCCACAAACAAGTACATCCAAGCAATATTAGGAAATAAAATATGCAATGTAAGATGCATGAGCTTTTTAATGTGAGCAAACTCTCACTTATAAACAATTATGAGGCACTTGATTCACAAATACCACAATATTTGAATGCATAAAATTACTCTAATACTTGTGCTGATACAAGTACCTATTATTCCTTAGCTTGTGTGACGATAATCATTGTATTATCTATTGGATACTTACAAGTGTTCATTCTTTTGACTCAAAGGATGAAGCAACCTAGGCAAAATGATGAGTTTCTCATTCTATTAGTTCATATTAAAAAATATATCATCACACACAGTACACACACTTAGTGGCATACTAAACAATAAAAGGTGTGCTTCATTTATTAAAATGCATAAAAGTTGATTTTAGTATAGTATACCTAACTATCTAGTTTTTTGTCAATTTATTTGTATAGAAAATTATCCCAACAAGTAATATAGGTCTTTCCCCTCTATGAATACTTACGAAACTAAAATACACATGCAAAATTCTCATTTTCAACACCTTGTGTATTAAAATGAAAAGAGCCCATTTAAACAAATACCTAAGAAATAGGTCACCTTAGCAAAACTAATTTACTTTGTTCAAGCAAGTTCAAATGAATTGACTCGGTAACATATATCAATAGAAAACTTACAATAGAGTTTGCTCAAATAAATTTGAATGAATAACTTCAAATGCATTTTATTCAACTTTGAAACATCTCTTGTTTGAACTAATTTAAAATAAATAAATAAATAAAGCATTACAGCTCATTTATATAACAAATATCATTAGAACATATTCTATAGATACTTGAAAAGATATTCTAAAATTCATTTTGGAACACATTTGAACCAAAACAAATAGAATATTCTAGACTAATTTGAAGATTAATATCATTCAATCACATTCAAATAAAAAAATTTAATATTTTTGACCACTCAATCTATAATATCTCATTTGAAAAAATTGAACATAACTAAATAAAATATTCTACATTACAAGAATTCAACTCATTCAAACTCATTTTAATGATGAAAAAAAAACTTAGAATAGATTCTTATAGACACTTATGGAACCTTTCTCATTTGAATGCATTAGAATTTTAAATGATGAGCAAATCTCAAAGACATAGAAAGAAACTATTTTTAACCAAGTAAAAAATAAGCTATTTTGTTTTTAAGTATGATCATATTTAAATCATGATTAATATTTAGACTAATAAATTCTCCATCACAAAATGAGTATAATTGATACAAAACTAGCCACATTAAAGTTACAAGACCAACAAAGTTCACATTTGTCTATTTTTGAGACAAAACAAAATGAGTCATGAAAGAAATCTTGACTTCTAGAAATAGAACAATTTGTTCTATTTCTAGAAGTCAAGAAATAGAACAAAATGTTATATTTCTTTTGAATGAAAAGAAATAGAACAATTTGTATCACTTCTAGAATTCATGTTATTTGAGCACAATCAAGCAACATAAAATAAATGGTTTTAAAGCACTTTTGGAATAAATATCATGCAAACATTTTTGAACAAAAACAAAAAAAAAAGTTTCAGTCCACTTGTAAAATTCCTCATTTTCCAACATATCTGAATGACATAATACAAAATATTTAAGAACATTCATAGAGCTAACCTTTTTCAAATACATTATAATGAACATTCTAGACTGCTTGTACAAATCATTTCAATTGATTAAGAAATAACTAGCTCTTCTAAACAACTTATGAAATATAAAGAAACTATTCTAGGTACATCTATAAGTCATCTCACGTGAATGCATTTGAATAAAGAATAAACCATAAAAAAATTGATTTTTTTGACTAAATTTAAAATAAACTAGTTTATATTTTATGAAAACTTATATTTGATATGTCATGACAATCATCAGAGTAGGTTAAAAATAAACACAAAATTAATGTGCTTAAATGAAAATAGCCACCACCAACTCACAAGACTAGAAATATTTTCATTTGGATGATTTTGTGACAAAACATCCATGAATCATTACAAATACTACATATTGGCTCATAAGTATCATAAATATTAACCAATACTACTTATGACTCATAATAATATCTACTCATTTAGCAAACACATTCATCTTCAGTGATCTTTAGAGTCTTTGTTTAGTAGTCAAATTTAATTTCTTCTATTTCACAAGAAATTTACAATTTTTTGCTCAAAGAAGTCTTATCATTAACTAAGTATTTTGTTCTTTTATCTCAAAAAAATTTCAAAATAGAAAAATTAAAATTTTCATATGAAAAACATGATAAATAGATAAAAAGTTGGAATCTATGTCTAATAGGAGAATGACATTGAGTCTACCTTATAAAATGGAATAAGCAAAATGAAGCACATAATAAATAGCTAAAATAATTGCTCAAATAAGTACACATAAAAATAAGCATGTAAATAACAAATTTAATATAGCATAGTCATCTCATTAGATAAGTTATAATGCCAAGGTATTAGTCTATCTATAATTTGGTAGATACTATATCAATATAACATAGTAGATTGGTCACCATTTAAATTGAGTTTATAAACACAATAATAATTCATAATTGAGTTTAATAAGTAATGTATGGTAATGTTGCTAGATACTTTGAGTTTGACAAGGAGTCCTAAGGATTCATGTAGATGTATTTATCCTAATAGGAAGAACATGACCACGAATATAAAAGGCACACACATGTTGCCATGTTTGATTATTCATCTCTTTGGATGGCTTGCCCAAGCTTGTAGCAAGGAATGCATCCTACTCATATTAAAGAGCCAATTTTCCATGTTCATTTTTTTTCTTATGAAAGAGTGTGATTGTTGACTGAACAATAAACTATACATGATTACGTGTTGTCTTGTAATGTCCTACCTATTTGACCTTTTTTTTCACATATTCAACCTAAAAATTTATCTATAAAATAAAAATTTGTATTAAGTTCACGAGT
The DNA here is from genome assembly GCA_029783825.1 of Sapria himalayana. NCBI lineage: Eukaryota > Viridiplantae > Streptophyta > Magnoliopsida > Malpighiales > Rafflesiaceae > Sapria > Sapria himalayana. Next base: position 98,550 of record JAREIK010002500.1, on the reverse strand, counting down.
ATTGATCTTTCAACTATGTTTTACTATAACTAACACATGCTATTTACCATTAGTTGCAGGTGATCATCCTTTCCAAATGGTAGAAATTGGACATTCAAGTACATAACCAAGCACACACCTATGTCGTAGGAAACCCATGTCGCATGGGCCAAACAAGAATTTAGCCTCCCAGTGTCAATTGGGATTTCTTAGACTTCCATTTACAAGATACTTAAGAAGCACCATTAATATGAAACACTTATGGTACAACTTTTCTTGCCAAACAACCTCTATTCAATACTCCTTGTATTGACTTTTTTTAGGTGGTTAGACATGTATTTATTATTATATTTGTATTTTGATTATTTATTAGAGATATTTTATTAAATACCTATTTTGAGAAAATTTAATGAATATTAGTGAAATTAGTGTTATTTTGGGTAAAATTGTTAAACTTAGTGGAACAAAAGCTTGAGATGAATGAAATGATGAAGAAATATGATATTTCTCATGTCACAATTTGGGTACACCTATATCTTACTGAGTAGCGGTGACATTCTTTCTTGATTGTAACTCTACAATAGTAGGTGTGACAATCATTATATACCATGAATATACTACCAAATTGTAATGATTATTTTACTATACAACATAGATATCATGACTATGATATTTTCTTGGAGTTTCAGCTTCACTATCTCTAAAATTCATAATAATCACAACCTTCTTTTCATGTCACAGTAGCCAAGTACCCCATAAGTCCAATTAGTCACAATAATTTCTAGAGCCTTGACCTTTTCAATACAGAACCAAAATACCAAATATTTTGAGTCGCAATATCATTTTTAACCATGACATTTTGTTCTAGAGAGCATTTACTCTAGTCATATTATTTTCATTCTCATTACTTTATATTCCAGTAAGAAAATATTAAGGTCATAGTTATTCTTAGCACCATAAACTTGTGTTATAAGAAATAAATATATTAGTCACCACATTTCATAAAATCTTGACATTTTTCTATATATTAGAAACTATTAGTCATAGTCATTCCCAATATCATGACACTTTCTTTTCAAAAGAATTTATCTTAGTTATGACATTCACAATTTCAAGATATTATTCTATAAAAGAGAGTTACTTGAGTCATGAGATTCATTTTCACTACAACTTGGGTACTCCAAAGAAGATCTAATGAGGGTATAAAGTCATGATCTCAACCTAGTATTTATGACTTCCAGCTTAAAGCATCACATTGATCCCCAAAGTATATAAGCAATACTTAGAAGATTTTGTAAAAGGAGGAAGATGAGAATTAAATTTTGAGCTAAGAGCAACAATAAACCATATGTAGTATGATTCTAAACCCCTAATTATGGGAACATTTAATGTGAATGTAAGAAATACTTGATTAAGTTTAGGTTTTGATGATTTGATCATCTCTTGAATCTTTATTAGTAAATCTCAATTTGATGAGATGCCTCTAAAAATATCTCATACAAAATCTTATTTAATGTTAGACTAATTTGAAATCTAGGATTGGTGTAATATACGTGTGAATGATGAATATATTATTTCATTTGGTTTATGTTTGTGTTAATATTGTAATTTGGATGTTGATAAATATGAATCTTAATTTAAAAAAAAATTTAGGATTTTTATTATAATATATGTTTATGCGTATCTATCATGATAGATGATAATAGGTAAGTAATGGGACATTTACAAAGTAGTAAAAGAAGAAAGTGGCAATTCTTCTAATCTTAACATATATAAGATAATCTCATATGTGAAAACTCAAGATTGAGGTAAGTTTAATTATTACAAATTTGACACTTATGAAGTTGAAAAAAAGAACATACTTATGACCAATCTATCATGTATATTCTAGAAGAACTAACCTCGAGTGAAGTGAAGGTTAAGTAGTTTTATCTCACATACATGGGAGTCATATGTCAGTTATGATATATGGTGATATATAAGTCATGAGGCACATGCAATAGTAAATGATTTGTATGGTGGTGACAACCCTGTGAGTCAATTGTTCTTATATGATTTCTATTAGTACTATTCACAGAAAGACATAGGTTGATTATCATGAGTATGACACTTAAGAAACCAAAATCATAATCAGCTTTGTTATCATATCATCTTGCATCTTTAAAAGATTATGGGTTGAAGTATAAAAGTGCATATTCAAAGTAATTATTAAAAGTAGTTGATGCATTACTTAAAAAAAGTAAATATATAAATAATTCATAAATAGAACAATATGTGGCTATGATAATGAAATAGCTAAGAGAAAATGATGAAAAGATTATTATTAGTATTGATAGTCCAAAGATGATATCAACCTTATATGTGAAAAGGGCACTCGGATATTTTTATACTAATTTACTTCTCATCAATAATCAAACATAACATTGACCAAATAATTAAAAAATTTCATTATCCATAAGAAAGTGAGCCAACCCTAAAGTCAAAGTATCTTCTTGAAAATCAAATTCTATCTACTCAACTCGAGTAGTAGTTAATTCACTATTAGTTGACCAAACTTTCTACACAATTCCTATAAAATTGATAACCAAGACTTATATTTATTTTACTACTTATATAACATATATACTTGTAGGACTACATTAGATGAGTAATAATCTCCCAATGAGATTTTGGGATCATATCAATTAATAATAAGTTTTAGCACCCTCACAAATTCAAATTAAGTTTTTGGCACCATTGTCAGAGATTACTTGATTGTAATTTGATTATAAAACTTGAGTTAACATAATTATCTTTATAATATAATAGTCATAGTTCTAGTTGGTTGGATACATTTATTGCTTTGCATTTCTATTATATTTGTGTTGTGTTTTCTTTTTTTTTTTGTTATATAGCCACAACACATACATGAATATAAATAATGAGACCGAGTTAACACATTACAATATAGAAATTGAAATAATAATAAGAAAACTACTAAGATAGAGAGATGATAGAGAGAGAGCATATGAAAGGAACTAGTAGTAATAAAGATCACTAAGGTGATGAAATTTAAGCTTTCCATAATCTCAATCCTCATTAAACCTTGAGGTGATGAATAGTTATTCTAAGATTTAGATGCAATAAAGACAAGTGAATTATTTTGAGTTATAGCCAAATTTTATAGCTATAGTATAACAAAATTAGTATTATAAAAATATTTTAAAAGATCTAAATAATTATATTGTAACTTTCTTAGAGTATGTGATATCTTTAAAAGTAGTTGAGATCTGATGATGACTTTTTCCATTTTATTTGAGTGATAATGCCTAGAGCTAGTTCCTATACTTATCTTGAGATTTGATTGAGAGTTTGGATGAACTTTTGTAAGATTTTTTCATCAAATTCTTCCCACCTCAAATCAGATTTTAACTACTTCTAAAGATAATGCAATTTAAATAAAGGAAAAGATATTATATGATGTTTAGGACTGATACAAATAGCTTTCGAGAAGATGTCTATAACATAGATTTTAAATATAGTTCCACATTAAGATTTTTTACATTGTAATGAACTACATGATGAAGTATATGATTGATACAACCTTAGGTATTTCTATGATGAACAAGTAACATGAGTAAACTCATTATCTATTTGAAGAGCTAGTGAAAAATAACTAGAAAACTTTGAGTGATCGAGTATTTGGAAGTTAGCTGGAGTATTATAGTTGGATAAAATGATTACCATGAGAGCCAAGATGGAATTATTTATTAATAAGTTTGCAGCCTAAAAAGATAAATAATTGAGTTCAGAGAAACTTTCTGTTTTGACATAGTAGGAAACAATACATTTCAACCTTATATATCAAGTGTATGAAGCTAATATTTTGTAGAACAAATAGTTTGTATCTTGGCCTAACAATACTGCTCCCACATACTATCATCCAAACATAAAAATCATGAAAACTTATTATATGAGACTTATGGAAATGTGCAGTAGAAAATATGTTAATTTTAGAAGAATTTTGAAAATAACTCAATGAATAAATTTTAAGGAACCTCAAGCTCAAATTTCAAACACTTGAAGGGAGTAGAAAAACTATCACTTGAAGATAATATACTTGTCTTGTTCATGGAAACAAAAAAAAATGATCTTCAATAGATTCAGATGGAATGGATTGAAATGATGCGAGAACACTCAAACATTATAATAAGATCATTGATAACAACTTGGAAAACTAGTAGTATTGATGAAAAATAAGAGCATGAATGGATTATCGAGTAATACAAGGGCAAATCCAAATAAATACTAGTCCATTATACTAAGAAGCAACAAAGAATTAGATGGGAAACAAATAGAAATAAAATATAAAAGTGAAGATGAACTAGAAGAAGAAGTTATGACTGAAGAAATCATGACCTTTTCCAAATTCATGACATGACCCAATGCTACAACATGAGATTTTGTCACATTTTCTAAAGTTAGAAAGAGATGATCAAAAGGAGATAAAAATAATCCATAGCAATGATCAAAAGGATGTGTAAGAGAAAGACTATGAAAATAGTAAACATCATCATCATCATCATCATCATCTTTTTCATAATGTTTTACAAATGGGAAGAGGGATAATAAATTTGAGAGTTTTCTCAATATTTTCTAGATGTTAGCTAATATTCTATTTGTTAAAGCCTTATCTCATATACCCGATTATGTGAACTTTATGAATGATATAATGAGTAGCAAGAGCATATTAATCATCTATGAAACAATGAATATGCCAAGAGGTGCAGCACTATCATTTAATATAAACTCTCAAAAAAGTTGAAGGATCCAATAATGTTTATGCATGTATTATTGGGGAGCACATTTTTTTGAAGGTATTATGTGATTTAAAATTAAGTGTAAATTCGATACTATTTTGTATAGTGTGAAGATTTAACCTAGGAAGTTTACTCTAACAACTATCTCACTTCAAATGGTTAATCGTTCAATCAAGTTTCTGAATGGTATTAATGAAGATATATTGGTGAAAATTCATAATTTTTTTCTAATAGATTTTATTATGTTGTTATAGGAGAGAACCAATACACTCCATTAAATTTGGGATGACTATTATTTTCCCCTAGACAATCAATAAGTGATATCAAAAATAAAGAATTCGCATTTTGTTTGGACAAAGAACAAGTAAAGTTCAACCATTACAAAAGTCTGTAGAATCTCGACTATGATGATGAAGATTATTAAAAATAAATAGCCTTCTATGCACTACAATGAGACAAATGGAATACTTCAGATAAAAGGATTTTGTGGAATATTATTAGCTCAAATAAGACATAAAATATAATGGATTAGATGAATTTTAGATTAAAGAAAAAAAATAAAAAGTGATAATGAAGAACACTACTACGAAGTCAAAGTCATGAATTCTAGAGAATCAAAGTTAGATTACTACAATAATGTGAAGGACGAGGCAAAAACAATGAAATTTTCAATTTAACAATATAAAGAAATTATTGAGTAGATTTTTGAGATTACATAAGAAGTACAACTAAACAAAATTCCATAGTTGATGATTGACTTACTAGAAGATAAAAACAATATAGAGTCAACAAAAATGAAACATCTAAATGCATGTGAAGGTGAAATAATTATAACAAAGAAAGTCAAAACTCTTGAAGGTATCTTCGTGACTTCATATGCTAAATCAATGAATAAAGTTATGATAGGAGATAATGCCAAGATAATGAAGGAATATAAATGTAAAAAGTAATTGGTGACTTTTTCTAATGCCATGACAAATTTGATCTAAGGAGCAATTCAATATGTCATGATTTCACAAGTCGTGACATTATCAAAAGAGTTCATAAGTAATAATGACATGGCTTCTTCCAAAATCATGGCATCCATAGAAGAAATACTGCAAAGGAGCTACTTTAATGGATTACTTTGTGCTTGAGGAGAAATCAAGAAGAGAAATATAAGTGAAAGACTATATTGAGAAGTTTGTCTAGACTACTAAGATCACTAACTAAATTAAAGATCTAATAAAGGTCTAACTATGAACATTAAACATATTGTTTCATGGTAGAAAACCAACAAATTTATTTTTTATATTGTGTGATGTTAGAAACATTTTTATGTTTTTTATGAATATATACAAACATACTTAGATACCTATATACATAAACACGCAAAAGAAGTTGTGATACAAACTCAATCATGACTTTCTTGTTAATCAATTGAAGTCATAACACTCAAATTTCGATGCAACATTCCTTTTAAAAAAGAAATCATGACCACGTGAAAATTCATGATATTTTTTCATTGGCCATGAAAACCATTAATCTTATTTAAAGCCCTTAATCCTATTTTTTGTAAAATGCTTAACTCTTCTTCTTTTTCACTCCGATAGAAACTTTTATAACCCTAACTATCAAATTTCAGAAAACATGGATGATGAGATGTTGATTTCAAAGTTAAGGGCAAGGAACGAGGTGGCTAACTTTTCTTACAGAAATAAGGAAGAGATGGATGACCTCTATGTTGCCAAAGAATAGGTGAGTGAGGATTTAGTGAGCCTATTACTCATTTTCATGCATTGATTGAGAGGAAAAATTAGGATCGATTATGCATGCACATGGAATGGTAGAATGCAATTATTGTTAGGGACTTTTACTCTAATTTAGAAGATATGCAAGACAAGAGGTCATATGTATGAGGAGTTTGGGTGTGAATCAATATAGAATTTATCAACAAAATATTTATATTGCATGGAGTTGTGAATAATATGACCTTGAAATTTTTAAAGATACAATAGAACTACGAGGAAATCACTAAGAAATTGATGGATGGAAGAGGAGATTGAAGAGCTTCATTGAAAAATTCATATAGACACCTAGTATCGAGAATTGATGGAGGAGAGCACGATTTAGTTATATTTCTTATGCTCTATTTAATAGACAACTCTCCAAGCCTTCACCATCATGCAAAATAGAGTGAAATTACTATTTGCCCTAGTGAAATGATTCAGGATCTATCTAGGAAAAATTCTTGTGAAGTCCATTCTCAATTTCAATAGATTAAATTGTATAGCTAAATAATTCATTCTTTTTTGATTATGATGCTATGTCAAGCTAAGAAAGTCCTGATGAATAAAGTTAGAAATGAATGGTATCCATGGATATCCCCCCTTGACATTGATGGGTATGAAAAGGGTGCTTGAAGGAGTCAAAGAAAAAGACATTTCTGGAAGGAGAAAGATCAATTGAAATAGGGAAAAAGTATCATCATTATCTGAAGTTGACATAAAAGTGATGAAAAAAATGGAAAAAAGTATCAATAAGAATTGATGTACATATTTGAGCACTATTTTAATAGTCAAAGATGTGACTTGGGAAAAATCATCAATATTTTGAAAGTGATGAAGTTAAAGACTGACTATATGGAAGTATTCTTGAGGGTGGAGATACAATCTATGCATATTTTCCTTGTGAAAGAATTAGAGAGAAGAGGCAATTAGTGGGAATAGTGCATGAAAAGAAAATAAGAGAAAGACAAACCTAATGTGGAGAGAATATATGCATTACGGAAGATATATCCCAACAAGAAAGATGCTATATATATAACTTGTTTTGTTAATTTGTTTGTATAACAAAAAATTTTTGTTTTAATATTTTCATGTAGGTGCAGAGAAAAGAAATATTAAGAGGCCAGGAATGTAGCAGTAGCACAATAACGAATGTCCCACTATCCGGTAAATGAGCCGAAATTTTTGGAGTAGAGCATGACCTGTCCGATGATCCGGCCCGCTCTGGTTAATTGAACCGATAATGTTTTTGATATAAATGTAATTTTGTATTTTAGTTTTGGGTTACTATTTTTTTGGATCCGGAACTCTTCATCTTCTTCTCTCTCTCTCTCTCTCTGCACGATTTATCGCGACTATCTCTACGCTGCACATACTGTAAGATATTTTTGGTTTAATTTGTAACACATAAGTATTTTCTGGTAGATGTAGCTAGTCATACCGAGCAACTAGTAAACCACATTATTTCTGGTTTTCTATTTTTGTTTTTATTTTGATTCTGCCATGGTTGGATTGTGGATTAGATATATATATATATATATATATATATATATATATCATTTGTTATATGTTGTTTTGTTGTTTTTTTTCTTCTGAATCACAACTATAGGAGCACAATTGCTCAACAAAAGGGATATTATTTATGGCTGCCCAAGAAAAGTTTGAAGATAAAATTATGAAGATCTTGGAAGAGGTGATAAATGAATGGAGACTAGAGTTATGAAAAGTGCTGAATATTTTGGAAAGCTCTACAATTCTATCACAAGTGGATAAAAGAAAACTATGTGATATGACTTTGTTATGCCATCTAATATTATCAGTTAGATGATATCTAAAAAGCTCATTGGCGAGAGTATCTCATTAACAGAGATTTGTAAGTACACAAATCGTACAAGTAGTAAAGAGGACTTTCAACTAGATATCAATCTCATTGGAATTATATCAATAGTTTGATTATTCAATAGCAAGACAATTTAATTCTAGTAAAATAGATATTTAGATTGTGGGATCAATCTTAGATCCATATGATTATTTATTTAATTTATGTAATGTATATTCAAATTGACTTGAATTATATTATGTTTGTACATAAAAGTAAGGTTGTGGTATTATATAATGATTTATTTTCCTAATGGCATATAAGATGGTTATCAAGATGGAGTTCATCCCAATATTGATATACTCATAACTATCCCCTTAGTACATCATAACTAAAACAACAAATCATCTTTATTGAGAGTCTTAGAGGACATAACTTATTTGAGTGATAATGAGCTTAGCAAAGAGATTATGATTTATAAATTGGTTCAATTAATGCAAGATGATACATTACAATTTGGTCATTTTGAGAAAAAAAATGGTTAGTCTCACAACCATTTAGACAAAACTTTCTCTTTGTATGATTGCATTCCAACATTATCTTTCTATTCTAATATAATTATATTTTAGAATAGTTTGAATTCCAATGTAATCTAACATGGGTGATTCATCTTGAATGCAAGATGTATGAACCTTCTCAAGATGGTAAATTTTAAGATTGAAAAATTGCATCATGGTTTTGATAATGTTGGCAACATGATGGGCATTCTACTCACCCTTTACTTTGATAAAATGCTAACTACTAATGATCATCACTTACTTATACATGTAAAGTCTATCCAAGCATTGAAATTGGCCTTCCATTCATCTCTTTTCTTGAGGGGGAAGGACACATAATAACTTTTTAAATGTGCCCCATTAGTGCAAGATTCTTTTTTTAGTGTTGTATTAGAATGTATTTCATCTCAGATAGTAAGTGCCATAACTAGGACCATATGTGTCCATGTATGTGGTCTCTCAAAAAACTATGAATTAGATTGAATTGTTGAGAATAATTCATTGAATCATGACTAGTACCCTACTTTAAAAAATGGGATTTTTCATAATGTTAATTTCATAATAAAAGGTACAATGGTTGGGAAATCTCTTACAAAGTGGAGCAGCATGGGCCGTTGAGAGGAAAAGTGGTTAGTTGGATCGAAGTGAATAAGAGTATATTAGCCAGAAAGAGATAGTAAATAAGCTAGTAGGAGATGAATCCATGTGGAAGATGGGTTTGAGGTAAGCTATACCTATGGTCTCGAGACACCAATAGACATGGGCAATTAAATTGACTAGAGGATAGAAATGGCCATCAGAAACCCACAAGTCAGACACTACAGAATGTATAATACTTGAATCTTAGTCAATAATCACTAGGCTGGATCATCTAGATCAATGGTTCATGCGATGGAATGAACAAGATTTGATTGTGGACATTAGTCTTACAGAAAATTATTGGATGGTTAACATGAATCAACCATTTGACCCTAAACATTGGGATAAGTCTGGAGTGGTAGTTGGCTGATCTGAAATCATATAATTAAAAATCAACTTCAGAAGTCATTTTTTAAGTTACTAACTCAAACCTCACTCTTTTGAATTTTGAAACAATTTTGAGGAAAATATGTTTTAGACTAGTCGAGATGAATATTTGATCAACTCATGGTATTTTTTGAAGGTAGTTAATCACATGAATAACTATTATAGCTTTTAATAAAAATAATAATGGTTTGAGTCAAGGAGTCCTAGTTACTAATCTGACCTTCAAGTTTTGGTTTTAGAAATACTTATAAGTAAAGAAGGTTTTTGGTTGGAAAAAATGGATATTTGACCTAATCACAATCTTTTTGATAGAATGGTAGGTAATCATGGGGAAACCACCATAACTTTCAATAAAGGTACCATTGTGACTTCATTTGGATGATTTGAAATGTCCAAACTATGCTATGATTTTTGGAGAATAACACCTTGATTTCAAAATGAATCCAGAGAAAAATCAATCCCATGATTTTTTAATGATGTAAAATCTTCTCTTTTTTCTTCCACAATGGATAATCTACGAATGTAGCTATTTGGAACTCAATGCACTATCTTTTAAGGGTTTCATGTTGGTGTTATGATGACATATTTGTATTGAAATTAGGCTTATAATAAAAATATTTCATTGAATGGTGAATGATTGTGAAATTAGATATAATTTGAGTAGAACTAGAGAACTTAGTTGAAAGCTAATTTGGAGAATATAAAATTAAAGGAAAAGCGATGACATTTCCAATATCACCACTTGGTTATACTAGTACAAGCTTCTTATATAATCATAGTAAACTTTCTTGAATGCAACTCTATAAAATTAGAGGTGTCAAACGAGTCGTACCGGGCTGGCCCAACCGTGCTTTCGTGCAGGGCTAGGCACAGCATGGTTACTATACTATGTTGTGCATGGCTCGGCACGGTTCTATGGAGGTCAATCTGGCATGGGCTCGTGACATGAATCTGCAGGTTCATCCTGGTCGGGCTGAACCCTAATTTAAAAAAAATTAGGGTTTGGCAGCGCGCCACTATGCCACCCTCCCACTACGATTTTTCTTCACTATCGTGGCTTGGCAAGCCTCGCCCTTCGGGCTCAGCTTCTACCGCTGGGACGGTATCTCGGCTTGTGCCGAGATACCATGCCAATGTGCCATGGTGCCATGTCGGGCCAGGCATGACACATGGCCTGGTTGGCCTTGACACGACACGACATGGTTGGTGCCGTGGATAGGCACGACAGGGGCATTAGCATGGGAAATTCTCGTGTCGTGCCTGCCCAGGCACGACCAAATCATACCATGCCTCGTGCTGGACCAGGCCGGCCCGGCCCTGTTGACACCTCTATATAAAATAAGGGATGATAATCATTGTAGGTTATGTATACCACCTAGTTGCCATACTTTTTTTACTATACAATACTTTTTATGGCTATGATATTTTCTTGGAGTCATGACTCATTAATAATAAAACATAATTTCAACGACTTTATTTTTATATCATGACAACTAAGTGTCACACTATTACTTGAAGTTTAGGTATTTTACACCACAATATATTCCTTACATAGCCAAAATCTTATAACACTATAATTTTTAGTCCTAACATACTTTTTCCACCATGTTTTTTTACTCTATATATAAAATACCTAAGTCATAGCCATGCTTGTTATTATGACTTTATGTTCTAGAAAACAAATATCTTAGTCATGACATTCTTACTACCATAACTGTGTGCAAAGAGATTATATATTAGTCATTACATTATTATCATCTCAATTATTGGTTCTAAGGAACAATTACCCTTAGTCATAGTATTCTTGCTATTAGGATATTGAATTCCAAAGAAGAATTATTTTAATCACAATAATCAATGTCATCATGACTTTTATACTCTTGAGGATCTTCAAAGAAATGACAAAGTTGTAACTTCAACTTAAAGTCACAACTTCCAGCTTAAAAGTCACACAAATTCAAGATTTAAAGTTTTTGCCAAGGAAGGATAAAGATTCAAAATTTGAGGCCAAGAGCATGCAAAAACCTAGGAAGCATGAAATCCAACCCTCCTACATAGGGACAAATTCAAGCCAAACATGAGTAGAGATTAATTGTGAAAAGGATTTGATACTTAGATCCTCATACTAATTGTCATTGGGAACCCTCTATTTGACGAGATAAACCACAAAATATCTAACATGAAATCTTTCCCGATGCTATACTAAACAAATATCTAGAATTAATTTATTATATTTGTGCATGGTGATTATGGATGTATGATATTTTATTTGTGGTAATATTATATTTGGAATGTTCATAGATGTGGATATTATTTAGAACAAAATTTAGTATTCTACTCAAATATAGATTTATGCATATTGGTTGTGGTGGATAGTAATATGTAAGTTATAAGACACACTCACGAGATTCAACCCGAAGAAAGTGACAATCATTCTACTCTTATCTCATAAGATAACCTATGTGTAGAAACTTTAAGGTAATATAAATTTAATTGATATAAGTATAATACTCATAAAACTAAAGCAACAAATGCATTTATAGCCATTAAATCATGCACATTCTAAAAGTACTAACTTTAATATGATGTGTCAGTTATATAAAACATTTAACCTAGGAGTTTTATCATAGCATGTGAGTCATGTGTTGATCATAATAGATAATAATAGGTAAGTCATAAGACATGAAAATAAAGGTATTTCATAAGGTGAAATTAATAGAAGACATTAATTGTCACAAGTATTATACTCATAAAGCTGAAAGTGTAAACATAATTATTATCAATCATTTCATATCTTTTATGATATTAAAGGTTAGAGAAAAAAAATACATACTCAAAGTAGTTATTAAGGATAGTTGTTGTATTTCCTAAAAAGAATAGATGTGTTGATAATTAATGAATGGAACAAGTGTGATTTCAATAGTAAAATACTAAAGATACAACTACGAGAAAATTTATGATAGTTACATTCCAAGATCGATAATCACCTTGTAAGCCAAGAGGGTGCTAGGTCAGTTCAATATTTATGTACTATACTCCAATAATTAAATTTAACATTGCCTTAATAAGATAAAAAAATTATAATACACAAGAAATTAAGTCAACCATAAAGTCTAAGTATCCTTTTTAGACTCAAGTTTATCTATTCAACTATTACAACTATTTATTTACTATTTGTTAATCAAATTATTCACATAATTCCTATAAGGTTGATATCTGGACTTACATAATTTTTATTACTTGGATGACCTAAATGCTTGCGGATCTCCTATGTTTGAAATCAATCACCCAATGATTTTTTGGGACCATGTTACAAATAATTATTTTTGATATTATAGCAAAGTTGTAATAAGATTTTATTATCATTATTAGAGATTATTTAGTTGGATTGGTCAACTTAGAGGTGTTAAATGGTGCGGGCCCAGCATGGTTCAGCCGTGCCCAAGCCCGGCACGACATGCTACAGTACTGTGCCAAGCATGTGGGCATGGTAAGTGTGACCATGCACCGAATATGGTCAATACGAGAGACGCCCGATAGGTGAGGCTCACTGAGCCCCGTACGAGGTGAAGACGCGTGGCGGCACAACATCGCGCCGCCAAAACCCTAATTTTCAAAAAAAAATTAGGGTTTTGTTAGACCCGACGAGGGCTGAACCCGGTGGTTTTCGGGCCGCGTACCTATGCCGGGCCAGACCTCCACAGTATTGTGCATGGTCCGGCCTGTTAGCCCAGTTGGGCGACCTAAAAATGGGATGGGCCGGGCCGGGCCAGCATGTTTGACACCTCTAGGTCAACATGAGTTGATACAATTATCTTTGTAAAAGTATAATTCTATTTCTAGTTGGTTTGATAATAATTTTTTTCTGTGTTTGTTTTGTTTTTGTGTTTTTGTTTTGTTTTTTTTTATTTATTTTGTAAATATTATATTTATATAAGGCAAAGATCTAGATCAAAGTTAACATCATTAGACTTAGAAATTAAGATAATAAAAATTATCTTGAGATAAAGAGTAGAGAGATAGAGCTAAAATGAAAGATAATTATAATAATAAAAATAACCAAGGGGGTGAAGATAATTATCTTGGGAGACTATTACTGGCCAATATTGAAGAATAGATACTTTGGGATTCTAATGCAACAAATATAAGAAAACTACTTTGAGTTGAAGCATATCCTCATGGTCAAGTTGTGGGACATCATGAAAATGAATGGAATTAGGCTAGATGCGATAAAGTTAAGACTTTTGTTATTTTTTTGAAAGTCAAGGCTATGATCTAATTCCAGTGCTTATCTTGAGGATCAATTTAGAGTTAAGGTAAACTTTTGCAAGCTTTCCTCACCAAGTTCTTCCAACCTCAAATTATCTCTCAACTAAGAAGAGATAAACCAATTCTAACAAGAGGAGCATGATATGTTATATGATACTTGAGATTGATTTGTAGATCTACTAAAGAGGTATCCATAACATGAATTTAATTTTATAGTTCAAAGCTCAAACCATGTACAATGATTTGAACAATATGATGAGGTACATAGTTGATAAAGCTTCAAGTGGTTATATCATAAACACACCTTGAGGAAATCTATTTTTTATTTTAAAAGCTAGAAAATAAGAAAATACCAAATGTTAAATAAAAGAGCAATTGGAAGAAAGCTAGTTGAGGCATTGGAGTTGGGCAGACTGATGGAAATTAAGGAGAAATGATATGTATTTTCCAACAAATTTAGAGCTCAAAATGACAAAAAACTTAGTGTGAGATAAATGACCATCTTGTAATAGAAGGAATTGACTAATTTGGACCTCATCTATAGAAACGAGATTTTATTTTCTCACCCAACAACAATTCCTCAATATATTTTCATCCAAATGTGAGAAATCTTATAAGTATTTGAATGTGCAGTAGAATATGAGATGAACTTAGAATTTTTTTTGGAGTAACTCAACGAGATATCAAATGTAAGGAGCCTTGAGTTCAAACTAAGCCATCCAAAGAGAGTAGAAAAGCTATCATAGGATGATAACATTCTTGTGCTACTGATGGAGACAAAGAAGAGGAATAATTTATAGAAAGATTAGATGAAAAATAGTGAAATAAGACTAGAAAACATGAACATGGCGATAAAGTTATTTGAGATGTAACTTTGACAACTAGCACTATCGATAAAGGAGAAGAATATAAATGGATTACCAACCAATACTAATAAAAATCCAAAGAGGTTCATATCCATAATTCTTTGAAGCAACAAAAAGAATTAGAAAAGTAAAAAAGAGAAGAGAATTCAAAGAGGATGTCAAAGTAGAAGAGGAAGTTGTGACTGACAAGGTCATAACTTTTCCCAAAGTCATGCCCTTGACATTGCAACTTCCAATGTTGTGATATTTCTGAAAGTCATGACACTTCTAAAACATATTGTCCAATTCATTCTACTAGCTATAACACATAAAGATGTGAAATTAGAAGAGAAAATACAAAGTAATTGAAGCAATGAATAGAAAGATAACATGCTACCACATAACAACTATCCAAATGGCTAACAAACTTTCCAAACTAATATTACTTTTCAATACCAATTTAGAAAATAAATACTAGATGAGCAATTCAAAAGATTACTCAATATCTTTAGAAAGTTAGAAATAAATATTCTTTTAAATGTAGCTTTGTCCCAGATGCCTCACTATGTGAAGTTTATGAAATACATCATGAGTAGCAAGAAAAGATTAGACAAATAGAATAAAAAATATAACTGAGATCTATAGTGCAACCATTCAATGTAAACTTCAAAGAAAACTCAAAGATCCAAATAATTTAATGATTCCATGTATTATTGGGAAGTATACTTTCTAGAAGGTACCATGTGATTTAGGATAGAGTGTTGACTTGATGAAATTATCCATATTCCATAGGTTAAATTTCAGTGAGATAACTCAAACTTCTTCCTTACTACAAATTTTAGATAGATTTGTCAAATATAATTGAGATAGATTATTGAAGATGTTCCAGTCAAGATTGGTAAATTTATTTTTCATGCTACTTTTATTGTGCTAGATATAGAATAAGACAAGTATGCCCCATTGATTTCAAGATGACCATTCATAGTGACAAGATAAGCTGTGTTTGATGTCAAGAAGAGTAAATTCACACTTTATGTATACATAGTCTCCTATGCATAGTCTTCTATGCATAGGAGACTATGCATAGTCTCCTATGCATAGCCAAAAGACGCAAATTAGATTTTAGATGAACGAACTTCTTGGATAATTATTAGCTAAAAGAAGATAAAAATGCCGATGAACTAAAAGAAGTTTTGGATATAGAAAATATTGTAGTAGACTTGGATGATGATAATCACTTCGAAGTCACAATATTTTTGAAGTCACAACAATATAAGAACTAAAGTAAAATAACTTTGAAGATGTTGAAGAAGAGACCAAAACACCAAAATTCTCACTGTTATAACATGTTGAAATGATGAAGGAAATTTTTGAGACTATAAAAAAAGTATGAGAATACAAAAATCCAGTATTGAATCATGTACCATAAAAGAAAGATGAGCTGAAGACAATTATTATCGATTATCAAAAGGGAGAAGATGCTAATTTGTTGTGTAGAAGAAAATCATGACTAAACAAGTAGGAAAATAGAAGGATAGAGTCATGGTAAGAGAAGAAGAATCGATATAGATGAAAGTGAAACATAAGCTTAAAGAAGAAGCTATGACTTATTTCAAAGATGCAACACAACTATTCCATAAAGGAAATATTACCTTTGTGAATTCATAGCAAGTCTCAACCTTAGTGAAGAAAATAAAAACCATTGATGCAGTTATTATTCATAAAGTCGTGATATTTACTAAAGAGCATCTCAAAGAAAAAAGCCTAATAAATGAAATGATATTGAAAGAGAATTTCAAAAGATGAGATGAGGAGAAAGACCATACAAAAAAATTAGCATGAACTACTAAAATTATCAATTGAATTAGAGATCAAAGTATCGAGTTAGCTAAAAATATTAAACATAGTACCAGGTGGAAGAGGACCCAAGATTTACTTATACATACACCAAAAAAAGTCACAACACCCAAACTTAGCCATGACTTTCTATCAAGTCAAATAAAATAATAACATTCAAACTTAGTAATGACACTCAAACTCCTTCATGATTATATTTTATAGAAAAGTCATGACCATGCATAAGTCTCTGCTCGTTTTTTAGCAGCTATGACTAAACCCTAACCATATAAAATGCAGTAATCCTAATTTTTTGAAAAACAAATCTTCTTCTTTTACTCCGCTTTCAACAAAACTCACTACAACACCTATTTTCAAAAATCAAAGCAAAAATAGAGAATAGAATATTAATTTTGAAGCTTAGAGCAAGAAGAGAGGAGAGAGGAGACTAAGATGAGTAACAAGAATAAAAGAAAATGATAGAAGCTATACACCATTGAGACTTCTTCCCAAGTCATGATGCCCAATTCAACATTTTTACTAGAGAAAAGAAAGAGATGGATGACTTCTACCCTAGCTAAGAAGAATTTTGTGGGTGAGTGGGCATTCATAAAATTTATTTCATCTTTCTAGCAGTTGATACAAAGGACTTGATATATATTTTCACCCACATGAAATGGAGCAATGCAATGATTATGAGAGAGTTTTATTTCAATCATTAAGGCATGCAAGATAAGTATACTACGTACTAGGAGTTTGGGTATGTTTTGAAAGGAAATTTATTAATATTGTTTTTGGATTGTATGAAACGATGGTTGAGGTTTCAAATGGGCTGGGTAGCCAGGGCATGGCTCGAGGCTAGACTTGGTTCAATAGTGCCTAGATTGGCACAACACTGTCCAAAACCATGCCTCGGGCCGAGCCAGACCACTCCATGGCATAGTTTGTGCTGTGCTAGGCCGAAATGAGTCATGCATTTTGTCGGGCCAGGCACAACTCTGTGCCTGGCCTGACGACATGGTTAACTGGCTCGGGTGACTGCCCTCCCCATCACAAGTCAATTTTTTTAAAAAATAATCAACCATGTGGTTGATTATAATTGGCCTGCTCAAAAGCCGACCACCCATCGATCATGCACTCGGGGCCATGCCACCATTGACCATTTAGCACAGTCAGCATGGCCATGCCATCGTTTTCCATTTAGCATGGTCAGGCATGCTCGTGTACTTGGCCATGCCCACCATGCCATGCTGGGCCCGTAGACCTCATTACCATTCCATGTTAGCACATCACAAGAATTTAACCATGTTTTGCATGGCACGTCATGGTGGCATGGTCATGAATTGAAAAAATAGGTCGTGTCGACACGACACGACCTATTTGATACCTCTAGAGTATGGATGATATATACTTCAAAACCTTGAAAATACAACTAAACTATAAGACAACCACCAAGACATTGATGTATGATAATGGTAGTTGGAGATTTTTATCAAATAATACCAATGGGTACTTAATGAGGGGAGAAATCAAAAAAGATACAAGCTTTGGTTGTATATTTTATGATCTATTTTATAGTCAACTATTCACTTCTCCACCATCATGCATGATAATGCGATATTACTTTATTTACTAGTGAGAGGTTATAGGATCCATGTGGAGAAGATATTAGAAAGGTTCATCCTCAATTTTCAAAAAGGAGAATTCTTAGGTCACATCATCCAATTCTCCTTTATTATAATACTATGCAAAATCAAAAGAGTCTTAACTTTTTATGGGAGTCACATATTGACCATATTAGATGATGACATATAAGTCATGGGTCACATATAACTAAAGGTATTTTATAAGATGTTGATGGTCCTATGAATTACTTTCTCTTATATGATTTCCATGGGTGAAAGCAATATGAAGACATATATTAATTGACACTAATATAGTACTCACAAAATTGAAAATATAAATGTAATTATCATCATATCACATCTTTTATGATATTAGAGGTCAAAGAATGGAAATACATACTCGAAGTAGTTATTAAGGGTAGTTGATATTTTACCCAAAAGGAGTAGACAAAATGATAACTCACGAATCAAATAAGTGTAGCTTTAGTGTTAAAATATCGAAGACACAACTATGATGGGATTATCCTTAGTAGTGATAGTCTAAGGTTGATAATTGTATGCCAAGAAGGTACTTGGTCAATTCAATACATATTTATATATTATTCCAATAATATATAAATTTCATCATATACAAGGATGTAAGTCAATCCTAGAGTCTACATATTTTTTTAGACCCAATTTTATCTATTTATCTCAAGCAACTATTAGTTCGCTATTTGTTGGTCATACTACTCATATAATTCTTTTGAGATTGATATTTACACTTATGTCCTCTTTATTACTAGTATGACATGTATACATGTAGATCACCATTGAAAGAAATCAATTATCCAATAAGATTTTGAGACTATGTGACAAATGATCAATTTTGACACTAAAACAAAGTCACAACAATGCTCTACATATTACCTTTCTTAGGAAAAAGGGAAATTTACCTATATAACACATTCCTCCATTTAAAATATCAATGAATGATAATCCACTATAGAAATTGGTTCATCAATTCTGTGTGTATCGATAGGAGAATAATTTTACTCTATATATTTTTTTTCATCCTCCCAACAACAAGTAAAAGGTGATATTAACTTTATATAATGATAGAATAATCAATCAATTCCATACTAGACATTCATCCATCCACACAAAATCTTATGTTAGCCTCCCTGGAAGATAGAATAATTAATCTCATGCTACTAAGTAGAGAGATGTTCATGTATTCTAGAACATTGCGTGCCAACCACAAATCACTCCTAAGTAATCCATAACCCATTGAACAATAAAGTAACCATACAATTTGTCTTAGAAGTTAGTATCCTTATAAAATCACCCTAGTTATCCAACTATTAAATGAAAAATGGAAATGATTTTTTAGGAGGAAGGCAGCACCTAGATTGTAATATGGGCAATCAAAGTTTAAACTTTTCAATATATGATTTATTTTAATCCAATTTATAATTTGTTTATTTTCTTAGAAGCATACTTTTCAGAACTTCAATATAGAAAAAGCTTTGAATACAATATTAATTAACTATATCAAATAATAAAAAGAAACAATGGAAGACACTAAAATTAGCCTAGAATTAATGTCCTAGGTCAATAGCTTTTGTGAGAAAAGCTAGGATATTGAATCAATAGATTGTTAAGATTTATAATAGTTCAATTTGAAATATTTAATTGAGATTCTAGATAGTGAGACAAATTGAGTAAGTTCATGTGCAAGATAAATAATGTGCAATTGTGGAATATCTAATGATAATTTTTTTGTTGTTGTTGAATCTCATGTCATTTATTTTTTATAAATTTATCTAAGTGTAATGATATGAATAATTATAGTGATGTTGATTTGGGAGGAGCTAGAAATATGACTAAACTAATATTGCAGATGATCTCCGATGGAATTATAGTCCTGAATTAGGGATAGACTTTGGAATGCAATATTTTTTAGAAAATGTTAGTTTCATAATAATGAATGAGACGGTGTTCAATTATCTTTTTCAAGTGATAATTGCCATATTTGGAAGATAATTTGATATATATGAGGTGGATGATACTTTTAATCACTATAAATGTTTTGAGAAGTCTCTACACACAATGAAAATTTAATTGAAAATTATTGTGTTTCATAATTCATTCTATGTGGCAGGGTAATGTTTTGAATAATGAATAAGATTCGAAGCATCTTTTAAAGTGAATTTATGATTGATGGCTTGTGTCCAAAATGGGATAAAATAGTAATGACTAGAGTAATGCTAAAAATGTTTTAGGGGAGTGAACTTGAGTTTTTTAGCATCCAATGTCCCATTTGTCAGAAAAAAAGTAACTTCAGCATTTTAGAGTTTTGAGTTATGTAATCATATCTATCAAGTCAATTTGTAATTGTCTAACTATAAATCAAACAAAAAGGAAATTCCACCCATTCCAATTTCCAATCCATGGTGTCTTTTTCATGATTTTTCAACTTTAATGATTCTTTGCCATAAATGAAGAAAGTAAATATTATGAGAATTTCTTTTTGACATATTTAATTAATTTCCTCCATAATTTAGGGTTTAATTGGTTTGTTAATTTGTTTATCTGTGCACTCCAATTCACAAGTGAGAATTTATTAATAATAGAACTGATTTATTTTTAATTCCTTTAAGTAAAAATTCAAAGAAACAACATCAAAAACAACACATTGTGATTACACAGTATTGTTTTTTTAAAATACTACAAAAACTCGCTATAAAATAAATCAAGCATAACCCTTTCTTGATAATAGAACTAAATTGAACATATAAAAAAATTGACATGATTGTTAATGCACAACACCAATGTAAGTAAATCTAAAATACCAATCCATCAAGTAAGTATTGTCCCCTTGTTAGAAGACTCTAGTATCAATTGAAAAGGTATGGTTTATTTTTGATGACACCACCAAAATAATATGCAACAAAAAAAAATTGAATCACAAAATAACTTAGGGTGGATAGATCATGAATAGATCATATTCTGGTGAATTCTAGGGTCAGTGTGCAACTCTTTGGATAATCAATAGAATGTATGTTATACATGAAATGGTTTGTTCTTCTAACTTAACCACACATTGACACCCTTCCAATCCTTGATAGCTTGCTAAGTTTGGCTCTGTAAATATATGAAACACTACAATGGTATCATGCTTAATGGGTATCTTTTGATGACCATCATTAATTAATGATTTTATTGTTCTCACATACTAATTCATTGCTTGATCCTATTTTTTTTTCTATGCTTTGCTCAAAGAAATCATGGAGTGAAGATAATATTAATAAAGAGGTGGATGACTTAAGCTTTTTCCACATATAGTGATTTATCTAGGACATGAATGTTAAGCTGTCTCTATTATTCACATCATCCCTATGCTCTCCTAAATATTGCCTTTTCAAAAGTTTTATAATAGGAATAAAATGGAAATTCAATAGAAATTAGAAACTAAGTGAATTAAATATGCAAGGCTAATGAATGTTGGTTATTCCAAATATTTTTGATTAGATTTTTCTTGAATAAGCCAAATATTTCCTAATTCATTGGAAATGAATCAATACAATAAGCTAGGATAATGATGAACCAAAGCAACAAATACTTTTATAAGATAATCTATTGTGCATGTTTTATAAGAACTAACTCTTAATTAATGTGTGTATTTTATAGAATATATTTTTAAAGGTTTTTAAGTATATGTGTCACGAATCATCATGATATTTAAGAGAAAGTGTATATTAATTATGCATGTATGGTGCTAATGAAGCCAAATATGAAAATACTTTTACTATCACATGAGTTTACAAATATAAGACATGAGGTTGACTGATATGAACTTATGGATGTATGATAATTATGCATGTTAATTATGCATGTATGATGCTAATGAAGCCAAATATGCAAATACTTTTACTATCACATGAGTTTACAATTATATAAGACATGAGGTTGAATAATAAATAAATATATATGAAGAAACCATCAAGGATAGTCGAAGAGTTGCCTAAAAGATATGAACTTATGGATGACCATTGAGTAGAGATGGTCTGTTATTTTAGTAGTAAAGTATTGATGGGATTGTTATGCAGGGTTGATCATTGAGGATAACCCAATACTCGATAACCACATTATATACTAATAAAGTATTAAGAAGGTATTTCTACAATAATCTTATCTTTGTTCTATAACCAAGCCTAATAATATCTAAACTATTTGCATATGTCATCATGCATAATGAAATGTACTTACCATAAAATTTAAGAATATTGCCTAAAACTCAGTCTTATCCTTTCAACTAGAGATATAGTTGACTGATAGTTGGTTGATCAAAATACCTATATAATCTCAGTAGGATCAAAATCTAGATGAAAAATCCACTACTACTTTTATGACTTGTTTACTTACTGACTAGTTGGATAAGAGATCTTCATACAATGAGGTTTTAAGACTTTACTTAATCCTAATCTTTAGGCATCGTAACAAAGATTACAAGTTTTTAGTACCAATGCTGATAATTATTTAGTTTAATTAGCCAACTTTATTTGACATAATTATCTTTGAGAAATGATAATTCTATTTTTAGTAGTCTAGATATCAATATCTTATGTTGTACTTCGATTTGATTTCTTAACTTGTGTTACTTATTTGTACTTTTTTATTAGCATTTTTTTTAATTTTGTCACCTCCAATCAATATAGTAAAATTCTGAGATTGAGTTAACACATCGGGACCCAAAAAAAAGATAATTAAAAAGAAAAGAACTTGAGAAGTATAAAATGAATATGTATAGCCTAGTATATCAATATGATGAAGCCAATTTCAAACCAAGCAGTGAACCCCATCTCATGCCTAATGGCAACCTAGACTAGTTTTATTCTTAGAATGTGGTGAGCTATGAAGATCAGGGATTTTGGAGCTATGAAGAGATAGAAATTGATAGTCCTCATCAAATCTCCAAAGCTTCATTTGATGATATAATAACCACGTTGCTAGGAGAGAGAAAGAGAGCGAATGAAGTGGAAAAAAAAGTTATTGAAATGATTAGAGAAGAGACTTGAAGACACTAATTTGGTTGTGCTTAAAGAAAATGCTACATCATAACTTTAAGTGGCTAAAATGATTTTTTTCAATAATGAGAAGGAATCCATGAGAGTTGAAGGAGCCATGACATATCATAATGTTGTGATCAAAACAAAAAAAAAGTACGATTTGTGCACTCACACCAAAAATCTATGTGGAAATTACTATTGAGGTAGTCTCCCACATAGTATTACTGGCTAACATAAAAAATACATGAAGAAAGGAATTAAAAGACTACATGGAAAAATTGACATGGACTATAGAAGTTATAGATAAAGTAAATATCTAATTATTTATATTAAACAAATCACTACTTGGAAGGCAACCCAAGAATTATTTTTATATGGTGTGATGAAATAATTATACCCACTCATATACATCCTTTTACACCTAAAACAATTAGTCATGAAAATCAAACTCCACCACGACTCATTTATATGTCTACTAAAAGAAGCAGCCCCAACACACTATAACACTCAAACTTATTCATAACAAATATTTATGGAGGATGAATATAATACATTTTTTATAAAGAGGGAAAATAATTGCTCAAACATAGTAATTATTTTAGCATGAGGGCTTATTTATTATACTAAATACTAGTTATTTTGGTGATTATTCAGAATGTATTGTATAAAAAAGAGTTTTAAATAAATAATTTCACTAAATTGTGGTATGTGATAGTGAAAATTTTGTGATGTATTAAAACTAGTTATTTTAAAATGAATAATTTCACATAATTTCACTATAATGAATAATAGTGAAATTATGTGATTTTTGTATAAAAAAATGGAGACTTGGTGAATTGTTGAGAAGGTTGAGAGTATAAAGTTATGTAAATTTGTAACATTTCTTATATTATGAATTTGTTACATATCATTTAGTTATATGATAGTTTTAACATTTATTATTAGCTGAAACTCTACACAAATAGTCATGATAATCTTCATATGCGAAAACTCTATAATATGGTTGACACAGTCATTTCACTTTGTAATATTTTTTTTTTGGCTTTGAAATTTTCCTGAGTCACGACTACACTAACTATAATATCCTTTGTGATTATGACATTAATTTTATATTGCATCAACCAAGTACTCCACAAGTACTCAAAGCCATGAAAAACCTCTAGCACCATGATTTTTTTATTATAGAGACAATAAATCTAAGGCAAACACCACAACAATATTCCAAGATCCATGACTTTTAGCTATAGAAAATTCCAGAATGTAATACTTGAGCTATTACCATTTCTATGGCCATGACTTTGGAGAAATGTTCAAAGCCATAACCTATTTACATTATAGTGATTTTAAGTTAAAAAGATAAAATGTGTAGCTATAACCATTCTCAGTACCATAGTCATATCCGATGTAAGAGAGAGATCAAAACTATGGCATAGTCTCATCACTAAGACTTTGTGTTCTAAAGATGAAATATGTAGCCATGGCCCATGGCCATTCCAAGCACTATGGCTATCTGATGCAAAAGAGATACCAAAGCTATAACTCATTTCCAACACCATGATTTTGTGTTCCAGTGAAAAAATATGTAGCCATGGCCATTCCTAGTGTCATGACCATTTGATGGAAGAGAAACTTAAATGTTGTGGTCCATTCCTAGTGTTGAGACTTTATATTTCAAAGAATAAATGTGTAACCATAGTCATTTTCAATGTCATGACATTCTAAATATAGAAACATATCAAAGAAGTGACTTTTTACTAAATGTCCAGGCTTCCAACTTAAAGTCTGCACCTAGTCTTTCAAGTATAAAAGAAAACATTGAGAATTGCAAAAAAAGAGTTGTAGGGCATGAGAAAATAAATGAAAGTTATGGTTTTGATTCATGAGAAAATATGTGACACAAGGCACAAATATAAACACTAAGTGAGAGTGAATTTCAATCCTCTCTAATAAAAATTTCAAGATACACAATAGAGTATTGTGATTTCTAGTTTGATTCTTAGATTATCTTGAGTGTTATCATTATGAACCCAAAATTTTATGATATGTATCTTTAATTATCTCATGTGAAATTTTCCCGAATGTCAGATTACATTGATGTCTAAAGTTGTTGTATTTAATTACATGTGATGAATGCTTTATGAATGAATTTAATGTTTAGATTTTGTTGTGGTTTGGATATTGATGGATATTGTAATTATGTAAAGCCTAAAACTAGGGTTTTACTATTAGTGGATTTCTGGTTTCTATTATGGTGGATAATAATTGTCATAAATCACATTCATACATAATGATAGAAATAAAATGACAACCCTTCCATTCTTGATACACAAGATAACCATATTCATTAGAAGTTAATAATGAACTATGTTAATCATGTGAGTATGATAATTATGAATCCAAATGCATGAATATTTTTATAAGTCAATCCATTGTATGTATCTTAGAAAAACTGACTTTTAATTGATATAGATATTTTGATAGAACATTTTCTTAAAAGTTTTGCATTTAGTGTGGGAGTTGAATGTCATCATGGTAGTTGGTGATAGGTAGGACATGAAACAAGCATGATTAGAAGTAACCCATAAGGTGATGTTAGTTTTACAAGTTTCTTTCTATCATATGACTACCACCAATGAAATTTAAGAGAAAATAAATATTAATTATATGAGTATGGTGCATACGAAGCTAAAAATGCAAACCCTTTTACTAATAGATCAATTTATGTATATATGACACATGAGGTCAGATAATAAGGACACGCATATGAAGCAACAATCTAGAATAGATAATGAGTTTCCTAAAAGGTTCTTACTTTCAGCTTCTTAAAATACAAAGAGGTTGACTATGAGGAGACCATGATTGAAAAGGTCCTAATAGTTAATAACCACATTATATGCTAATAGAGCACTAGGATATTTTCATAATAATCCTACATATATTTTATAAACAAGTTTAATAATATCTAAACTATTTAGATAGACTATCATGCATAATAGAATACATCAATCTTAGAATTTAAGAATTTTACTTATAACCTAGTCTTATCCTTTCAACTAAAGTAGTTTGTGACTGATTGTTGGTTGATCGAACTACTTATACAATCTTTGTGGGATCAAAATCTAGACAAAAAGTCTTTTTAACTACTTTTATGACCTGCATACTTGTGGGATTGGTTAGATGAGATGCACTCACCCAATGATATTTGAAACTTCACTTCATCCTAAAAATTGGGCATCATAACAAAATCATAATATTATGGCGATGTAATTGTATAATATTTATATATATGATAATGTTATGGTTTTAATGATGATAAATATAGATTCTATTTAAAATTAAAATTTAGGATTTTCTTTATATCTTAGATTTATGTGTGTTGGCTATTTTGGATGATAAGTAAGTCATAGTCATATTCATTGGATATGATAAGAATGAAGTGAAAATCATTCTAATCTTAATACCTAAGATAAACCTGTTGAGACTAAGATAAGTTTAATTAATATAATTATGATGCTTACAAAACTCAAAGCAGAAATACAATTAAGACTAATCTATTATGCATATTCTAGGAGAAGTAAACTTCAAATAATGTGAAAATTATGTAGAATGTCTAACATAGGGATTTTATCATAGTTCGAGAGTCATGTATCGATATTGATAGATGTTTTGTACAATACATACTATCTTTTTTGGGTGATTTGATATATATTTATTGTTGTATTTGTATGTATATGAGTATTTATTAGAGGGATTTTAGTAAATATCTTTTTTGAAAAAATTTTATGAATGTTAATTAAATCATAGTTATCTTGGGTAAAATTAATAGATTTGGTAGAGTGATAACTTAAATGAGAGTAAAGCGATGGAGAATGATGATATTTCTCATGTCATAACTAGTTATACCTTCCATAATCTTATTGAGTAGTTACGATAATATTTCTTGTCCATAACTCTACAAATTAGTCATATTAGTTTTTATATGCCATGACTCTACCACCAAATTGGCATACTATTTTTATTTACAACATAGTCTTCATGGATACAATATTTTGTTGGAGTCACAACTATACCATCTCTATAATACCCTTATGATTGTGACTTTATTTTCAAATTGTTGTAGTCAAGTATCCCACTAGTATAATTATTATGAAAATTTTCTTTGCCATAAATTATTCAATATAGCCAAAATAACAAGTATTTTGAGTCAAGGAAATATTTTTTTGCTATGACTCTTCATTCTATTAAATACTCACTCTAGATACCATATTTCTAATACCATGATTTTGTGCTCTATTGAGAAAATACCAAAATCATGATCATTCATAGCACCATGACTTTATGTACCAGAAAATAAATACATTCGTCATGATCATTTTCAACATTATGACATTTTTATCTAAATCAAAGCAGTGACCATTCCCAATGTCACACTTTGTGTTCTAGAAAGAATTTATATTAATCACAGAATTACTAGCACTATGATAATATGCTTTAGAAAGGAGTTATTTGAGTCATAGTATTCATTGATGCCTCAACTTTTGTAATACAAAGAAGATTAATTAAGACAAAATTTGCAACCTCAAGCTAGCATTGCAACTTTCAGCTTAAGGAATCACATGAATTCGCAAAGTATAAAAGTAATACTTAGTGAAATTCACAAAAAAGAACTTTAGGCGATGTGATTTCAACTCCCAATTAGGAAAAAATCTAAAGCAAACAAAAGCAATATTTATTTGAGATTAGGTTTTAAGACTTAGATCCCCATTTGAGCATTCATTGGAAATCCTCAATTCCATGAGATACCTCTCAAAATATTTCACACAAATTCTTCCTCAATTTCAAGATAAATTGAGACCTAAGTTTGATTTTATGTATTATCTAATGATGATTTGATTTTATAAATATAAGTCTATGGTAATTTTGTGATTTGGATGTTGATGGAAATATATGTAGTTTAAGACTGAAATTTATTATTTTCACTATATCATAGATTTATGCATGTTGGTCATGATAGATGATAATGGGTAAGTCATGGGACATACTCACAAAGTATATTAAGAAGGAAGTGAAATATCTTTTAATCTTAATGGGTGAGATAAATCTATGGGTAAAAACCCAAGATTGAAGTAAGTTTAATCATTGTGAGTATGACACTTATGAACTCAAAAATACAAAAACTTTTATGACCAATCTATTGTGCACATTCTAGAAGAATTATCCTTTAATGACTATGAATACAATATTGCCCAAATATAGCGCTATTGATGTATTGCCTAAAATTACTTTCATAGGTGAGATTCAAGAAAAAATGTATGTTAATTATCACTATGCCACTTATGAAGCCAAATGCACAAATATACTTAGTACCATATTATTTTATATTTTTGAGATAATAGTGGTTAAACAATAAAAATGCACACTCAAAGCAGCCATTAAAGGCTATTGATGTATTGCCTAAAATGAGTAGATATATGAATGACCCATGAACAAATTGATGTGTAGTTTTGGTGGTGAAATACTATGGGCACAACTATGAGGGAATTATTCTTAGTAGTGACAGCCCAAAGATGCATGCCAACTTATTTCCCAAAAGGGCACATCAATATTTTTACTCTTATCTATCATTCATTTGACAAACAAATACAATCTTGCCTAAATACTAAAGAAAGCATTATCATACACAAAGAAAGTAACAACCCCTAGAATCTAGGAACCTTTCCAAAATTTTAAGTCTATCTATTCAACTTTAATAGTTGTTATTTCACTATTAGTTAATCAAACTATCTAAATAATTTATATGAGATTGATATATATACTTTAAGTCTATTTTACTACTTGTATGACTTATATACTTATGGAACTCCATTGGATGAGAGACAATTTCTCGAGGAGCTTTAGAAAGAGTGTCAAAAATGAAAAATGTTGGCACCATAAAAAAGGTACAATAATAGACGATGATAGGTAGGTCACTAGATACCCAAAAGTGGACCTATTTCATATGGAGGTGACAACCACACGACTTCATACAGATTTTCCAAAGGTGAGATTCATGAGAAGTCATATATTAATTAATGCGAGTATGATGCTTACAAATTCAAAATCATAAATATATTTATTACCATTTAATTTCACATATTTATAATATTAAATGTTAAATAATAAAAATACATACTTGAAGTAGTCATCATTAGTCATGATAATCTTTGAATGTCATGACCCTATCAACATGTTAGCATAATACTTCTACTGTATGACATATTCTTATGACTATGACATTATTATGGAATTACAGTTATACTTATCTTATACAATTTAAATAACTACTATATTATTTATATATTATAACAATCAAGTATCTCACTAGTAATAAATATTATAATCATACCCTAGCACTATTACATTATCTTTTTATATGGCTTGGTAGTCTAAAGTTAGAGTCACAACCTTTTTACAAAGCAATGACTTATGAGCTATAAAAAAATTACAATGTGAAAACTACTCAGACCAATGCTATGATAATTATTCAGTATTGTGACTTTTGGGACAAAAAATATTACAATGGACATTACTCGAGTATAACTACTCCACAAGGCCATGATTCTTATCCTTAAAGGAACAAAAAATTATGACTTTTATGTTCAAGCTATAGGTGCCAAATGGGCAGTGTTGGGCCGGCAAGGCCCATTTTTTTCAGGCCCTCATTCCATGGCAGGCATGGCATGCTACTATGACCATGTTGTGCCTGGCACAACATAGTTCCCTAAAGGGTAGGTCTGGTATGACCCACTGCCCGAAGTTAGCCCAGTTTTGGGCTGGTTTGTACAAGGATTTGAGAATATAGGCACCCCCCAAAGCCAGACGAGCGCTCCTGCTAACCTACTTGGCTCGTCGCATCACTCATTGGGTGTCATGCCATCACCTGTCGGGTGTCGTGCCATCGCCACGTTGTGGCATTGGGTCGGGTGTGGTTCTAAATCCAGACCAGATTGGTAGATCATCAGATCCCTAGGGCCTGTGTGTCATACCTTGCATGACACACAAGCCTAATTCCCTCGACATGGTACGACACAAATCATGTAGAGAGTCTACCTAGCATAGACCCAAGCACAGTCCTAGATCGTGCCGTGCCAGGCCAGGCATGACTAGACAAGGCCAGGCTTGAGCCACCCGACCGATTAGATGCCTCCTTCAAGCTAATTGCAAATGCTATGATGATATAATATATGACTGCGAGAAAAGTAAAAGCCAATATCATGGTCACTCACACCATCGAAGATACTTCAAACACTTGAAATTCAATTTTTTTGTACCACGATTATTTTTTAGCGCTATAGCCACAAGATACACATGAGAGGCATTCTTAGTGTTGCAACCTTTTTTAGCACTATGATCATATAATGATCAAGAGAGACCAATGCCAATTCAACTACCATTACCCAACACTATGGTTATAGCATGATATGAGAGATCATTCAAAATGACACAACCTTTCCTAGTACTACTTCTTATTATGAAGAACAAGAAAAAAAATGAATAAAACCATGACCATTTTATAACAAGACTTTATATTATAGAGACATTAGACCCAAGTCAAAATTATTTCCTAGTATCATGACTTTATGTTATAGAAGATTATGATATATTTCAGAGTCATGATTTTTTTCTAGAGTCAAAATCTCAAACTAATGAGATAAAGAGCAAATCTAAAACTTTTTTATGAAAGTCATGACTTCCTACTTAAATTAATGTAGAATTGCTAGAGTATACAAGTGGAAAATAGACAAATTCCAATGGATTTCTCTTTATTTTTTTTTTCTTCATCTGTGTAAAAAAAATCATGGTGTAGTGTAGCTACCAAATCCTAAAGGTAAATTTTGCACTCCCTTGGAGAAATTTGGTACTCTATAGTATCTCTACAGCATCTCTACAAGCAAGCAAGTGATAAAATAATTAATAATAATTTCTTGAGTTGGGGGGACACAACTCTTAAACCTCTCTTCTCAGGGTAGACTTGAAAATTTCTATCAAATAATGATGTGATGTGATGTGATCTAGGGTCTACGTAACTTGGTTTATGTGATGTGATAATTATTTACATTAATGGATTTGTTTAATTTATGTAGTGTTATGGATATTGATGGATGAGTGATTAAATAAAACTTGAAGGGTTTCAATTATTGGTAGGTTTACATGAGATTGTCATGATGAAAGGTAACATATAAACCATTTGGATCACTCATGCATATGGTAGAAAGGAAGTTAAAACCCTTCTAACTATGATAAATGAGATAAACCTATTTGTTAAAACTTGAAACTTGTATATGTTAATCATTGCTAGTATGGTGCTAATGAAGTCAAAAGTAGAATTTATTTTACATACCAATCTATTATACATATATTAGAAGAACTAATTCTCGATCGAGATAGATATTATATAGAATATCTTCTTTATATTTTCACCTTTAGTGTGTGAATTACATCATCACTATTGAGGACAATAATAGGCAATCCTCTAAACATAAATGAGTATGTTGTGACTCATAAGGTGGTAAAAATTTTTATGAATTAATTTCACTTGTATGGTTCCCATTAGTAAATCTTGAAGAAAATATACATTAATTATGTGAGTATATTACTAACAAAGCTGAATGTGTGAATATTTAAAATCATATTAATTCTTGGTATTTTTAATATATGAGGCTCAAGGATTAGAGTATGCATATGATGAAACCATCAAAGGTACTTGATGAGTTTCCTAAAGGTATGTAATTATGAATGACTTTTAAAAATAGATAAAAGTGTCTCTCAATGATGACATACTAAGGGGATAACTATGAGGGAACTATTATTATAATATGTTTAATGGTGATAACTAAATTGTATGTTATTATGGCAAAGAGTCATTGCATAATAGCTCAACCTTTATTTTATGTTTAAATATAATAAAATTCAAGCTAAAAGAATATATATCACATAAATAAATTGAATAAACCCATGGATCTAAGATCGAACCCACATTCTAAATATTCATATTACTAGAATTGAGTTATCTACATATTGAATAATCAAACTACTAATCCAATCTCTATGAGATTGATCTAGATGAAAGTCATATTTACTACTAGTATCATTCATATGAGTTGACATAATTACCCACATAAAAGAATAATTTATTTTGAGTAGTTTAGATAGCATTGAATTTGATAAACCATCCAAAATTTAAATACTAAGCCTTATTAACTTTTTTGGAAAGTGGATGGTTATGTTTTGGTATTTTACTTATATCTATTTCATTGTTTTTTTTCTTCTTTTAAGTATCATTTTTTAAGCCTAAGCTCTATTACTAAGCTAGCCCCTCTAGATCTAAAAATTTTAATAACTAGAAAAGTAATTGATGGAAAAAGAGAAAATAAAGAGCCAATAGAAGGAATTCATAGTAATAGAAAGTCCTATGGTGATAATGAGCAAGTTTCTCAATAACTCATCCACCCATGAAAGCAAATTACTTTGCGTTGAGGATGAATCTTATAGCTATAGTTCAACAATACTAGTATAATGTAATGACATCAAAGGATCATAATGGAATTGTCACAATATTTCTAGAGATATGCAACATTGTAAAGATATATAAAGTTAGCCCTGACATAATAATGTTAAGTCTATTTTTGTTTTTATTAAGAAATAAGGTATGAAGTTAGTTCTAATGTTTACCTCAAAGTTCATTTGAGATTTGGGAAGAACTAGTGAGGATATTTCCTACTAATTTCTTCATGCTTCAAATTACTTCTTAATTATGGAGTGAGGTAAGCTAGTTTCGATAAAATAAATATGAGA
Organism: Sapria himalayana; assembly: GCA_029783825.1. NCBI lineage: Eukaryota > Viridiplantae > Streptophyta > Magnoliopsida > Malpighiales > Rafflesiaceae > Sapria > Sapria himalayana. The sequence continues at coordinate 65,144 of JAREIK010002500.1, read as the reverse complement.
TCTTATATGATGCTTGGGACCACTTTAAAGAGTTGTTGAGGAGATATCCTTAATATAGATTCGAGTTATAGTTACAACCTTAAACTTTTTATAATGGGTTAAACTATATGATGAGTTTCATAATAGATGCACCTTCTAGATGGTCAATTATGAATAAGTTACTAGAGGAGACATATTTTTTACTTGAGGAGCTAGTGAAAATACTATCAAACTCCAATAGATCATTTATTTGGGAGAAGAAAAGTTGAAGTATTGAAGTTGGATTGATTCACCATAATAAAAGAGAAATTGAAAACTCTTTTAAGGAAGCTTGATATCCAAGAAGAAAAGAGAATATCAGAGGTGATCACTATTTTACATCCACGTGAATTGGTTGAGTTGCATCCTATTTATCAAATGGAAGAAGCCAACCAAATGTAAAGCAAAGGGTGCATATTTCATCCCAACATATATGTATTAATATATTACCATCAAAACATGAAAAATTATAAGAATTTTCTTTATGAAGGCAATGAGAGTGGGCTATAGAATATTAGACAATTATTAAGAAATATTTAGAACAATGCAATAATCTACAATAATCAAGGAAGCTCAAGCTTGACTTATGAAGCATCACAAAGAGAAGAGAAGATAATATTGGAAGAATGTAAATATTTGATCTTAGAAGAATTGGAAAAGATAAATAATAACCAAGATAATCAAATGGGGATGCTTAAAGAAAGAATCGATCACACAAATTCAGTGATAAGGAATATAAATAATTAAATTGGGCAATTAACATTATCAATAAAAAGAAAAATAGTAATTGAATTTCCAAGTGATAATGAAACAAATCCAAAAATTTACTTTTCTATATTTCTTTAAAATGGGCAAGAACTACAAAGGGTTGAAGGCATCGTGACTTTCTCGAAAGTCTTGGCTCTATTTGAAATTTTTCAAGAAGACATTCCCCCTATTAAAGAGTGCTTGAAGGATGAATGATATGATATTGTGGCACCTAAAAAGATGCAACTCTAGAGAAAGTGCAAGCTTAAATCTCACCCAAAGATTTAAAGGAAAGAAATGAAGAAATAAATGAGCAAATGAAGGTAACCCAAAGCTATGAAGATCTTTTGATTTCTAATAAATCTTTTGATTTCACAATTTTTTAGAAAGAAGAAATTAGATGCACTTTGAGTTGTTCTATATTCGAACTATCAAACATTCATATATATTTTGATAATTTATGATGATGTTTAGGCATGAAAATAAAGAAATTATGCATTAATTTTACAAATTTAGTGTTTTGATGAAATTTTGATGAATAAATGTTAAATTGATAAATTTTTGTAGTTATTTATATGAGAGAGTAGAATATGGAATCTTGTGTAGTTTCGATATTCATTCTTGACTGAAATGCTACTTGATCGATTATGAAAATCTTTTAATATCATTTCCCAACCAATTTTTTAGAACAATTATTCCACTATATGACAGATTTTTTATGGCTCTAATATTATCATAAATTCATACCCATACTTATCACATAAAATTTAATGATGGTGATATTAATTCTACATTATAGCAACCAAGTACTCCACTAGTACTAAAGCTCTTAGTAAGTTCATGAATCATGTCTTTATCTTTAAAATGATTTGATAGTCTTTATTAGAGTTGTGATATTTTTAACTTTTGAACTATATAAAGTTATAATAATGAAACTACTCAAGTCAAAGTCATGATAATTATTTAGCACATTGACTTCTGGGATGCTAAATTTTAGGGAGGATATTACTCGAATATAGTCTTTCCTCAAGTCATAAATTTGGTGTACAAAAGAAGACAAAGCTATAACATTTATGTATGGGCTAATTTCTAGTGCCACGATATCCTTGTAGTTCCATGATGACATGACATATGAGAGAATTAAAGGCCAATGCCATGACCACTCATTTTTCCATGGACACGAGGCATATGAAAGATAAATTTTATATCATGGCCATTTTCTAGCACCATGGCCATATAATACACATGAGATACCTCAATGTTATGGCTATTTCTTAGTTCTACATCCCAATAAAGAATAAGAAAGTTTAATTCCAATCTTGTGGCTATTACTAAAATTGTCATTTTCATATACCAATATGAAAGGTCATTCACCATGCCATGACCTTTTTTTCCTACATCCATGATCTCTTATGAAGAAAAAGAATACAAACATATGAAGTCATGACCACTTCATAATACTATGACTTTGTTTTATAGAGATATTAGACCAAGTCATGGTCATTAACCAACACTTCAACTTTTTGTTACACAAAGATTAGGATGCATTCCAGATTCATGACTATTTTATAGAGTTATGAAGTCAAGCTTAGATGAAGGCCAAACTTGTGATATTTTTCTAAAAGCCATGAGTTCCTACTTAGAATAATATAGAATTTCCATAGTATAAAATTGGAAAATAGAGAAATTCATGAGGATCTCTCGTTATTTTTATCTCTTCATGCAAAAAAACAAGGCTAAGATGTAGCTACAAAACACTAGGAACATGTTTTTCACTCCCTAGGAATTCCACAAACAAGCAAGGGATGTAAGTCTTAATGCAATCCCTAGAGTTGAGAGGCATTACTTTAAATCCCCTCTTTTTAGTGTAGATTTGTAATTTTTTACTAAAATAACATGTGATCTAAGGGTTATGTAAATTAATTTAAGTGATGTGATAATGATTTTATTATTAATGAATGTGCTTTATTTATATTAGATATTGGTGAATGAGTGATTAAATAAAACTAAAACTAGCATTTCGATTATTAGTGGGTTTGTATAAGATTATAATGGTGGATGGTGATAGGTAAACCATAAAGCTAACTCATGCATATTATAGAAAGAAAGTGATAATCCTTTTGACTTTTATGTGTGAAATAAATTTATTTGTTAAAGCTAAAAGGTTTGGTATGTTAATCATTACAAATATGGTTTTTAGGAAGTTAAAAGTGTACAAGCTTTTACTTGTCAATCCATTATACACATCTTAAAAGAATTGATTATTGATTGAGATATTATGACTAGTAAGGTGGTGATAACCCTTGTGAGTTGTTTTTCCTCGTATGGTTCCTACAAGTGAAATGTGAGAGAATCATACATAAAATGTGTGAGTATGGAGCTTACGAAACATAAAGTATAATTTATTCCAAACCATGCCAATTATTGATCTTTATAATACTTGAGATTAGTGAATAAAAGTATACATATGAAAGAACCATTAAAAGAATTTGATGAAGTTGTCTAAACTATATGAGATTGTAAATGATAGTCACACAAAGATGATTTTTTATCTCAATGGTAATGTACTAAAAAAATATCTATGATGAAACCACCAATAAGACAAGCTTAATCATGATAACTATATTGTATGCCATTAGGACAAATAGTCATTGAAAAATACCCCAACCTTTATTCTTTATCAAGACACAATATATATCGAACTAATTTAAATATTTATTACATAGATTAAATGAATAAACTCATAGATCTAAAATTATATAGAATTAGAATATTCATTTTACTAAAAATAAGTAATCTCATTATTGAATAACTGAACTATTGGTACTATTTCTATGAGATAAATATTTGGATATAAGTTCTATTTACTACTTGTATGTCTTATGAACTTGTGGATCTCTGTTGATTAGATATTATGATTAATGAGTTTTTGAGACACCAAATAGTAAAATTAGGTAGAGTAACAAAGTCGCAACACATTTTTTTGCATTATTACTAATAATTATTTAGTTTGGTTAGTCAACATGAGTTAACATTATTATCCTTGTAAAAGGAAAATTGTTTTTTAGTAATTTAGATAACATTGAGTTTAAAAAATATTTTCAAATCTAAATAATAAGTCTTATTAACTTATTTGGAAATTGAATATTTATATTTGGATTTTGCATATTTTTTTTTATTTTTTTATCCATCAGTCTATAAATAAAAATATTTTCCTATCTCTCCATGAAGACCTAATGAATTTCCTTTAGGAGCCATGGAAGAAAAATGAAGTAGACAAAATTTGTTTTATGAAATATAAGATAAAATGATTGAGAACATTCCAAACTATCATTATAATAAGACTTATTTTATTCGAGGTAGTTACTTTTATTATTAACCTAATGACAACCAGTATCAACTCTAGTATCAGTTGGAAGAGAGTTATAGTTACTAAGGATACTAAAGCTATGAGAAAAGAATATTTTATGATTTTCAACCATCTTTAGAATTATTCTTGACAACTAAACTTGAGATGTTGAAGGAATTGATAAGAGCTAACACTAATGAGGAAGATAAGTTGAGACAACTAAAGTAAAAATATAAAGTCATGGAGTTCATTATGGTTAAATCTAAAGTGTTAGTTTTATTATCAGTCAGAATTGTTTTGTTATATATGAAGAATGTGTTGCATCAAAAATCCTGGTAGCTAATAAGGAGATCTTTATAGTTGAGAATCTAGAATAGGAAATTGAGGGCACAACCTTAATTATTCAAAAAAAATGGAGTGAAAAAATGTCTGACTAATACGAAGACATTTGTGTTAGAGAATCTAGAAGAGGACTTTGAGGACAAGGGAAATCCATTATCTATACACAACCCTAGTGGATAAAGTTGAAAAATATGATACAATGTGAGAAAAGGATCTCCATTAAAAAGAGATGTTTTTTTATTACAATACATGAAATATTTGAAGATAAGACCTATAAACTCTTGCAAGAAAGAATGAGATGCATATATATTGAATTTATGAGAGTGCCAAATCATTTGGAATGCTATACAATGTTGTCATGGCAGATTGGAAAAGAGAAATGGAGAAAAAAGAATAATTAAATAGGGATGAAACAACATAATGAGAAAGTTAGCGGTAAAGGTATAAAATAGGCCATGCCATATTGACACGGCCTGGTTTTGGTGACCTAGTCAGTCCACCATGCCATGCCAGGCATGACATAATATAGGAGTCATGTAGTTCCATGCCAAGCATGGTATAGTATAGGAGTCGTGCCATGCCTAGCATAAAATAACTCAATTTTGGCTACCTAAAATAGCCCACCAGCCCGAGCTGTCAAGATTTGGGCCAGGTCATGTCAGGCCATGTCAAGTCAGGCTAGTTTGGGTCTAGTTTTCCTGCTTAACTTATCCCCTAGCTCTAATTCTCTAGCATAGCTAGGACTTCGAGTTCGAGACTGACTTGCACAGTCGCACCCGACTCATCATCTCAGTCTCGAAATTGTAGATTAATTATATTAATATTTTTTTGCAAATTTCATATTTTAAGTTAGCATTTATGAGCTATGAATGGACTTTACATTATTTATTTATTTCACATAAATCACAAAAAATATCAAAAAAACACGTCAATTATTCATTCATCATTCAATCCAAAAATAAATAAAATAATACAATGTGTCAAAGTCACAACTCACAAATCATAATTAAATAAAATAAACATCATCAATCTCAATCATAATAATAATAATGTAAGCTCAACTGTCTCAATCTCAATGCCAACTTGGTATGAGTATGTAACTAATCATCATCGCATAAGCGTCTAATGGTATCATTGGCAGTGGGCTCAACCTCCTCAAAGTCCCATGAGTCATCATCTACTAATAACTCCTCTACTTTTGTTCCAGCAAGATCTCAATCCTAGATGTCCAACCTCTAATCCTTCTAATCCTTCATGAATGCAAGTGCCTCAATGATATTTTAGCCACAATCTCGATCTCCTATTCGAAATGACATTGACTGCAATATAAAAAGTAGACTATGATACAATGCTCGATACTAGATGAGTAAGTAGATCCCATGCCATCTTAGATAGTGTGAGATTGGTGGACTCATATGATTTCTACTATTATAAAATATTAAGGTTCTTGCTACCATTATGTGATAGGATTGAGTAGTAATTAGTATCTTAGTAATAAAATAACTCGCTCCTATTCGATAGTCCACCCCATCATTTCTCCCTCCCTAAATAAATGGAGAATTCATCATCTTCAAATAATTTATTCATGTCTGTACTCAGAGCCTAGCTACTACTACTAATACCATACCTAATGGCATAGTATGTAAATAACTTAGTCAATTTCTCATAAATAAACTTTTTCAGGTTTGTATTTCTGGTTCATGCACAAGAATATCTATGTCAAAATATTCTTTACCCCTTCCACTTTAACCCTAGGGTCCATGCAGGCATCTAAATAATAAAGAGATGAAACTATGAACCAGTACTTTAAGTACTTGATTTCCATCTCACAAGTCATGTCACTAAATATTAGGTCATCTATAAACTTCCTAAACATGCTACTAATATTGTATTGTATATGAGTGCAATACAAGTGGTAAGAATATAAAATAACAAATATATATTCATCATGTCATAAAAAATCTTTAGAAATTTAATAAATCAAATTTCTATATCTCAGTCTCTATAAATAATAATAAGTTCATCACTTTTATTATTGATATAGTTGAATATCATATGTTCGTATCCAACATATGAATCCAACATTAGGTATGTGTAATTCTAATAGTATCTCATATTTGTTTGCAATTTATTCTTCTTTAGACCCATACACAAACATAGACTACCAGACTCTTGTTGTTTGCTAGGCATCCGAAGATATTTTAGTAAGTTACATATTTTTTTTAAAGTGGGAGAAACAACCTTCAACCCCGCTTGTACTATGAGGCTAATTATGCGACACATACATCTAATATGAAAAATCTCTTCTAATGGCCAATCTCTACTGGTCATAACAAACATATTAATTGCTACTTTATTATTAGATAAATTATTGAATATGATACTATATATTTTATTTTGAATATTATATTCTCTAAAGATTCTCATCATCACTCATATATGGTCATACCATCATGAGGTTTGAGAATCTCTGAAAATCCTATTATCTTTTTATTAAGTTTCTATTTAGAATCTTCATAGTGGGCTATGAGGCATACATAATATGTATCATCATGATTAGTCTAGATATCAGGTATCATAGATATCACACCACTATATTCCATAAATTCATTAATTATTATTTATTTTTTGAACATTCATTATTTTAGCATGTCATTCCTAGATGTGGATCTAGGAATCCTATGATATGTAGGCTAAAAATATGTATGTATGATACTAACTACCCTTGGATATTTTAAAATTTTAATTAGAAGACTCATTGTGATATTCAATTTGGTCATGTCTTCCCTTTCTAATTCATTATGGTATATGAAAGGGATTAACATAAAAGCTAAACTAGATTCAATCTCAAAGACCGCACCACTCAGTTGAAATTGCCTAGGATCTAAAGTACCATATTTTTTGGTGCATTGTTCAGCATGACTCTTTAGGTGCCCAATCATTCATGCACTTCTATAGGTTAACATTTTCTTACAATATTTGCATTTTGTCGATTCTTCATTGACACCCCTAATATTTTAATTTTGTATAATATTAAAATGAGTCTAAACTATATATTTTTTTCTAGTTTTTTATTTTTAGATGTTTGGGTTATGGTCATGGAAGAAAACAACGTTTCAGCAGCCTTGAACCTTTTCATAGGATTATCAATATCAAAATTATCTATATTTATATTTATGTTAATCTCATTATCATTAAATTAACTATTTATCATTTTAAATTTTTATTAGTTTATTATTTATATTTTAATTCTATTTTTTTAATTAAATAGTATTTGATATTAAATTATTAATACAAATTAAAATTAAATAACTAGATAATATTTAAAAAATAATACTCGTTTGGCCATTTATGAAATGTTGATTGCCAATGTATGAGATATGATGTCCATGGTCTACACTTGAGTCCCAAGACCAAGAGGCGATAGGAAAGTCTAAAGCCAAACCAAACTCTAAGAGGAGAGAGAGAGACAAGATGAAACATGGGAGAGATAGAGAATGAGGATAGGATAAAGAAAGAGAGGAAAATGAGGTGAGAAGTGAGTGAGATTAAGAGAAAGGAAAAGAGAATATATATAGATATTAAAAAAATTTAATTTTTTTTTGAATTTTATTTTAATCTTTTTAATAATTTTTTAGGGTAAAAAGTCAACAACAGTCAAATTTTATGCCCTAACCATTGGGGGTGCATCCAACGACTGGTTGCATCTCATTTTAAACTTTTTATTGAACCATTAGGTCGGTTCAACCTCGATGATACCGGAAGGTTTGAGGTCATGGGCTCTGGCAAGGCGAAGGTGACTAGGCAACGCCCGACGGGAGCTCGGGCTTAATCCAATTAGACCACACTTGAAATTCTGCCTAAGTTCCAGGGCATGATACCTGACCGTGTTATCTTGGGCTAGGCATGGTTCAATCGAGTCGTGCCTTGAGCCGGGCTCAGGCTACCCGACTCACTTGACATATCTAGTTAGAGGATTTTAAAAAATAGGAAAGTACAATAAAAATTAAAAAGACTTATATTTTACAAAGGGATGTTTTGAAGGTGTACTAGATTTGATTGGGTAAAAACAAGCAATGCTTTATGATAGTTTAACAAAGATATTAGATTAATTAGCTACATAGAATCGAGATTCAGAAATACCATCAATTTCTTTATCACTATTTAAGCACTCAATATCAAATTTCACCTATAAGAAATATGATCTTAAAGAGAAATCATATTAGAAACCCCATCATTGCCTTGAATTGTATTTTTATTATTTATTTTCATATTTTGATATTGTACCCATTATGTGGAAAGATTTGAGATGTTAGATTTTTTTCAGAAGGGAGAACTTTTTGCTTAAGAATGAGAAATTATTTTAGTGTGATAATTTTTTTGATGTTTAAACTACTAAATATTCATATATAATTTAGTGATTTATGATGATGTGTAGGCATATAAATAAAAAAAGTATTGATTAATTTCACAACTTTGTAATTTTGGTAAGTTTTGACAGATAGTCATGGAATCGATAGGTTTTTGGAGATATTTCGATGAGATGGTTGAATATTGAGTCTTGCATAGTTTTGACACCTATTCTTGACCAAGACTATACCAAATTGGCCATGCCAAGGTTTGTATCTCATGATCCTACCAACTCGTTAGACAATCATTATACTATGCTATATATTCTTTGTGGTTGTGATATTATCATAGAGTTGTAACCATACTTATGTCTTAACTTTTACATGGTCATGATATTAATTCTACATCACTACAACCAAGTACCCCACAAGTGATAAAGGTCACAACTAGGCCCAACATTTGTGATTTTATCTTTAATATGACTCAATAATCTTAAGTCAGATCGATAATATTTTTACAAAGCCATGAATTTTGAGTTACAAAAAATTATAGATTCACTACTACTCAATAATGTCAAAAGACTTGAAATTATTTAGCATCATGATTTTTGAGACACTAAATATTATAGAAGATATTTCTAAATTATAGTTTTCCTAAGACCATGAGTCTTATTCATAAAGAAAGTTAAAATCATAACTTTTATGTACAAGCTAATTTCCAGTGCTGTGACATCAATGTAGTGCAATGATGATATAAAATATGAGATAAGAAAATACCAATACCATGGCCATTGATAGTACCATAGACACTTAAGACATATGAAGGATAAATATTGGGTCATGGTCATTTCCCAATATCATGACCTTAAGATACATAAGCGAGACCTCAATATCATGACTATTTCTTAGTATCGTGATCATATAATAATCAAAAAAGACCAATACCAATGCCACGACATTTTCATAGTGTCATAGACATATAACTAAATGAGAGGGCCTTCACCATGCCATGGCCTTTCTTAGCACCTTGACCCCATTTGAAGAATTATAAGATAAACATATGAAACCATGACCACTTTGATAGTATCATGAGTTTGTGTTATAGAGATATTATGCCCAAGTCATGATCATTGCCAGTGTCATGACTTTATGTTATAAAAAGATCAGGATGTATTTCAAAGTCATGGTCATTTTCTAGAGTCATGGCCTAAAGATCAATAGATGATAACTAAATCAATGACTTTCTTTTGAACATCATAACTTCTTGCTTAGAGTAATATAGAAATGCCCAAGTATAAAGTAGAAAATAGAGAAATTCATGAGTATCTCTCATTCTTCTTCTTCTCTTTCCATGAAATTAGCATGGGAATGATGCACCTACAAACCTTTAGGAGTCAATTTCACACCCCTAGGAGTTCTACTAGCAAGCAAGCAATGCAGAACTTAATGCAATCCCTAAAATTAGAGGGCATGGCTATCGAACTTCTTCGTTCTAGGATAGATTAGGGAATTTTTAACAAAATAGCATGTGACTTAGGTTTTTATAAATTCATATATGTGATGTGACACTAGTTTTTTTTATTAATAATATGTTTGATTTATATTAATTTATGGATATTGATGGATGAGTGATTAAATAAAACTTGAATTATAGTTTTGATTATTGGTGAGTTTGTGTGAGATTATCATGATAGACTGTGATTGGTAAATCATGAGGCTCAGTAATACATATTGTAAAAAAATTAACAACCATTTTGACTATGATGCAAAACTAAATCTATATGTTAAAACCTAAAATTTGGGTATGTTAGTCATTGTAAGTATGATGCTTATAAAGCTAAAAGTACAAATACTTAATATGTCAATCTATTGTATATGACTTAAAAGAACTTGTTCTTGATTTGGACGAATATTATATAAAATATTTTTTTAAGGGTTTTACCTTTAATATGCTAGTCAGATTAATATCGAAGAAGATGTTGATAAGCAATCCTTAAGACATACACAAGTATGTTGTGACTCACAAGGTAGTGATAGCTATTATGAGTTTTTTTTCCTTTTATGGTTCCAACTAGTGAAACTAAAAAGAAGCATATGTTAATTATGTAGGCATGATACTTATGAAGCTAAAAGTATAAATACTTACAAACCATGACGACCATTAGTCTTTATGACACATGAGGCTAGAGAATAAGAGGTTGCATATGAAGCAATTATTAAAGGTAGTTGATAAAGTTCCTTAAAAGATATGTGACCGTGGATGACTCTTCTACAAAGATAAATTATTATCTCATTGGAGATATATCAAGAAGATAACTCTAAGGGGGGCACCATTGAAATATGCTTAATAGTGACAATAATCTTATATACCATTAGGGAAAAAAGTCATTGCGCAATACCACAACTTTTATTCTATGTCTAAACCAAATATAATTTAAGCTAATTTAAATATATATTATATATTTTAAATGAATAACCCCATGAACCTAAGATTGTTTATAATCCAAATATTCATTTTACTTGAAATAAGTTTTGGGATCATTATCTAGGTTGGGGTGAATATCTCACTGTGAAATAAATGTTCATTAAATGAAAATTCCACTGTTAAATAACTAAACATTTGATTTAATATCTATGAGATCAATATTTATTTGAAAGTCCTATTTACTAGTATTACCTATGCACTTATGGATATTTATTGATAAGACATTTTTATTAATGATCTTTTGGTATATCGTCAAACTAATTAAATTATGTGGCATAACAAAGATATAATAAGTTTACATAACTATCCTTACAAAACCAAAGTTTTGTTTCTAGTTATTTTATTAAAATAAGTTGCTTACTATTTGTGTTATATTGTGTTTTACTTTATTTTTTTTTGTGTTTGATTGTAACCACCAAATTTTGATTAGTCAAAATTCTAAGATTGAGTTAATATCTTTGGACCCAAACATTGAGTGAACAAGAAAGAATTGTTTGAGATAGAGAGCTGAGAGAGAAAACATGAAAGGAAAAGGAAGAAATGATAGACAATTAATATGGGATACGGATGCAACCAATACAAACAATCCACTTTGAATTAAAACCAAGTTTAATAGTGATGGTTCAACAACATTAATATGGTGGATAATTTTTAGAAGATCTAAATAGCCATGTCCTATCTTTCATGGAGTTGTGTGATACTATAATGATGAACATAGTTAGCACTAATGCAATAAACTCAACATTTTTTTTTCATTTTCTTTAAGTGACAAGGACTAGAGTTAGTCCTAGTGCTTTTATATAGAATTGATTGAGAGTTTGGATGAACTTATTCAATATTTTCTAACCAAATTTTTTCTAGCTCAAATCACCTCTCAACTAAGGGGAGAGATAAGCCAATATAAATAAGAGGAGTAGGAGGCATTATATGATACTTGAAATTGATTCAATGAACTATTGAGGAGATGCTAACAAAATGAATTTTAATTATGGTTCCAAGCTCAAACAATCTATAATGATTTTAGCTACATAATGAATTGTATAGTTCATATAGCCTCGAATGGTTCTATCAAGAATAAATCACATGAGGAGATATATTTCCTATTTAAAGAGCTTGCAAAAAATAACTACAAAATACCAAATGAAAGAGTTTTTGGAAGAAACAAGCTGAAGTATTGATCACATTGGAGGCAAAACTAAAAGTATTATTTAACAAATTTGAACCTCAGAATAACAAAATACTTAGCATGAGAGAAATTATCATTTTGTAATAATAGGAAGTGCCCAACATCAACCCCATGTATAAAGTAGAGAAAATAATATTTTGTAGAAGTGAGTGTATGTGTTTAGACCCAAAAATAATGCTCCCATACATAACCATCTAAACATGAGAAATCATAAAAGTTTGTTATATGAAAATCATGAGAATGTGTAGTAGAACAATTGATAATTTAGAAAAATTTTGGGAGTAATTCAATAGGATATGAAATGCATGGCCTTTGAGATCTAGTTAAAACCACCCGAGAGAAGTAGAAAATAATGTTCTCGCACTACTCCTGAAGTCAAAGAAAGGTAATAATCTATAAAATAACTAAATGAAAAGGATTAAAATGAGGCTAGAATACATAAACATGGTGATAAAGATTATTGAAAATAAACTTTGTCAACCAGTTTTATCGATAAAGATGAAGAATAAAAATGGGTTATTAAGTGATACTTTGGCAAATAAATAAGGTACATGTCCATAAGACTTAGAAATGATAAAAATTTAGAAGGGTAACAAGTAGAATAGAAAGTCAAAAGAAATGTTGAAATAGAGGAGGAAACAATGACCGATAATATCATGATTTTTTTTAAAGTCGTGAAGCTCATCTTTTTGACACATAATGTTGTAAGATTTTCCAAAGTTATGGCATGAACAAAACTCATATTCCAAATCATACCCCCCCCCCCCCCCCATCATGACACATGAAGAAGCTAAACTCGAGGAGATATAGTCTACTTGAAATAATGAGCACAAGGCTGATTTGCTAGAGATTCCTTATGCGAATGGTGATGAAATCTTCCATATAATCTTGATTTTCATAGTGTTTTTAAAAGAAAAAGTTAGATGAAGAATTTGAGATGTTCATTAACATCTTTAGAAAGTTGGAACTCAATATTTGCTTCACCAAGCATTATCCCATATGCCCCACTACATGAAGTATATGAAGGATTTCATGACTAGCAAGAAAATATTAGAGATATATATAATGACGAATATGACCAACAATATAACTTAATTATTCAACATAAACTCTCTAGAAAGATTAAATATCATAGGAGTTTTATGATTCTATGCACTATTTTGGAACACACTTTTCGAAAGGCACTTTGAATTTGAGATCAATTGTCAACTTGATATTGTTATCCATAGTAAAACAATTGAATCTAAAAAAGATTAATCTAACACCTCTCTCACTATAGATGATAGATCAATCTATTAATTTTTTGAAAAAATTATTTAAGATGTTCTAGTCGAGGTTAGCAAATTTATAATTCCTACTAACTTTATTGGGTTAAATTTGAAGGAAGACTAGTATGCTCTATTGATATTGGGATGATCATTTTTAATTACTAAATAAACATTAATAAATATCAAGAATTCTGAATTCATACTTTGTATAGGTGAAGAGCAAGTGAAATTCAACATATACAAAATCCTATAGATTATAACCGAAAGAGGAAGATTACTAAGGGGTAAATAACCTCATGAACATAGAGAAGAGATAAAAGAGAGATTTTGTCAGCCCCTCGACTAGATAACACAAGTCTTGTGCGGCATGAGGGTGCTGCCTTGGCCCCATGGCCCGCCTAAGGGAAAAAGAGCAAGGCAAGGGTTGGCTGCTGGATTGAAGACAAGAGTTAGAGTAGGACTCTAAGTCATTATTGTACTAGGATTGCCCTTGAGCACCCTATATAAAAGGGCCTGCGTGCCCACTTGGTTAAAATATATATATATTCTGGAGTTGGATCCAGAGAATAGCATAGAGCCCCGAGATGTGAGAGCCTTTGTGAAATTGTCTTGTGTTTTAGTAGCTAACAAAACACGAATTGGAGAGAGTGCCCCGAAAGCCTGGTGTTCAAGAGAATTGTGAGGTATTGAGAAGGCTAGCCTAGGGGGTTCCTAGGTGCCGCACATGAGCCAAAAAAGAAGGTGTGTGATAGATTTCATATGGAGGAGCCACATAGATTATTATTAGTCTGAAGAAGACAAGGAAGATTATGAACTAAAAGCAATTTGGAGAGAAGAAAATAATGCAAGTGAATCTGATGAAGAAAACTATTATGAAGTTGTGATATTTTTTTAATGTCATGACTTCGAAGAATCAAAGTCAATCAACCCCAAAGATGTGAAGGAAAAAGCTGAAACATGGAATTCTTTATTCAAGAACATGGAGAACTTACTAAAAAAAGCTAAGGAAAAAAAATTAGAAGGCAAAGACAAGCATCAAAGCATTTCAGAATAAAAATGAGAAGATGGTTGCTATAATGAAAAAAAGACATGACTCTTGAAGAATGCATGACTTCGCATGTAGAATCCATGAAGGAAGTTTCTTCATGTGATGAAGCCATAACATTGACAAAGTATAAGCTTAAAAAATAAGTCATGTCTTATTCCAAATCCATGACATAAAAGAGCTGGAAAGTAATTCATGTTGTCATGACTCCAAAATAAGTCATGGCCTTATCGAAGATTTTCACATCCAATGATACTGCTCCTTTTCAAGAAGGCATGACATCCATCAAAAAGTATCCTGAAAGAAAGATTAATAGATGACTAGATGATGATGAAGAATTCAAGATGATAAGTGGATGAGAAAGATTATACTAAGAAGCTTGTCTGGACTACTAAAATTACCAACTGAATTGAAGATTTGATATTAGTCTAGCAAAGGACATTTAACAAAGCACTAAACTAGACGCAACCCAAAAGTTTAATTTATGTGTTTCATGATGTAATACTTTTTTACATATACATACATTCTCAAATACTTGTTCTTTAAAATAAGTCATGTCACTCAAACTCAACCATGACTTTCTCATACGACAAGCAAAGTCATAACACTCAAACCTAGCCATGATTTTCTTGTAAGTCAAGCAAAATCATAACACCCAAACCTAGCCACGACTTTCTTATAAGTCAAGCAAAATCATGATACTCAAACCCAAGCGTGACTATCATTTTAAAAGAAAAGTCATAGCCATGCTGAAAGTCATGGAAAAATTTTCTTTGGCGACAACTTAACTTTAACCCTATATAAATTAATAACCTTAAATTTTTGTGAATTCATTTCTTTTTCTTCTTCTCCTCAACTCCAATGAAACTCAATATGACTCCATTTTTTGAAGATCTAAGCTACTATGAAAAAGGATACATTACTTTAAAAGCTAAGGAAGAGGAGAGAGAAGATTTAGGTGAGTCATAAAGCCAAAAGCAAGTGATAGAAGCACCTTGCTACCAAGACTTCCACTATAGTCATGGTCACTAAATTGATTTTCTTACATAAGGGGGAGAAAATTGATGACTTATGTACTAGCCAAGAAGAGTTTGTGCATGAGTAGAGATTTACTAAGTTTTTCTTGCCTTTCTATCAATGATAGAAAGAAGAATTAGGTTCCATTTTCCCACATAGGATAAGTAGTACTATGTACTATGTACGAGTAGAAGTAGTACTCTAACTTTGAGTTTTACTCTAACCTAATTCAATGATCATGATAGAGTTTTACTCTAACTTTGAGGATATATAGGATAAGTAGTACTATGTACGAGTAGTTTGGATATGTTTCAATAAAGAATTTATAAATAAAGTATTTGGATTGCAAAGGACTATGGATGAAATGACCTTCAAATTTCTAAAGATGCAATTAAACTATAAAGTAATCATCAAGTCATTGATAGATGGAAAAGAGGATTGGAGAGTTTTTTAAAAAAGTACATGTGGGACACTTTGTGTGAAGAGAACTCAAACAATAGAGCAAGGTAATTTTATACTTTTGTGATCTATTTTGTAGCTTATTCTTCATCTCTCCACCATCATGTAAGATAGGATGATCTTGCTCTATGCCCTTGGCAAAAAGATGTAAGTTCTATGTGGGAAGATCTTAGAGGAGTTCATTCTCAACTTTCAAAGTGGGGAATTCTTGAACAAAATAATTCATCCCTCCTTGATTAAAATGCTATTCCAAGTTGAAGGAGTCCTAATGAATGAATAAAAATATGAATGGTGTTCATGGCTATGCAAAGCTAACTAATTCTCAAATTTAGAGCTTTAGTATATTTTGATAAATTATCATGAAATCAATGGGTTTTTGAAGTATTTTAGCTAATTGGTGGAATATGTATCATCAAATAGTTTTATTACACATTTTTAACCATAACTCTACTTAATTGGTTGTTGAAATTATTGTATGCCAAGACTTTGCTATCTTATTAGTACAATACTTTAATTGTATAATATATTCTTTGTGATTGTGATATTATCATGGAGTCATACTCATATTTATTTCATAACAATTATATAGCCACGAGATTAATTTCATATCATAGAAACAAAATACTCCACTAGTGCTAAAAGTTATGTCAACTTCTTAGAATCACGACTTTATATTTAACAAGAATTTGTAGTATCAAGTCAGAGTTGTCGATTTTTTAGAAATCTTTAACTTTTGAGTTATATGTAGTTGCAAAGCCAAAACTACTCATGCCAAAGCCATGGAAATTATCCGACATCATGATATTTGAATATAAAATGTTATGGAGGGCATTTAGTACGACCATTCCCCAAGGTCATGTCTCTGCCATCAAGTGAATGAAAATCCATGACTTTTATGTTTAGGTTAATTGCTAGTGCCATGGCCTTTTTGTAGCACTGCAACCATATGATATATGAAAGACTTTAAGGACAACATCGTGGTTAGTACTAGTGCTACATCCATTTGAAATACATGAAAGACTATTTTTGCACCAAGCCAATCCCAGCATAACAACCATATGATACATGTGAGAGGCCAATCCCAAAGCCATGGACAATCCTAGCACCACAACTATATGATGAATGAGAGAGGAGGGTACCAAAACTATGACAATTTTTAATAATATGAATTTGTGTTATAGAGACATTAAGCCTAAGTCATTGATATTTTTTAGTGATATAATTTTGTGTTATAGAAAGATTAGGACACATTCAAAAGTATAACCACTTTCTAGATGCACAACCTTTAGCTTAAGATATAAAAGCCAAAGTTTTGTCTCAGAAAGTCAAGACTTTCTACTTGAAGAAATGCAAAAAAAAAATTACAATATAAAAAAGAAAGATAAAATATGATCTTCTTTCCACAAACCAAACAGAAGTTAAAGCACAATAATAAAACCCTACAGAAAATTTTCATACTCATTAGGAGTTCAACAAGTAAGCAAGGAACACAAGACATAATCTAAACTCTAGAGTTGGCGTGTGTGACTCTCAAATCTTTTTCTATAAGGTAGATTTGGAAAAATATATCAAAAAACATGTATTTTAGGCATGTTTAATTTTGTTTATGTGATGTATAAATAGTTTTGATATTTATAAATATATTTTGATTTATATTATGAAATAGAAATTGATAGATCTAATTAAATAGAACTTAAATTAGGGATTTGACTTTTAGTGAGTTTGTACGAGTTGTTGTGATAAATAGTATTGGTAAACAATGAGGCTTACTAATGCATATTATAGGAAAGAAGTGATTGCCTTTCTAACCATGATAAGTGAGATAGATCTATATATTAAAACTTGAAATTTGGATATATTAATAATTGTGAGTATGTCACTCATAAAGCTAAAAGTATAAATAATTTTATATATTAATCCATTATACATATCTATGAAGAAGTAGCTCTCGATTAAGATAAATAATTTATTGAATATTCTTTTAAGGGTTTCATCTTTATCATGTGAGTCACATCATCATTGAGGAGGATGGCGACAAGTGGTCAACAAGACATGCATGAGTATATAATGACTCACAAGGTAGTAATAATCCTTTAATTTGCTTTAACTCAAATAGTTCTCACTAGTAAAATATGAGTGAAATAGATATTAATTATGTGAGTATGATGCTTATAAAGCCTAAAATACAAATACTTATAAATTATATTAGTTCTTAGTTTTTATGATATATGAGACCAGAAAATAAGATATACATAGAAGTGTCAAATGGGATGGGATAGGCCGGCCCGACCCAATTTTAGGCTGCCCAATCGACTATCGTGCCGGCCCAGGCACAACACGGTATAGTAACTGTGTCATGCCTAGCCCTGTATAGTTTCTTCAGGCCAAGCCCAAAATGGCTCGTATGCCCAGCTAGGGTTGTTGACTATGTTGGGTCTGGCTTGTCAGGATGATATTTAAATTTAATAATTTTTTTAAAATTATGTTATTTTTTTTATGTAATAATTAATTAGTTTATGTTTAAAAATTTTAAATTATAAATTGTAAATTTTTAATATTTTAAAAGTTTTTTTAATGTTAATTATTTTTACTTTTTATTAATTAGATTTAGAATTTAGATATGAATTAATAAAATATTAAAACTTAAATATGAATAAAATTTTAAATAGAATGCAAAATAAAAATAAAATAAATATTCAAGTTTCAACTTGTAAGCATCATTCATAACTAATAATTAAATAAACACGTTAAGTTTGAAACACAAATGACAAATCCAAACTAAACAACCGACCCGGTTTTAGGCTCGATCGAAAAATATTCGATCCAGCATTTTTCGAGTCCCCCTTCGTAAAAAAAAAATCTCTCTCCCTTAATAGAAATAAAATATAAACAAAACAAATAACTTAATACTTAATGCTATTAAGTACATATTAACCATTGAGATTAAAAAAAATCTATTAAGCATTAAGTAAAAAAAACAAATGCCCCCCTAGTCTACACATGAAATAATGACATAATATTAATAATGTTATCATAACTAAAATATTAAGTTCAAATTACTCATAAAAAATTCATCTGTTAAAAATTACTCTTTATGTATTCTAATTAAATATTTGTTTAAATTATTTTGTTTTTGAATATTTTGTTAATTTTTTTTTAATTTCTCTTTATTTATTCTAATTAAAATTTTTAAAAAACAATTCATCTGTCATCTAATATTGTAATTCATTTTTTTCTCACCTATATAATATTCATCAATAAATTAGTCTATGCATAAACTTAAATAACCTTTTGTTCATAAGTTATTTTTTAAAAAAATATTGAATACAAAATTAAATCAAGAAAGTGAAAATTAATTTCATAAAAAATGCCTATAATCTGAAGGCTTATAACCTTCAAGAATTAGCTAGAATTTAAAAATACAAAAAAAAATTCATTTCAAATATTTAATTATTTTTTTGTCATGAATAAAATACACATCAAAAAATTAATTTATCTTAACATGTTATTATTCATTTGTTTATTTTAATTAAAAAAATAGTTTATGCAATAATTATTTATTATTTGATTTAAAAAATAATTTTTAAAACTTTTGAATAATTTAAAATTTATAACCTCGACCCAATAATCAAAAAAATAAATATTGTATAGATGCCATAATGCATCTATATAATATTTGTACTTTCTGCTTTATAAGTACCATACTCACATAATTAATATATGTTTTCATTGAGGTTTACCCATGTGAATATGAGTAAAAGATACTCACAAGGACTATCACTACTTTGCTAGTTACCACACACTCATGCATATCCCAAGGATTGATTATGACCATCATCCTTAGTAATGATGTGACTCTCATGCTAAAGGTAAATCTCTTGGAAGAATATTTTATATAATATCTATCCCAATTAAAAACTATTCCCTATAGGATATATACAATGGATTGATGTCAAAAAGTATTCATACTTCCGGCTTCATATGCATCATACTCATAATGATTATATCCAAACTTTGAGGTTTGATGTATAGGTTCTTGTTCAATTCCACTGGAAGAGTTGTTGCAACCTTTTTATCATATGTATGAGTGAGTCTCATGGCTTACCTATTACTATTTACCATGAGAACCTCACATAAATCCACCATAAGTCAAAACACTAATTCATATTTTATTTAATCATATTCCATTAATATCCATAACATAAAATATAATCGAATCATGATTAATAAATTATTCAAACCAATAATATCACATAATTCAAATAATATAAATCCTAGACCTTGCTAATTTCATATAAATTCTCGAATTAATCCTTAGAGGAGGAGGGTTTGAGAGCCGTGCCACTCAACTCTAGAATTTGATACTAGTCATGCATCACTTTCTTTCTTATGGAACCCATAGGAAGTGTGAAACATGACCTTAGGATTTGTGGTTTCCATGACCTTTTCTTGATTCATGAGGGAGAAGAAAAAGAAATGAGAGATTTTTTGAAAATTCTCTAACTTTTACTTTTATACTCAAGCAACTTTGTATTTTTCTAAGTGAAAAATCATGATGTTTAGATAAAAGTTAAATATCTGGCCTTCATCTCTTTAACTTGAGAACATGACTATAAAAAATGGGCATGACTCTATTCAACTTCTTGATCTCTCAAAAGATAAGGTTGCTATTCTATCAATGACTATGACTTGGTTCTAATATCTTTGTAACACAAGGTTTTAGTGCTATAAAATGATAATGACATGCCTTCATCATCTATAGTCCATAGATGGTCAAGACACTATCAAGTGGCCATAGGGTAGAAACAAATTTTAACATTTTTTTATAGCCATGAGGTGGAGATGGCTTCTAATATTGTTATATAGTTGCGAGGCTAAGTGGAGACTACAATATTGTCCATTTGTCTTTCATGATATGTATGTGGTTGTGGCTCTGAATATTAGACATGGCACATGCACTTAGCTTATGTGTATAAGTCATGGTTATGTCTTCATTTGAGGACAAGAGTGATGGCATTGGGAATGATCATACTTGAGTAATGTCTTTTATTATATTTATTGACCCAAATGTTGTGGCATTTAAAAAATTATCATGACTTTGGCCTGAGTACTTGTATATCTTGAAATTTCTAAAACTCATAAGTCATGAATTTATATAAAATTAATGGCTTTGACTTTAGATTACTAGGCCATATATAGATAAAGTCATGGTCATGACTTTGAACACAAGTAGAGTACTTCATAATTGTGATGGAGAATTAATATTGTTGTCAATATAATTTTACAAGCTAGGTATGATTGTAAATTCTATGATAATATCATAAATGTTGAGAATATATTGTATAGTAAAAAGATTATGCTAATGAGAGGATATGATTATGATGTACAAGATTTTTTTAATGACCATTTATATAGAATTTTGGCCAAGAATAGATCAAAACTATGAAAGACTTATATATTTGCCTCCTTTGCTAAATATCTCCAAAAACTTTTTAATTTCACAACTATTCAATAAAGTTCTCCAAAATATGAAGAATTATGAAATCAACATATATTCACTTCATTTCAACATGTACACATCATTCTCAACCATAAAAATATACTAGAATATTTAGTAAATTAAACACAGAACACACACTAAATGTGAATCCTTTGAAATAATAATATCCATCATAATCAAGAAATAGTTCATTTAAGATTGTATAATATATTAGCATGTAAAAGCATTTTTATTTTCAACTTCATAAATATCATATTCATGATGATTAAAATACTTAAATTTTAAAGTTTAACATATAGGTTTATCTCATGCATCATGGTTATAAGAACTATCACTTCCTTATTAGTATATGTATGAGTGAAACTCATAGTTTACCTATCAGCAACCATCATGATAATCTCATACAAACCTACCATAAGTAGAAATTCTTCTTTAAGTTTTATATATTCATCATCAATTAATATCCATACATAACATAATTCAAACCATATATTCATTCAAAAATAAAACTAATTATATCACATAATTTAAATTACACAAACCCTAGACATGCACTAGTTTGGTATAATTTCCCAAATTTATCTCTACAAAAGAGGGGTTTGAGAGCTACACCCTTCAACTCAAGTAATTAGTAAAAATCTTGTAATTCTTACTTTCTTGTAGAACTGCTAGGGAGTGCAAAATTTATTCTTAGGGTTTGGTAATTTTAATACTTTTCTTGTTGCATGAGGGAGAAAAGAAGAAATGAAAGATTTTTCCAAATATTCTTTATATGTAACATTTATACTTTCGGGCATCCTTGCATTATTCTAATTAGGAAGTCTTGGCTTTCAAAAGAAAGTTGCAACTTTGGCCTTCATCTCTTCAACATGATGTCTTGACTCTAGAAGTAACCCCAACTCTATATTACATCTTGTCTTTCTTTAACATAAGGTCATAAAACTGACAATGACTATGACTTAGGCCTAATCTTTCTATAATACTATGTCACATGGTTCTATGAAATGGTCACAGCTTTATGTCTTTATCTATTTATAGTCAATAAAGGACTGCAATGATAAAAAGTGGTTGGGGTGTAGAGAAATCTTCTCATCAAGTTATATAGCCACGACATTATGTAGAGGCAATGACATTGGCAATGGTCTCTCTTGATATATTATATGGTCATGGTGCTGAGAAATAGCCATGATAGTAAGGTCTTTCGTGTGTTGACTATGGCATCATCTCTAGGAAATGGTCACAGTGCAAAGTAACTATTCATATCTTTTAAGTATTCATAATTCATAGCAATATGAGTGTCCACAACACTATTAGTAGCTATGGCACTAGTCTTCTCTTCTCTTGTATTATATGTAATCATGATACTATTAGGATACCATGACATTGACACTTAGCTTACATGTATATGTCATGGTTATGCCTTCTTTTGAGGACAAGATTTGTGGCTTTGAAAATGGTCTTACTCGAGTAATATACTCTATAACATTTAGTGTACCAAAACTCAAAACTTTAAATAATTATCATGACTTTGGTATGAGTAATTTGGAGTTTAATTTTTTTAGCTTAAAAAACATACCTTTGTAAAAAAAATTGACTTTAACTTGAGATTATCGAGCCATATAAATATAAAGTCACAAGTTTGTGAAATTGTTCATGACCTTGAACATCAATAGGGTACCTATTTATTGTGATAAAGAATTAATGTCCAATGCATTTAAGATTTCTAAGCTGAGTTTGACTATGACTCCATGAAAAATCACATCTATTGAAAATGTGTCACTTAGTGAAAAAATTATGCTAATGAGTGGGTAGTGTCATGGTATACAAGAAATTTTCCAACCAATTAGGGATAGTTTCAAACAAGAGAGGATGCCAAAACTATGAGAGACTCATTGATACCCCATTTGCTAAATACCTCCAAAAACTCATTGATTTCATGACTATTCAATAAAAACCTTCTAAGATACTAAAATTATGAAATTAACATATATCAGCTCCATTTCCAGTTTACACACCATTATAAACTACCAAAATATACAAGAATATTTGGTAAGTTAAACACCAACTAGGCCTCACTTGTCATATAGAGGTAAAATGATGCTGCAATAAAAGCATTTCCACTTTCAGCTTTGAAATCATCATACTTCTATAATTTAAACATGTTATTTATTGAATTTCACTAGTGGTAGTTTTATGATAGAAAGTAACTCATAGATCTAGATCACCTTATGAATCACCTTCAATCAAACATGTCTCATAGCTTATCTATCACAATCAATCATACTGATGTGTGCCTACCACACTAATGGATAAACCCTTAGAAATACATTTTATAAAATGACCATATCAATTGATGGTCAATTCTTCTAAGACATACACAATGGATTGACTTATAAAAGTCTTTATACTTTTAGCTTCTTAAGCACCATATTTTTATGATTAATATACCTCAAGATTAGTTTTGATGTATATGTTTGTCTCACATATCACAATTGAAAAGGTTGTCACTTTCATCCTACTATTATATGCAAATATACTTTGTATCTTACCTATCACCATCCATCACAATAGCTTGCACAAACCAACCAATAATAAATGCCTTATTTTAGTTATACAAATATCACATTTATCAATATTCAAACCACAACATGATCCAAACATATAAATTATTCATTATGAGAAAGGTCAAGGAAAGGTCATGACTATTCTTAGTGTCATGAACATATGATGCACACAAAAGACCATTCCTAGTGTCATGGTCATTCCTAATGCTATGATCATATGATGAACAAGAGAGACTTTTTCTAGTATCATAGTCATTCCTAGCACCACATTCATACCCAACATCATAGTTATTCTCTACATCATGGCCATTTCAGACAGAATAAAGCCTAAGGTCAATTTTGTGGCCATTTCATGTGTAAGAAAGGTTGAGAAAGGTGTTGTGTCCATTCCTAAGCATCACAATCATGCTGAAGAATGACTAAGAATAATGTGTCAACCATTCCTAGATTTATAACCATTTGAAGTAGAAATACAACTATTATCGAAATTACAGCCATTCCGAACCCCATAACTTTGTGTTACAGAGAAAAAAGTCATGACTATTCTTTAGTAAAACATCTTTATCTTACAAAAAAAAAAATAGAATGTATTATAGAGTTATGGCTAGTTTCTAGAGTTGACTTTGAGCTCAAGAGAAAAAGTCCAAAGTAATGGCATCTTTCAAAAGTTGTGCCCCACTAATTAGAGATGTGTTAAAATTCCATAGTATAAAAGTGGAAAGAGGAAAAATCTCATTATATCCTTCTTATTCTTCATGCACCAAGCCAAAGTACAGCATATCAATCAACCATAATGGTGAATGTTCACACTTCCTAGGAGAACTTTGAGAAAGAAAGTGATATAAAATATAAGCTAAACCCTAGAGTTTTGGGGCATGACTTTAAACTCCCCCTCGCTAGGGTAGATTTGCTGAAATTAATCAAAATAGCATAGGATTAGAGTTTGTATGTTAGATTCTCATGGGGCTATCATTGAGAATCTAAGATTTATGAAACACCTTTTCTTGTACCTCATGAATCTTTCTCCAATATCAGGCTAAATTGAGATCTATGGTTTGTATAATTATAATTTATGTGATGTATACATAGTTTGGTGATTAATAATTGTGTTTGATTTATATTTTGTATTGGAAATTAATAGATATGATGATTCAATAGAACTTTAATTAGAGATTTGAATATTAGTGGATTTGTATGTATTATCATAGTAGATAGTGATAAGTAAACCATGAATCTCTTTTGAACATATGGTAGAAAGGAAGTGATAGCCCGTTCAACTATGATGCATGAAACAAACCTACTAAAGGTTCTCATAAAATGAAAGTACGAATGGTTTTACATGCAACTTTATTGTAGATGTCTTAAAGAACTAGCTCTTGATTGATGGAGACATTCAAAAGAATATTCTCCTAAGGATCTCACCTTTAATGTGTGAGTCACAATATTATTTTAGAAAATAATGAAAGATAATCCATGAGACATATACTGGTGTATATTGACACAAAAGATGGTAATATCTATTTGAGTTACTTTCACTCATATGATTCTCATTAGTGAGATTTAAAGAAAGTTAATTTTAATTGTGTAAGTATGATACTTATGAATTTAAAAATATAAATGTTTATAAACTATATTAATTCTTGGTCTTTATGACACTTGAGGCTAGACCTGAAGAATAAGAATATACATACAAAACAACCATCAAGAGCAATTAATGAGTTGTTTAAAAGGTGTGGACTTGGTAATGAATCTTGACTGTAGATATTTTATTATCTTAGTTATACAATATTAAGGAGATAACTATGAGGGGACCATCTTTAGGATGAGCTAAATGGTGATAACTATCTTTTATATGATTAGGGCAAAGTATCATTATACAACAATTAAACATTCATTCTATATCCTAATTATTAATCAAACCATTTGCATTGTATCATATGAATCAAGTGGAGAGACACTCGGATCTAAAAATCATACCAAATTTTCTTTAAAGCCCCTCTACTAGAATCGTTTTATCTCATTGTTGGTTAATTAAACTACTGATGCAATTCATGTGTGATCAATATATTGATAAAAGTTCTCTTTACTACTTGTACGATACTTATACTTATGAATCTTTGTTAAAAAGATTCCCTCACAAATAAGCTTTTAGAATACTATCAAACCAAAAAAAAAATGAGTATCAAAATAAATTCACAATAAGTAGTAAAACCCATATGTTGGATTTTGATATATAGGTTTGTCTCGTGCATCATAATCATAAGGGTTCATTTTCTTCCTACTATTACACACAAGTGTGCTTCATGACTTTCATGTCAACATCAACCATGAAATTGTATGCAAACCCACCAAAAGTAAAATCATAATTTTAATTCTACATGAATATTATATCCATTAATATGCAATCAACAAAAAAATTCAAATATAAAAATCATTTATTAAGCATCCATCACAAGAATTTCAAACATAAAAAATTAACATAAACAAAATCCTAACATATATATATAGTGCATGTTCTTCTTTGTTAGTTTATTATTTTCTATAAAAAACTAACCAATTATCATTTTTATGCTTTTTTGTAATAATAAGAATTAGCATGCCTTTTTTTTTTGAAAAATTTGTTTTAAAAGCTTTTAGAGCATATTTGGTGCATGGGATGTTCGATAGGATGTATAAAGGTATCAAATGGGCTGGGCAGCCTGGGTTTGGCTTGAGGCACAACCCGACTTAGCCGTTCCTAGCCCATCACACCATGGGCCTAGAACTGTGCATAGGCCCTTGCCGAGCTGGCTCGAGGCACAACTCGAGCCATGCCATGCCGAGGTAACCAGTGCTTCGTGTCAAGCCAATATGGCCCGATGCCATGCTCTGAAGCCACAGTTCATCAACATGATCCAAACTGTGCTCCGCCCCTTGGCCCTGGATCAGGATTTTAGATGGCTGGACTCGGATCTCGGGTCGGTGTTCAGACTTCGAAGTCCAAAGTCCGACCAACCGAATTATGAACTCAACCCTAAGTCTCGAGTCCCATTACCTAACGGCCCTAGTCCAGAGCTCGACCTACTAATTCTAGAAGCCGAAGCTTCTAGAATCAGTGACCTTTGGGTTGATTCGAAGGTCAAACCGACCCAATGGCTAGGGCTAGAATCTGACGGCACCAATGGCTTAAAAATAACTACATTTTTAAATTTAAGCCATTGGATTTGGCGGCCCCAATGGCTAGAGGCAGAATTTGATGGTTGTCATGATTCTACCCCTTTAATATACCAAAAAAAATTTAAAAAAAAAATTGATTTAAAAAAAACTAACATTTTTAAAATATATATATTACCCCCCCCCCCTCTCATTCTTAATTTGTATCTTATCTCTCTCTCTCTCTCTCGTATTATCTCTATGCCTCCCTTTCAACTCTCTCTCTCACTCACTCACTCACTCACTCTCTCTCTCTCTCTTGGTCTCTCCTTTTGGTTTTAACTTTTAGGACTCGAGTGTGGAGTGTGGACTTTCGATTACGGTGTGGACATCATAAAGCAAATAAGATTTTATGCATTACGGGTATTAATTTTTAAATTTTGTTTAGTTTAGTTTTTAAAATTTTAATTTTAGTTAAGACTTAGTTTAATTAATATTAATTATTAATTTAGTACATATTTTTAAAAACAAAAATTATAATATAGTTAATAAACTAATAAAAAAATAAAATGACAAATAGTAATTTTAATGATGATAGCAAAATTAATTTAAACATAAATATTGAAAATTTTAATATGGATAACGATCCCTATGAAAAGGTTTGAGGCTGTCAAAATATTATTTTCTCTGGTCACCTCGACACAAACATATAAAAAATAAAAAACTAAAAGAAAATAAATAGTTTCGACTCGTTTTAATATAATATAATATAAAAATATTAGTAGTGCCAATGAAGAATCATTACAATGTAAATATTGTAAAAAAATTTTAACTTATAAGAGTTCATGTGGGACTGGGCACATTAAGAGGCATGCTCAATTATTGGTTCATTAGATCCTAGGAAACCCCAACACAACGGTGGGTTGTTTGAAGCTAGATCCAATCCAGCCTCAATATTGACCTCATTCATATACCGCAACAAATTAGGGAGGGAAGATATGACCAAACTGATCACCATAATGGGTCTTCCGATTATATTTTTAGAGGATCCAATGGTAGTCAGTATCATGCAGACTTATTTTCAGCCTACATATCATAGGATTCCTAAGTCCACATCTAAGAATGATATACTAAAATACTATAACTTAAAAAAATTAATAATAATTAATAAATTTAGAAAATATAGTGGTGTGGTGTTTGTGACATCCGATATCTGGACTAGTCATGATGATGCACCTTATGCATACCTCACCACCCAATATGTAGATTCAAAATGAACACTAAATAAAAAAATATTAGAATTCTTAGAGATTCTCATAGATTCTTCATCCTCATGATCGCCCGATTATTAATGAGTGCACAATGAAAATCTTTTGAGAATATAATATTCAAAATAAAATATATAGTATCACATTTGATAATATATCTAACAATAGAATATTTATTAACATATTTGTTAGGACTATTAGAGATGTTAGAAAAGATTTTCCACGTTAGATGCATGTCACCTCATTAACCTCATAGTACAAGCAGGAATGAAGGTTATTTCCCTTGCTTTAAAAAACATATGTAACTCACTAAAATTTTTTCATATGCCTCATAGACAACAAGAGTTTGGTAGTCACTATGTGTCTATGGGTCTAAAAAAATTTCAATTAGTTGTGAGACACCATTATAATTACACATACCTAATGTTGGAGTTAGAGGTGTCAAACGGGCCGGCCCAGCACGGCACTGCCCGTTTTTCACGTGCCCAGCCGTGCTACCGTGCCGTGCCCGGCACGGCACGGTGTGTTAAAGTCGGGCACGGCACGGCCCGTGGGCACGGCACGGCCCGTGGGCACGGCACGGCCCGTGGGCACGGCACGGCCCGTGGGCACGGCAAGGCCGTGCCGTGCCGTGCCGTGCCCCGGCTTGGCTTGGCTAGGCGGCACGGGCGCACGGCAGGGGCAAGGCAGGTGGGGCGGGGCGGGTCTGTTTGGACCCGACCCGCGGTCTTTTTACCGGGGGCGGGGCCCGGTTGGGTCACGACTCAGTGAGTCGTGACCGTGAGTCGTGACTCGTGAGTCGCGACTCACGACTCACGACTCACGCCACGGCACGCGTGGCACGCCGCCAGTGCCACGCGTGCCTGCGTGAACCGGCACGGGATGGACCCGTGCCGGCGTGCCGTGCCAAGGCACGAGCTGTGCCGGGCCAGGCACGGCACGGGATTTAATTCACCCGGGCACGGCACGGGCCCGGGCATGGTTTTTGAAAGTGTCGGGCCGGCCCAGGCACGGCCGAACCATGCCGTGCCTCGTACCGGGCTGGGCCGGCGCGGCACGTTTGACACCTCTAGTTGGAGTCAAGTGTTGGATACGAACATGTTATATTCAACTGTTAATAGTATGAGTGATGAACTTATTATTAATGATACTGACTGAGCTACAAGAATTTCATTTATCAAATTTCTAAAGATTTTTTATGACATGAATAATATGTATTCGTCAGTTTATACTCTCACCACTTACATTGCAATTAGGTATATATGCAATATTAGTAGGGAATTTAGGAAGATTAGAGATGACGCAACATTTAGTGATATGGTTGTAGAGATGAAAACTAAGTACCTAAAGTACTACTCCACTATTCCATCTTTTTATTGTCTGGCTATCTGCATGGATCATAGGGTTAAGGTGGAAGGGGTAGAGAATATTTTGATATGTATATCATCATGCATGAACCAGGAAGATCAACCTGAAGGATTCATTCACAAGAAGTTGACTAAGCTTTTTACATACTATGATACTAGGTATGGATGGTGGTAGTAATAGTGAGATTCTAATTATGTACATAGATACATATTCAAAGTTGATGACTTTTCTATACAATTTGTGAGGTAGAAATGATGGGGTGGAGCATCGAATAGGAGCAAACTGTCGCGGTACTTAGATACTGATTACTGCTCAATCCTATCACATATTGATAACATGAACCTTGATATTCTTTAGTGGTATACTAATATCATGGTATCTACTAACTCGAGTATTGAGCGTAGTATCAGAGTATATTTTTTTCGTTATAGTGAATGTGATTTCAGATAGGAAATCGAGATTATGACCAGATATTGTTGAGATTGAAGTATGCATGAAGAATTAAGATAATCCTAGCTTGGACATCCAATATCATGCGCCAACTATAGCAAGAGCGGAGAAGCTGGTTGTTGATGATGATTCATGAGACTTTGATGATAATTAATGACTGAGATTGAGCCTACTATACTATCTATGGCTTACTGCTAGTGATATTGATACCATCATATGCTGATGAGATTTATCATTTTTGGATTGTCTTTTTTTATTACTTTATTTATTTTTGTCATTTGACATTGAACTTGCTACTTTTTTTGTTATTATGTTCTTTATTTATTCAGACACTTACTTGCGGGATTCATATGTTTTATGTTCATGTTTATCTATTTGTTGTATTAATTTAATTAATTAATTAATTAATTTAGTATTAAATTTTAGAATTTATAATATTTTTGAAGTTTTGGATGACCTAGTTTCAAATGGGCCAAAACAACCCATCCCGGCCCAACCAGACATGACTCAGCCTGAACATAGCGAGTCCTAGCACGATCTAGCCCAAACCATGTACAAGGTGAGCCGCCAAGCCATGTCGGGCCAACACTTCTCAAGTCGTGTCATGTTAGGCATGACATGGTGGCCTGATTAGGCCACCAAAAAATGGGTCGGGCCAGTCAAGCTTAACCCATTTGACACCTCAAGGATGTAATCATTATTTCAGATATGATGAGATGTGATGAAATTATTATTGTGTTATCCTATGTTTTTTGACACCTATGGTGGTTGGTGATGCTTATGGATAGTCTCATGAAGCCTTGTTCAATTTAGTTATCCACACGAATCCTCAATTTTAGGATGGGATAAGTTTAATGAAGAAAATAAAATCTTAGGGTTATAGTCTAGTGATATAATATGTGGCACCAAACACCGGATTGGACAAAAATCCCATCATATCTAGTGTTATCCTTGTTGGAACTAATTTTTGATTGTTTTTTAATTTTCTTTTTGTACAACTTTTTCTTGTTTTAATAAAAGATTTTAGAAAAAGCTTAATTTGTGGAAATGTATATGTCCTTTATTCTATATTATAGATGATTTGGTGAGAAGAGTTCAACTTATGTAAAGAAGATCAAATTGTCAGTCCTTGTGAAATATAAGTTTATTATTCACAATCTAGATAAAGCTATAAAATCTATCAGTATGGTTGAAGCACTAGATTTTAGTAGGTCTATCTTGAATATGGTAAATGGTGAAGTTCTAACTTCCAGTACTAGTACACTTGAGTGTATTCAATGAGACCACCATGATATGATTATAATGTATTGACTTATAAATAAATTACATCTTTATTATTATGATTATTACTATTCTTATTTTTGAAGTATGCATTTGTTAATAGTTGTTTTGATTCAAAAAGAGCGAGGTCTAGAAATAGATTAATGAACTATATGAATTGGATAATTTTATGAAGTGTATGGTGAATATTAATTACTGGTAGAATCTATGTCTTGTTAGAATAATTGATGATGTCAAGTAAGAAATAATTTTAGAAAGTGCATGTGCATCTTCTTCTAATTCACATGAATCATCAAGTAAGAAATTTAGTTCAAGTATATGGAATTTTTTTGATAGAGTATAAATAATTTTAGAAAATAATAAAAAGGAAATAAAAGTAAAATGCAAAATTTATAGTAAATTTCTTAATGGTGGATCAAATGCAGGCACAAGTCATCTAAATCGACATTATGAACGTTGTAAAACTAAAAATAATGCAGATATTAGAAATTATATGCAATTAGGTAAAGATGAGTGGAAATTTAAAAACAATATCTTATGATGAATCTTATTGTCATGAAGAAATGATTGATTGCATAATAAGAGTTGAACAGCCTTTTAATATAATGAAAACTCATGATTTTTCAGGAACAATTCAAAGAGCTATTAATCCTCAATTTAGGGTTTGGTCTGGAAATAAAGTTAAAAGAGATATTATAAAAAATTTTCATATAGAAAAAAAATATTTAAAAAATTATTTTACAAAATTTCAAGGGAAAATTTGTTTAACTTCTGATATTTGAACATCTTTAATGTACACTAGTTTTTTATGTATTACTGCTCATTATACAGATAGTGAATAGAAATTAAATAAAATAATAGTTTCATTCAAAATAATAAATACTCTACATAAAATAGTAAAATATAATAGGTTTAATATATGATGAAATCATAGATTTATGTATTCGTGATAAAATATTTATAATAATATTAGATAATGCTTCTAATAATAATGCGGCAGTAAATAGATTAAAAAAATTTTGATAAATAAATGAAGATCATTGTAAATTATTTCATGTACATTGTTGTGCATGTATTTTAAATTTAATTGCAAAAGGTGGATTAAAACAAGTTGATAGTACATTAGAAAACAATAGAAGCATTGCATATGGTATCAATAGTTCTCAAACAAAACATGAATTATTTTTTGATTGTTGTAAAATAACAAATATGAAAAGAAAAAAATATAAGTTTAGATATGTCAATTAGATGGAATTCTACTTATAAACTTTTACAAAATATTTTAAAATATAAAAAAGTAGTATAATTATATGAAATATAATTATCTACTAATAATTCTAACATAGATCTTGATTTGTTAAATGATTATGATAGGCACATTGCAAATCTTTTACGAGATCTTTTTGAAATTTTTGATACTTCAACATATATTTTTTGTGGTGTGTATTATCTAACTTCTCATCAAGTTAGTATGCAAATAACTAATATTTATATTGTATTTCAAAAATATTTAAATTATGAAATGTTAAAAGATATCATTTTTGCGATGATAGAAAAAATCAAAAAATATTGGGGAGATATACCTTTAATTTATTATATTGGTTTAAATGTAGACCCTAGAAAAAAATTGATGCTTTAGATGAATGGCTATCAGGTATTTACTTTTTTGATCAAATTAAAATGGAAGAAATTAAAAATGATGTAATTTTATTACTACATAATTTATATGATATTTACAAAGAAAAATATGGCAATGATATTAGTTCTATTAACTTATCATCCACTACAAGCTCTTCACATTTTTATAAAAGTGCTTTAGAAATATTTAAAAGTAGAAAAAAGACAACTAGTTTTCCATATAATGTGAATGATATAGATAGATACCTTAATGTAGAAACAATTCCATTTGAAGATAATGAAAATTTTGAAATTTTAGAATAGTGGAAGAAACAACAAAATAAATATCTAGTATCATCAATTATTATACGTCATGTATTAACCGTGTTTGTGAGTACAGTTGCATCGGAAGCTGCTTTTAGTGCAGGTGGAAGAGTGATTATTGAAAGGTGAAGCAGTTTGTCACCTGAAGCCATAGAAGCAGAAATATGCTTAAAAGATTGGAAGATATCGGATACGAGATTGCATGATTCTATTCAAGAAGCCGCATTAGTGATCAATATGGAAAATTTAAAACTATCTAGACATGAATGGATTCATGATTCTTCGCCTTCACCATCAGACAATGATGATTGAATTATTTAATTAAGTTTTTTTCTATGTATTGTATTTTTTATGGTAGAAAATTACAAATGATTGACAAATAATTAGGTATCAACTTAGTTGGGATGTAATTATTTTGTAATGATTTAAAATGTTCTCACATTTTTATATGTAATACATGATTCTTCCCCTTACATACATTTTCAGTGAAATATTTTTTTAATATGGATGGGCTAGTCAACGAGGTAAGGGCGGGCTAGTCAACGAGGTAAGGGCGGGCTGGTCATTGGGCATAAGGCGAGCTTAGAATACTTAACAGACAATAAGTGTCTAACAATCTCTGTTTGTCAATGGGGTTTAAAAAGAAAAAATTTTAATGGATGTGAAATAACATTAGAACTATTATTATTAGAGTCATGTGATAGTTACCAATACGTGATATCCGACTACATTAATAATAAGTATAACGAACTTATTATTTATGATTCAGAATGTGATACATAAATTATATTTATGAAATTTATCAAAATTTTTTTATGATACAATAAACATGTGTTCTTTAGTGTACACTCATACTACTTGTATTTTGCTTAGTGTGTATGAAATGTTTGTAGCATGCTTAGCAAACATAAGTGATATCTTGTCTTTAGTATCATGACTATTGAGATGAAAACTACATATTTAAAATTCTTATCATTTATTTTAACTTTGTATACAATGTTTCTAGGGTTAAGGTGGAAAGAATAAAAAATATATTAAGATACATATCCACTTTTATGAACTAAGCAAATGAATCTAAAAGTTTTTTCACAAAAAACCAAGTGGCATATTTATATTTAATGATATTAGGTATGATAGTTATAGAGAGACTCTAAGTACGAACATAAATATTATATTTGAACATAATTTTTTCATTAAGCTAGTTAGGGCAAACGACAAGGTAGTCCATTGAATAAGTGTGAGTTGCTCTTTCATTCTTTTGAAGATAATTTTCTTGGTACTTATCGATTGCTCTTTCATTCTTTCACATATTAATAATAAGAATTTGAATATTTTGAATTAGTAGAAATTATATGAATTCATCTATCATGTGTTATTTAAGATGATATGTTATATATTGACACTTTTTTCTTTATAGCATAGCATTGAAATGTATTATTTTTATTGCAGATAATGTTCTTTCAAAGAGAATATAGAGATTGTGATCTAATATTATAAAGCCACTTGCATGTCTGAAATACTGGAAAGATTCTAGATTGAACATTCAGGATAAAGTAAAATAGTCATTAGTGGATAATGATTCATGAGACATTAAAATTGAGAATATTATAATTACAACTTGTAATACTTTCATATGCATATTTGATGACGATGATCTTATAGGTTTCAAATGGTTTGTGCCATATTGATATGACCCATTACAATGTGATATGGTCGTGTCATCATATTGTGTCAAGCACAACATGGGAACCAAACTTTTGGCCCGACATGACATAGTTGTCCCACTTAGTGCAAATTCTTGCCACATCTTATTGGGAATTAAGTCTCTCCTAACTAGTCCATTGCATGAAAATGCAATGAGAAAGGTAGGGGAGGCCTGACTGCTCAATTGGGACTAGCCACAAAAGTAGTAGCCAACTTATGTTGTTTTTTTTTTAATTGCCAAGCTGATAAGACTTTACCCATGACTCGAGCATTGAATGTAGTTGGTCTTGGGTCACCAAGTTGGTGGACTATGCCAATGGTTTAGGTACATGAGTCATGATTGGCCCAACACGAGGCCTGTCTTGCACCAGCCCACCACTACAAGAAAAATCCCATATAGTTAGGGATAATTCCCTAGCTAAATGGAAAATTTCCGTCGCTAAATGGTAAATAGTGACAGAATACCAACAGATCATGTCTCTTTCTAAAGTGCTCCTTGCTAAATCTTTGCGATGGAAATTTTCTTAGCTAAAAAATTAACGACGAAAAATTCCCTTACTAAAAAAGAAAAATTCTGTAGCTAAAATAGCAAGATAAATGAAATATTCTGTCGCTAAACAAAAATAATGATGGCTGAATCCCTAGCTAAAGTCCCTAGCATTAGAAAATTAGCGACGGAATATCCGTCGCTAATTTTAATATTTCCCAGCTAAATTAGCTAGGGAAATTTTCTTCGCTAAATTAGCGAGTGATTTTTCCCTCACTAATTTAGCTAGTGAATTTTCCCTAGGTATTTTAATTTCAAAAATATTTACAAAATTTAAAAAATTTTAAATTTTGTTA
This sequence comes from Sapria himalayana, assembly GCA_029783825.1. Classification (NCBI taxonomy): domain Eukaryota; kingdom Viridiplantae; phylum Streptophyta; class Magnoliopsida; order Malpighiales; family Rafflesiaceae; genus Sapria; species Sapria himalayana. The sequence continues at coordinate 28,828 of JAREIK010002500.1, read as the reverse complement.
ATTAAATAATTTATTATTTTTAAATCATATTGAATAAAAATTAAAACTATAAATAATTTATAATAAACAAAAAATAAAATCATTTAATATCTTATTCAAATTCAATATTTTACATAATTGAAATAAAAAAATAACAAACTTTTATTTTTATTCATTAATGTATCTGCCGACAGTGCATAAAATATAATATATCTATTGATTGGCGTTGCTTTCTGTCCTCTGCTCCTCCGATCATCATTTTTCTACTCCGACAAAGCTGTCCAAGTCACGACACATAATGTATAGTGAAAAATCCTATCACTTATAGAAGATTTGTATGAGGAACAATACGGTATCATATCTGTAAGAAAATTAAACCACTCAATCAAAAAAAAGTTATGTTTTGATACATATATAATCCTGTAGTATATATGAAAATATATACTAGCAATTCACTCATACATATATTACTACAGTATATGTACATTTAAACAGCAGTATTAAGTGTACATATAAACTAAATACAAATATACTTAGTATATACGTGCATAAAATATTACAGTATTAAATGTATGTACATGCTGAATTTATTTGTATATATATATCTCAATGGGTGCTGTTGTTGCTGCTAACGCTGCTGCTCCTGCCACTGCTGCTCCTGCCACTGCTGCAATTGCCACAGTCACTGCTAATACCATTGCTGCTGTCGCAGCTGCTGCCGAAACTGCGGCCGCTGGCTGCCCCCCCCCCGCTGTTGGAGCTGCCATTGCATGCCGCTGCTGCCGTAGCCGCAGCCGCAGCCGCTACTGATTCTTCCGGTGCTGCCGCTGCTGCCGTAGCCGCTGCCGCAGCCGCAGCCGCTACTGCTTCTTCCGGTGCTGCCGCTGCTTTCTGTGCAGCTGTTGCTACCGCCGCTGGTGCCGCTACTTCCGGTGTAGCCACTACCTCTGCCTTCTATGCCACCGCTCCTGTCGCTGCCGCTCCCACCGCTGATGCTGGCACTGCAGCCCCCACTACTGCCACCGCCACCTCTACTGCAGCTGCCGCTTCTACTGCCGCCGCTGCCACTTCCGTTTCCACCACTGTCATCGCTGCCACAACTGCTGATAATAGGCTTTTACATACCTATAATAGGCTAAAACTCTACCCAAAAATTTCGGAGACACAAATATTTTCATAGATGTATAAAAAACAGTTATTATAGACATGAACAAACACAAATTAAAGTTGATTTTCATACAGCTTAAACTAAAATCTAATACAATAATATAATATTTTTTATATTAAATTTAATAAAAACTGAATCTATAAATGAAAATATTATATTAAACAAAAAAAATTCATTTTTAAATTATTCTAATACAATATTTTAAGTAAAAAAAATAACAAAAATTATATTACATCTTAGTAATCAATATATCTACCGACTATGCATAAAGTATAATCTATCTATGCATTAACATTACTTTCTCTCCATCTTCTTCTCCATCTCTTCTCCGATCACCAATTTTTCACTGTAAAAAAACTGTTCAAGTCACACTTCTTCATGTCTACTTAAAAATCACTTCACTTATACAAGCTTCGTATAAAAAACAATGTTGTACCATATCTGTAAGAAATTTAAACCACTAAATCAAATCAAAATAAATAAATAAAAACTATGTTTTGATAAATATATATTACTGTAGAAAAAATATACATATATACTAGCATTTTACTCGTACATATATTACTATAGTATTCGTACATATAAATTGCAATATTATGCGTACAAACCCATCGATCATATTTATACTCAGTGTATATGTACATAAAATACTATATAATTATATGTACGTATATACTGACTATATACGTATGTATATACCACATTTTTTTACCATTTCTGCTGCTCACGCTGTCGATGCCACCCCTACCACTACTGCTGCCACTGCCATTGTTGCCGCTGCAGCCACTGCCATTGCTGCCGCTGATTCGCCGCAGCCACCACTTCCTCCGCTGCCTTTGCTGCAGCAGCTACCATTGCTGCCGCTGCCGCCGTCACTGCCTCCGCTGCTTCCACTGCCTCTGCTGTCTCCGCTGCCTCCACTGTAGCCGCTGCCTCCGTTACCACTGCTACCTGGTTGCCACTACAGCTGCTGCCGCCCCTACTGATGATGCTGCCGACACTACTACTGCCACTACCGCTGCAGTCGCTTCTTGTGCCACTGCCACCTCTGCCGTCATTGTCGATGCTGCTGCCGCTGCCACCGCTGCCGTAGCTACTTCTGGTGATAATAGGCTTTTATATACCTATAATATGCTAAAACTCTACCCAAAAATTTTGGAGAAACACAAATATAGTCACACATATATAAAACCAGTTATTATAGAAATGAATAAATAAAAATTACAGTTGAATGTAATACAGTTTAAAAAAAATTAATTAAATAATTTAATATTTTAAAAATAAATTAACTAAAAACAGAAACTATAAATAAAAATTTTAAATTAAAAAAAAATTCATTCAATAACTTATTCTAATATAATATTTTAAATAACAAAAACAAAAAAAAATAATAAAAATTATATTACATCTTATTAATTAATGTATCTACCCAATGTGCATAAAGTATAACCTATCAATGCATTGATGTTGCTTTCTCTCCCACTGCTCCTCCAATCACCAACTTTCCGCTGCAAAAATATTGTCTAAGTCTACTGTGCTTCATGTTTGTTGAAATATGTCTTCACTTATACAAGCTTCATATGGGAAACAATGTGGTCCCATATCTGTAAGAAATTTAAACTATCAAATTAAATCAAAATAAAAAAAAATAACTATGTTTTGATAAATATATATTGCTGCAGTAAATATGTACATATACTAGTATTTTACTCGTACATATATTACTACAGTATATGTACATATAAACTACATTATTATGCGTATATATATACTGGGTACATATCTTAGTATATATATACATAAAATATTGTAGTATTATATGTACGTATATACTAACTAAACATGCATATATACTGCATATGTTGTCGTTGCTGTTGCTTCCACTACCGCTGCCACTCCTGCCGCTATCGCTACCACCATCGCTACCGATGCCGTTGCCACTGCCGCAGCTCCCACTGCTGCTTCTGCTGCCGCTGCTGGTGCTGCCGCCCCTGCCGCCACCACTGCTGCCACCGCTGCTGCCACCGCAGCCACTGCGGTGGCTGCTGCCACCGCTGCTGCCACCGCAGCCACTACGGTGGCTGCTGCCACTGCTGCCTCTTCTGTCAATACTGCTGCTTCTGCCATAGCTACCACTGATGTCGCCTGAGCCACTACTGCCGGTGAAGCTGCTGCTGCCGCCGCTGCTGCCGCCACTGCCTCTTCCACTGCCGCCACAATTGTCGCTGCCGTCTATGCCGCTGCTGACGCTATTGATTATAGTCTTTTACATACCTATAATAGGCTAAAACTCTACTCAAAAAATAAAAAAACACAAAAACATATTCACAGATATATAAAAACAAATATTATAGACATGAACAAACACAAATTAAAGTTTATTCTCATACAGCTTCACCAGAAATCTAAAAAATGTCCAGCAATTATGTTTAGAGATAAAGAAAGTGCAAAAATAAAATATTTTTAGAAAAATAAAGATAATATAAGCTAGCCCTCTTTTTGATAAAGTTGAAATTGGTAAATATGGGACTCATGCATTAGAAAGACCATGGAAACGTCTGAATGCTATGAATAAAAAATTTTTCTTCTCTCACATAATGTGTCCTGCAAAGATTCATAATTTGGTTAATCATAAAAGCAAAGAATAAAACCAGAATAAAAAAAATTGATACTTGCAACAAAATATCATTATTATTTACTACACATAAATAAAAATAAATAATAGTTCAGAAATAATTCTCATACTTAATCATCCTCATAATTTGTAGAGAATGCTAACCTTTCCTGTGAGGATTCACAGCTGGATCTCAAAATTCTATCTGATGCGCCAATGCCGCTAACTGTGACTCCATATAGGACATCTGCTGTTGCATTACTTTTAAAATTTATTTAATTTCTTGCATTTCTTCCATCAAAATAGTAATTTACTCATCCTTTTTCAGTTTGGTCTCCATATCTACCATACGTTCATTTGTTTACTGTGCTTATTGTTCGATCGTCTCATCCACCATTGCTGAGACAGATGAATTAGAAGCACAACTACTACAACAAAAAGCCACTCCCTTGGAGCCAATTCCGTACATTCACTACTTCTTTCGATTTCCTATTGTCTTCAAATAAATTGGATCATAGTCAATTGGTTGAAAATTCATAGAACCCTCAACTTGTTGATGAGCAGCTGTCACACGTTCCTCCATTAGGTCCTGAGATAAAATGAAGATAAAAACTATTCTAAATTTACAAAAAATAAAATAAATATTTTGCATTCAAAATAATTTTCATAATGTATTGTAGTTTTATAAAGTCTAATTAATATAATAATTTTTTACTGCAATCATCTAAGATTTGTTGTCAATATACTGACCATCCACTTTCTTTACATGCATCTTCCTGAAAATCTCATAGAAATTTGGATCTCAACCCAATTCTCCAGCCTAGAATATGCTTTTATTAATTCATAAAAAAACAAATGATAAAAAAATTTAACAAAATTATTAAAATCATGCAGAGATTATATTTATTGGACTATTAGGACAACCGTGAAATATAGATATGTTTAGAATTTTAAATTTGCACCAAATCTCGAGCATACTCGATGCTTGACTTTGAACCTCCTGTGTGTCAACAGATTTCTTTACCTAGTCCAGCAACCTCACTTCGTCGATTTTTTCTGGCAATATCTGATTTTTTCTTCACATCTAGCTCCTCCCAATAATTAAGCCACTCAGACCAGTCTTCCTCAAATATAAAATTAGACCTTTCTTTAATTTTCTTTTATTTATGAACAAAATCAGAATACCATTGAGCAGCTTTGATCTCCAATAATGACTTTATCTTTCCATCAAATTTGGGTGGCCATATGCACTGATTCTATAAAAAAATGATAGAAGAATTTATATTAACAAGAACATAATTATTTACTACTTGAATAATATCCAAGTAAATAAATAACACTTGTGAGATGGAATAAAACTGTATAAATAAATAAACAACATAGAAAACAAGTAAATCATAACAATATAAAAAAACCACTGTCAGTAACATCAAAATTTTTTTTTCAAATCATTTTTACATATTTTTTTTACCTCTCATCCACAATATCAATTTCTAACTTTGCACTGACTTCAGAGGAAGGCACAGCATTTAATGATGTCGTTGGTATTGTAAATGGGGAAACAATCGGTGTAATTTGTGGTGTAGAAAATTGTGATGGATCAAAAGTGTCAGCGGGAAGCATAATCGGTGGTGTGGTTACATCTGATAAAGGTATTAGTAGAGGTCTCAATGATAATGATGGTGATAGAAATGAAGATGGTGATTGTGATGTTGAAGTCAAGATATGATGACTATGAGATGGTATTCATTCTACAACATTATGTAATGTACTAGGTGAATTTGGTTCATTTATATGTCCACGTCTAGCTCCACCAAAACCATGTCCTTTGGGCGCCATCTGCTGTACAAAATAAAACAAAGAATAAAAAAAAGAAAAATGATGAACAAGCATGCATTTTCGAATAAAACATGCCGATATATTTCAAAAAAATATAAACGTCTTTAATAGTTTATATTTTTGATAAAATTATAACAATTTAATTATCGATATCACTATCATCCTCCAATGGATCTTCTAATATTTCGTCTGATTTCAATAGAAGTTAGAACTCATCTTTGGATAGAAATTGATCATCTTCAATATCTATTGTGCCACCATTTGAGTCACATAAATTTTCTGGATCTTCATCTACATTCAAAGGCTCAATATTATTTATGTCATCTTTCAGGAATGCCGGTGCAATTTCTACGTCTGCACTTCTTTGTTACGATGTTGATACTTCAAATTTTGATCTTGCAAATCGCCCACCAATCTCTCTTTTCACGAGATAAACTCGGATATGAACAATAATATACATGAGCGGCTTGAACTGCCGTAATAAATGGCTCATTTCAATTATATATGTATTTTTGGTTAACATCCACTAGCTTATAATCCGAATAAATCTTTATGCTCACATTTGGTGTGGGATCAAACCACTCACACTTAAATAATACAATCCTATTATTTTCGAGTCTAGGATCTACAACTCAATAACTTCTTTGAGTTGACCATAATAATCAATCTCATCTGTACTATATCCTATGCCTTTAATGCATACACCACTATTCATTATTATTTTAGAAGAACTGTGCCCGATTATGTGAAATTTATATTCATTAACAAAATACCCAGGATAGGTTGTCACATATCGAAACGGGCCTTTACTTAGATTCTGAATAAAAATATTTAAATATCCATTTGAAGGATCAATTACCTATAACATTAATTAAAAAAATTGATATTAACAAATAAAAAATAATAATAAATTAAATAATTCAGAATTTAAAACTTAATAATTCTCACATAATTTTTGAACTAATTTGCTAATTCAGTTTCTAGCATATAATCGACATCATTGCTGGAAATTGCTGGTAGCCTATATTTTAACTGTTCAACATAAATATTGCATAAATATAAAAAGAGAAAAATAAATGTATATCAATTTTTAATAATTCCTATTAAAAATAAAATTTAACTATGATTAAACCTGCAACCATTTTGTGTATACGTACTCAATGTATGGTGCAGCCTCCTCACAATTAAGTAAATCATAGCTCCTAGTTGCTTGTACTTTTCATCTGTCATCCATCTTTTCATTGTTCTTCCAAATACTCTTCCAATTTGCTTGAAAATAGATAGTTTGTCCACAGAATCATTTTCTACCATCACATAACCTTCATAATTCCGCGGCATATTTCTATTCTTTATATTGACATGATCATCAAAATAATAAGAGCAAAGTGATGATGCTTGTTCTACTAAATTTGTATTGCAAATTGAACCTTCAACTTTTGCCTTGTTTCTAACATTCAATTTCAACTTACGAAGATACCTACAATCATAATGTAAGGTTTCAATTTGATTAAATTACAATCTTTTAAGACACCATAGACAACATACATGTGTATAGAACACACTAGGAACAACATTCATAAGAGTGTCATCTTATAGTTTTATTTTTAATGATGCTTCAAAAAACATCATTAAACTTGAAAATTCATGGTCTTTTTAAAAAGAACATCATCCAAAATGCATCATATAAGTAACATTGTATGTATGCATTTCTAGCGCATATATGACACTTTCGGTACGTGTCATCTAGTCTTTTGTTGCTCATATAAGATATCAGAGATGTGTGTGTGTGTGTGTGTGTGTGTGTGTGAATGACATAAAATTTGATAAGATACAGCAAACTATTATACTTGCTACTTTTCCTATTGTGTTAATGTCATAATTAAATGAAAATAATTTTCTTTTAAATCTTATATCATTACTTCTTTTTCATATTTCTCATTTAATAAATAACAGAACATAATCTAAGTCAAGTAGGCACTACATCTATTTAAGTATAGCATGAATTAAATAGTAAAACTAATTAGTCTACTAATTTATTTGTAAAATTATTATCCGAATAAAATTTCTGATACCCTCGCACAACTTTTTTGCATTGGAAAAATACATAAGAAATTACTTTCTCATTACAATAATTAATGCATTTCGAAGCTAAGAAAACCCTTTATATTTTAAGCATTCTCTAACCAAAAAAAGAGATCATTTAGGATATATTATGTCATAATAGTCTCGATAATTGTTAACTTTATTTTCCAAATTTCTTACCACGTATCATGTAGATTTAAAGGAGAAATTTCATCCTTTAGTACCAAGTCATATGAGTTCATCTTGATGATTCATTTGTATTCTAATAATTTACACAACTAACATGTGTATGAGTAAATTTTATAACTTTTCAATATTTCATCCTTTTTTAAAAAATCCTATACCTTAGATATCTAAAAACCCTACGTTTATGTGGTTAGAATTTTTTTTTGATCTCATTCACATATCATGCCAAAAAGATAAGTCAAGTTTACCTAATTTTCATGTCATGTATTGTTCCATAGTGGAGCTTTTATTTTTTATCATTTTTCATACCGGCGCGTCAATGTATAGGTCCCTTGGTTCTAGGAAAATTAGGCCCACGATATTTACATTTTAATAATTTATTAAACAAAGAATCTTTAGTAGGAATTACAATTAGAATTTTATATTAATCAATTTTAATATATCCTACAAATTTCAAGAACCTATTGCAACCTCATCTTTGGGCTTACATAATTTGGATGATTTAGTCCACTTAATAGATTTAATTTGTTCCTTATATCCTCATAAAACCGATATTATATTTTAATTGATATCTATCTTATTAATAATAGATTATTAATTTATTTTTTGATCATTATTAGAATATTTATCAATAAAATTGTTTATATTGAATTTATATGATATATAAATTTAATGATTATTATAACTAAATATTGTATTCATATTTAAAAAAAATTAAAAAATTATTATATTTTCAAAGGTTATAACATTTGAAAATATTAAAAAATAATAAAAATAAATTTTCAATTATTTTATTTTTTTAATAAAACCTATAAACCACTAAATGCATACACAGTTAAATCAGTAACCTACTAAACCTCATAATGCCTAAATACATAAACCATTAAACCGCTATATACTACTTAATAATTAATAAATTTAATATTTTTTCAATTTATTATAATTTTAAATATGTATTTTAATTATTTATTAGTTTATTTTTATAGAAATATTTATTACAAATTAAATTATGAGAGCGACATATATATTTTAATTAATTTATTTTTAATCAAAAAAATATATGCTTATAAAAGAAGTAAAAATTTAATATTTAAAAATTATTATCCAGTAATATATTTTACTTTAATTTCGAATAAATTTGGCTTTTGTAAATATTTTTTTATTAATATCAATCTTTTTTATTAATAGTTTATTAATTTAATTTTTGATCATTATTATATTATCTATCAATAAAATTGTTTATATTGAATTTAAATGATATATAATTATTAATATTATCATACCTAAATATTGTATTCACATTTAAAAAAAATTAAAAATTATTATATTTTCAAAGGTTATAACATTTGAAAATAATAAAAAATAATAAAAATAAATTTTCTATTATTTTATTTTTTTTAATAAAACCTATAAACCACTAAATGCATACATAGTTAAATCAGTAAACTCCTAAACCTCATAATGCCTAAATACATAAACCATTAAACTGCTATATACTACTTAATAATTAATAAATCTAATTTTTATTTCAATTTTTTATAATTTTAAATATTCATTTTAATTATTTATTAGTTTATTTTTATAGAAATATTTATTACAAATTAAATTATGAGAGCGACATATATATTTTAATTAATTTATTTTTAATCAAAAAATATATATGCTTATAAAAGAAGTAAAAATTTAAAAATTAAAAATTATTATCCGATAATATATTTTACTTTAATTTTGAATCAATTTGGGTTTTGTAAATATTTTTTAATTAATATCAATCTTTTTATTAATAGTTTATCAATTTAAATTTTGATCATTATTATATTATCTATCAATAAAATTGTTTATATTGAATTTAAATGATATATAATTATTAATATTATCATACCTAAATATTGTATTCACATTTAAAAAAAATTAAAAAATTATTATATTTTCAAAGGTTATAACATTTGAAAATATTAAAAAATAATAAAAATAAATTTTCTATTATTTTATTTTTTTAATAAAACCTATAAACCACTAAATGCATACAAAGTTAAATCAGTAAACTCCTAAACCTCATAATGCCTAAATACATAAACCATTAAACCGCTATATACTACTTAATAATTAATAAATCTAATCTTTATTTCTATTTATTACAATATTAAATATTCATTTTAATTATTTATTAGTTTATTTTTTTAGAAATATTTATTACAAATTAAATTATGAGAGCGACATATATATTTTAATTAATTTATTTTTAATCAAAAAATATATATGCTTATAAAAGAAGTAAAAATTTAAAAATTAAAAATTATTATCCGGTAATATATTTTACTTTAATTTTGAATCAAATTAGGTTTTGTAAATATTTTTTAATTAATATCAATCTTTTTATTAATAGTTTATTAATTTAAATTTTGATCATTATTATATTATCTATCAATAAAATTGTTTATATTAAATTTAAATGATATATAATTATTAATAATATCATAACTAAATATTGTATTCACATTTAAAAAAAATTAAAAAATTATTATATTTTCAAAGGTTATAACATTTGAAAATATTAAAAAATAATAAAAATAAATTTTCTATTATTTTATTTTTTTAATAAAACCTATAAACCACTAAATGCATACAAAGTTAAATCAGTAAACTCCTAAACCTCATAATGCCTAAATACATAAACCATTAAACCGCTATATACTACTTAATAATTAATAAATCTAATCTTTATTTCTATTTATTACAATATTAAATATTCATTTTAATTATTTATTAGTTTATTTTTTTAGAAATATTTATTACAAATTAAATTATGAGAGCGACATATATATTTTAATTAATTTATTTTTAATAAAAAAAATATATGCTTATAAAAGAAGTAAAAATTTAAAAATTAAAAATTATTATCCAGTAATATATTTTACTTTAATTTTTAATCAATTTGGGTTTTGTAAATATTTTATAATTAATATCAATCTTTTTATTAATAGTTTATTAATTTAAATTTTGATCATTATTATATTATCTATCAATAAAATTGTTTATATTGAATTTAAATGATATATAATTATTAATATTATCATAACTAAATATTGTATTCACATTTCAAAAAATTTTAAATATTATTATATTTTCAAATGTTATAATCTTAAAAAATGAGAAAGAATACAAAAAATAAATTTTTTGATATTTCTTTTTTAAATAAAACTTATAGACCACTAAATGTTTACTTACTTAAATTAGTAGCTCATAAAACCCGAAACCCATAAATACATAAACCTTATAACAGCTGTATGCTACTTAATTAATAATAAATCTCATTTTTATTTTTATTTATTATAATTTTAAATATTCATTTTAATTATTTATATTTTAATTTTTTAGAAAAATTAATTACAAAATAAATTTTGAGTGAGACAGATATTATTTAAATAATTTATTATTAATCATAAAAAAATATAAGCTTATAAAAAGATGGAAAATTTTAAAAATTAAATATTATTATTTAGTAATATATTTTTATTTGATTTTGAATCATTTTGTGTTATATAAATATATTTTAATTATTATTTATGTTATTAATAATATTTTATTAATTTAATTTTTGATTATTATTATAATATCTATAATTAAAATTGTTTATATTGAATTTATATGATATATAATTAATAAGATTAATATAATTATACATGGTATTCACATTTCAAAAGATTTTAAAAATTATTTTATTTTGAAAGGTTATAACCTTTGAAAATCTAAAAAAAAATCAAAAAAAATAATTTTTATTTTTATTATAGAAATAAAACCAAAATACCACTAAATGCCTAAAAACATAAATTGCTAAACTCCTAAATGACAAAACCCCTAAATAATTGATCCTTTAAACCGATATACCATTATAATTATTGGGCAATTGTGTTTTTACGGTAGTGAGATTGAGATACAGAAACACAGAAACAACAGAAAACAAGCAATATATATATCCCAATTCAGCAACCATCCATGATAGAATCAAAAAACGACAAATAAACACCGAATATAATGTGGTTCGCTAGTCGCTCATTACGACTAGCTAAATCTACCAGAAAATACTTATGCATTACAGATTAAAGCAACAGAAATGTCTTACAGTATTTAGCACACAGAATAGTAGTGATAAATTGCACAGAGAGAAGAGAGAGACGATGAACAGTTCCACGGGTCCAAAAATAGCCACCCAAAAATAAAATTACGAAACATTTTATATTAAAATTTCTCCCGGTTCATTTAACCGGAGCGGGTCGTATCATGAGATGGGTCAGGCTCTGCTCCAATTTCGGCCCGCTGACTGGTCAACGAGACCTCTGTTATTGTGCTACTGCTGCATCCCCAGCCTCTTAATATTTTCCTTCCTGCACTTACATGAAAATATTAAAAAAGAATAAATATTTGGTTATACAATCAGATTATCAAAAAATAATTTACATATAGAGCAATAATAAATCTTAAATCTCATTTTAATTTGTATTCATTATAATTTTAAATATTCATTTTAAATATTTATTAGTTTATTTTTTATATAAATATTAATGACAAAATAAATAATTAGTCAGACAAATATAATTTTAATAATTTACTTTTAATAAAAAAAAATATAATCTTATAAAAAGAAGTAAAAATTTAGAAACAAAAAATGATTATTTAGTAATAAATTTTACATTGATTTTGAATAATTTTAGGTTTTGTAATTATATTTTAATTTATATCTATCATATTAATAATAGTTTATTAATTTATTTTTTGATAATTGATATCATATATATCAATAAAATTATTTATAATTAGTTTATTTTATATATAATTATAATGATTATTATTACTAAATATTTTATTCACATTTTAAAATAATTTTAAAATTATTATATTTTCAAATGTTATAACCTTTGAAAATGTGAAAAAATAACAAAAATAATTTTTTTTGTTATTTCATTGTTTAAATAAATCCTATAAACAACTAAATGCCTAAATACTTAAATCAATACTCCTAAATCTCAAAAACCCTAAATAGATAATCATTTTAAACTAGTATACCCTAAATAATAAATAATAAATCTCAATATTATTTTCTTCATTATAATTTAAAATATTCATTTTAATTATTTATTCGTTTATTTTTATATAATTATTATTTACAGAATAAATTGAGTTAGACAAATATAATTTATATAATTATTTTTCATCAAAAAAACATAGATAAACTTTTTAAAAGAAAATAAATTCAAATCAAAAAATTATTATATTGTAATATATTTTCCTGTGTTTCTAAATCATTTTAGGTTGTGTTTATATTTAAATTGATATCTATCTTATTAATAATAGATTATTAATTTATTCTTTGATCATTATTAGAATATTTATCAATAAAAATATTTATATTGAATTTATATGATATATAAATATAATGATTATTATAACAAAATATAGTATTCAAATTTGAAGAAGATTTAAAAATTATTATATTTTCAAAGGTTATAAACTTTGAAAATATCAAAAAATAAAAAAAATAAATTTTTTGATATTTTTTTAAAATAACACCTATAAACCACTAAATGCATACACAGTTAAATCAGAAAACTCCTAAACCCCGTAATGCCAAAATACATAAACCATTAAATTAGTATATACTATTTAATAATTAATAAATCTAATTTTTAATTCTATTTATTATAATTTTAAATATTCATTTTTATTATTTTTAGTTTATTTTTAAAGAAATATTTATTACAAAATAAATTATGAGTGTGACAAATTTTATTTAAAAAATATATATGCCTATAAAAGTAGTAAAAATTTAAAAATTAAAAATTGTTATCCAGAAATATATTTTACAATAATTTCGAATCAATTTGGGTTTTGTAATTATTTTTTAATTAATATCTATCTTAATATCAATAGTTTATAAATTTAATTTTGATCATTATTATAATATATATCAATAAAATTATTTATATTGAATTTATATGATATATAATTATTAATATTATTATAACTAAGTATTGTATTCACATTTCAAAAAATTTTAAATATTATTATATTTTCAAAGATTATAACCTATGAAAATGAAAGAAAATTATAGAAATTTTTTTTGATATTTTATTTTTTTAAATAAAACGTATAAACCACTAAAAGCCTAAAAACATAAATTGCTAAAATCCTAAATGAAAAAACCTTTAAATACTTAATCCATTAAACTGCTATACAGTAATAATAAATCATAAATCTCATTTTAATTTTTATTCAGTATATTTTTAAATTTTTATTTTAAATATTTATCAGTTTATTTTTATAATAATATTAATTACAAAATAAATTATTGGTGAGAAATATCTAATTTAAATTAAACCGGTATCCCTAAATAATAAATAATAAATCTCATTTTTTTTTATTATAATTTTAAATATTCATTTTAATTATTTATTTGTTTATTTTTATAAATATATTAATGATAGAATAAATTATGAGTTAGAAAAATATAATTTCTTTAAATTAATTTTCATCAAAAAAATATACATAAACTTTTTAAATGAAAAAAAAAATTCAAAACAAAAAATTATTATATAGTAATATATTTTGCTTTGCTTCTGAATAATTTTAGGTTTTGTAATTTTATTTTAATTGATATCTATTTTATTAATAATAGATTATTAATTTATTTTTTGATCATTCTTAGAATATTTATCAATAAAATTGTTTATATTGAATTTATATGATATATAAATATAATGATTATTATATCTAAATATTGAATTTACATTTGAAAAAAATTTAAAAATTATTATATTTCAAAGGTTATAACCATTGAAAATATAAAAAAAAAATAAAAATACATATTTTGTTATTTTAATTTTTAAATAAAACCTATAAACCACAAAATGCATACACAGTTAAATCAATAAACTCATAAAGCCCATAATCCCTAAATACATAAACCATTAAACCACTCTATACTACTTAATAATTCAAAAATCTAAATTTTAGTTCAAATTATTATAATTTTAAAAATTCATTTTAATTATCTATTAGTTTATTTTTATATAAATTTTTATTACAAAATAAATTATGAGTGCAACAAATATAATTTAAATAATTTATTTTTAATAAAAAAAATATATGCTTATAAAAGAAGCAAAAATTTAAAAATTAAAAATTATCATCCAATAATATTTTTTACTTTATTGTTGAATCAATTTGGGTCTTGTAAATATTTTTTAATTAATAACTATCTTATTATTATAGTTTATTAATTTAATTTTTGATCATTATTATATATCTATCAATAAAATTGTTTATATTGAATTTATATGATATATAATTATTAAAATTATTATAACTAAATATAGTATTCACATTTCAAATTTTTTAAATATTATTATATTTTCAAAGGTTATAACCTATGAAAATGACAAAAAATTACAAATTTTTTTTTTGTTATTTTAATGTTTAAATAAAACCTATAAACCACTAAATGCCTAAAAACAATAATCGCTAAACACCTATACGACAAAACCTTTAAATACTTAAACTATTAAATTGGTATAAGTTAATAATAAATCATAAATCTAATTTTAATTTTTATTTTGTATAATTTTAAATTTTTATTTTAATTATTTATCAGTTTATTTTTATAGAAATATTAATTACAAAATAAATTATTGGTGAGATAGATATAATTTAAATTAGACCGGTATACCCTAAATAATAAACTATAAATCTCATTTTTTTTCATTATAATTTTAAATATTCATTTTAATTATTTATTTGTTTATTTTTTTATAGATATTAATTAAAAAATAAATTATGAGTTAAACAAATATAATTTATGTAAATTATTTTTAATCAAAAAAAATATAGATAAATTTTTAAAATAAAAAAAAATTTCAAAATAAAAAATTATTATATAGTAATATATTTGGATTGATTATAAATCATTTTATGTTTTGTAATTATATTTTAATTGATATCTATCTTATTAATATTAGATTATTAATCTATTTTTTGATCATTATTAGAATATTAATCACTAAAATTGTTTATATTCAATTTATATGATATATAAATATAATGATTATTATATAATTAAATATATATTTAATTATTTATTAGTTTATTTATATATAAATATTTATCACAAAATAAATAATGAGTAAGACAAATATAATTTAAATAATTTATTTTTAATCAAAAAATATATATATATGCTTATAAAAGTAGTAAAATTTAAAAATTAAAAATTTATATTCCATAAAATATTTTACTTTTATTTTGAATCAATTTGTGTTTTGTAAATATTTTTTAATTAATATCTATCTTATTATTAAAAGTTTAGTAATTTAATTTTTGATCATTATGATAATAACTATCAATAATATTGTTTATATTGAATTTATATGATGTATGATTATTAATAATATTATAACTAAATACTATATTCATATTTCATAAAATTTTAAATCTCAAAACCATTAAACTGGCATACATTAATAATAAATCATAAGTCTCATTTTAATTTTTATTCAGTATAATTTTAAATTTTTATTTTAATTATTTATTCAGTTTATTTTCATTAAAAAATTAATTACAAAATAAACTATTAGTGAGATAGATATAATTTAAATAATTTATATTTCATCAAAAAAAATAAAAACTTATAAAAATAGGCACAATTATAAAAACAAAAATTTATTATATAGTAGAATATTTGATTTTGATTTTGTATCATTTTAGATTTTGCATTTATATTTTAATTTATATCATTCTTTTTAATAATAGTTTATTAATTATTTATTGATCATTATTATAATATCAATTAATAAAATTATTTATATTGAGTTTACATTATATATAATTATTAAGATTAGTATAACTAAATATTATATTCACATTTAAAAAAAATTAAAATTATTATATTTTCTTCAAAAATTAAAAAAAAAGCAAAAAATTAAATTTTTTGATTTTCCATTCTTTAAATAAAAACTATAAATCACTAAAGGCATAAACACTTATATCACTAAACCCCAAAAGACCTAAATACCAAAACCATTAAAATTGTATATCCTGAATAATAAATAATAAATAATAAATAATAAATAATAAATAATAAATCTCACTTTTATTTGTATTCATTATAATTTTAAATATTCATTTTAATTGTTTTTTAGTTTATTTTTATAGAATTATAAATTATAAATATATTATGAGGAAGACAAATATAATTAAAAAATATTCTTTTAAGAACAAAAAATATAAACTTAGAAAAATAGCAAAACATCAAAAACATTATTATTTTGTAATTTATTTTACTTGCTTTTGAATAAATTTAGGTTTTGCAAATATATTTTAAATAATATCTATCTTATTTATAATAGTTTATTAATTTATTTTTTGATCATTAATATAATATCTATCAATAATATTGTTTATCTTGAATTTATATGATATATAGTTATTATTATTATCATAATTAAATATAGTATTCATATTTAAAAAAATTTAAAAATTGTTATATTTTCAATGGTTATAACCTTCAAAAATGAGAAAAAATAACAAAAAATAAAGATTTTGTTATATCATTATTTAAATAAAACTTATAAACCATTAAATACCTAAACACATAAATCTCTAAATTCCTATACCCCGAAGCCCCTAAATACTTAAATCTTTAAACTCATAAAACTTAAATATAATTTAAATAATTTATTGAAATATTAATTACAAAATAAAATATGTTTGATACAAATATAATTTAAATAATTTATTTTTTATCAAAAAAAAATATAATCTTATAAAAATGTGGCAAAAACTAAAAAACAAAAATTATTATTTAGTAATAAATTTACTTTGATTTTTAATCATTTTTGTTTTTGTAATTAAATTTTAATTTATATCTATCATATTAATAATAGTTTATTAATTTATTTTTTGATAATTGATAAAATATCTATCAAAAAAATTGTTTATATTTTATTTTATATTATATATTGTAATAATAATAATTATTATTATTACTAAATATTGTATTCACATTTTTAAAAAATTTTAAAATTATTAAATTTTCAAAGGTTATAATCTTTGAAATTTTTAAAAAATATAAAAAATAATTTATTTGTTATTTCATTGTTTAAATAAAACCTATAAACCATTAATTTCTTAAATACTTAAATTAATAACTTCTAAATCTCAAAAACCCTAAATATATAATTTTTTTAAACAGATATATCTTAAATAATAAACAATAAATCTCATTTTTATTTTTTTCATTATAATTTAAAATATTCATTTTAATTATTTATTTGTTTTTTTTATATAAATATTAATTACAAAATAAATTATGAGTTTGACAAATATAATTTATATAAATTAGTTTTCATCAAAAAAATATAGATAAACTTATAAAAAAAAATAATTAAAAACAAAACATTATTATATAATAATATAATTTGCTTTGCTTCTAAATCATTATTGGTTTTGTAATTATATTTTAATTGATATCTATCAATATAATTGTTTATATTATATTTATATGATATATAAATATTAATATTATGAAAACTAAATATAGTATTCACATTTAAAAAAAATTTAAAAATTGTTATATTTTCAAAGTTTATAACCTTAAAAAATGAGAAAAATTAACAAAAAAATTTTTTGTGTTATATCATTGTTTAAATAAAACTTATAAACCATTAAATACCTAAACAAATAAATCTCTAATCTCCTAAACCCCGAAGCCCCTAAATACTTAAACCTTCAAACTCACAAACCTTAAATATAATTTAAATAATTTATTGAAATATTAATTACAAAATAAATTATGAGTGATACAAATATAATTTAAATAATTTATTTGTTATCAAAAATAAATATAATCTTATAAAATGAGGCAAAAACTAAAAAACAAAAATTATTATTTAGTAATAAATTTACTTTGATTTTTAACCATTTTAGTTTTTTTAATTAAATTTTAATTTATATCTATCATATTAATAATAGTTTATTAATTTATTTTTTGATAATTGATTTAATATCTATCAATAAAATTGATTATATTTAGTTTATATTATATATTGTTATAATAATTATTATTACTAAAAATTGTATTCACATTTTTAAAAAATTTTAAAATTATTATATTTTCAAAGGTTATAATCTTTGAAAATTTGAAAAAATATCAAAAATAATCTATTTCTTATTTCATTGTTAAAATAAAACCTATAAACCACTAAATGCCTAAATACTTAAATGAATAACTTCTAAATCTCGAAAACCCTAAATAGATAATTTTTTTAATCTGATATATCCTAAATAATAAACAATAAATCTCATTTTTATTTTTTTCATTATAATTTTAAATATTCATTTTAATTATTTGTTTGTTTATTTTTATATAAATATTAATTACAAAATAAAATATGAGTTAGACAATTATAATTTATATAAATTATTTTTCATCAAAAAAAATATAGATAAACTTATTAAAAGAAAAAAAAAAACTAAACTCATAATTTGCTCTCCTTTTGAATCATTATTGGTTTTGTAATTATATTTTAATTGATATCTATCTTATTAATAATAAATTATTAATTTATTTTTGGATTATTATTATAATATTTATCAATAAAATTGCTTATATTGAATTTATATGATATTTAATATAATGATTATTATAACTAAATATTGAATTCACTTTTGGAAAAAATTTTAAAATTATTATATTTTCAAAGATTATAACCTTTGAAAATGTGAAAAATAAAAAAAATATTTTTTTTTGTTATTTTATTGTTTAAATAAAACCTATAAACCACTAAATGCCTAAACACTTAATTCAATAACTCTTAAATCTCTATTACCCTAAATAATCAATAATAATCCTTTTAAACCGGTAACCCTAAATAATAAATAATAATAATAATAATAAATCTCAATATTATTGTTTTCATTATAATTTTAAATATTCATTTTAATTATTTATTTGTTTATTTTTATATAAATATTAATTACAAAATAAATTATGAGTTAGACAAATATAATTTATATAAATTATTTTTCATTAAAATGAAAAATAATTTATTTTAAAAGAAAAAAAAATTTCAAAACAACAAATTATTATATAGTAATATATTTTGCTTTCTTCTGAATCATTTTTATATAGTAATATATTTTTCATTTAAATATTATTAATTAGTAATATATTTTGATTTGATTTTGAATCATTGTGTTATGTAAATTTATTTTAATTAATATTTATATTATTAATAATAGTTTATTAATTTAATTTTTGATCATTATTTTAATATCTATCATTAAAATTGTTTATATTGAATTTATATGATATATAATTAGTAAGATTAATATAATTATACATAGTATTCATATTTCAAAAAATTTTAAAAATTATTTTATTTTTAAAGGTTATAACCTTTGAAAATCATAAAAAATCGAAAAAAAAATTTATTTTTATTATGTAAATAAAACCTATAAACCACTAAATACCAAAAAACATAAATTGATAAACTCCTAAATGATAAAACTCCTAAATAATCAAACCATTAAACTGGGATACCACATATAATAAATCATAAATCTCATTTTAATTTGTATTCATTATAATTTTAAATATTCATTTTAATTATTTATTAGTTTATTTTTTTAAAGAAATATTAATTACAAAATAAATAATGAGGGAGACAACTATAATTTTAATAATTTATTTTTAATCAAAAAAATATAATCTAATAAAAAGAAATAAAAATTAAAAAACAAAAAATTATTATTTAGTAATATATTTTACTTTGATTTTTAATCATTATATATAGGTTTTGCAATTATATTTTAATTGCTATCAATCTTCTTAAGAATAGTTTATTAATTTATTATTTGATCAATTTTATAATATCTAACAATAAAATTACTTATATTGAATTTAAATGTCTTATAATTATTAAGATTATTATAACTAAATATTATATTTACATTTGAAAAAAATTAAAAGTTATTATATTTTCAAAGGTTATAACCTTCAAAAATGATAAAAATAACAAAAATAATTTTTTTATTATTGTATTATTTAAATAAAACTTATAAACCACTAAATGCTTAAACATTTAAATGACTAGACTCCAAAACCCCAAAACCTCCTAAATACTTAAACCATTAAACCTATATAACCTAAATAATAAATAATAAATAATAAATCTCATTTTAATTATTTTTTTAGTTTATTTCTATAGAAATATTAATTACAAAATAAATAAGGAGTGAGACATATATAATTTAAATAAATTATTTATTATGAAAAAAAATATAAGCTTATAAAAATAAATAAAATTTCAAAAATTTAAAATTTTATTTAATAATATAATTTACTTTGATTTTAAATTATTTTGGGTTCTGCAAATATATTTTAATTAATATCTATTTTATTAATAATAGTTTCTTAATTTATTTTTTGATCATCAAAATAATATATATTAATAAAATTTTTTATATTGAATTTAAATAAAATATAATTATTAAGATTATTATAACTAAGTATTGTAGTCATATTTTAGAACTATTAAAAAATTATTTTATTTTCAAAGGTGATAACCTTTGAAAATCACGAAAATTCATAAAAATAAATTTTTTGTTATTTCATTGATAAATTAAATCCTATAAACACCTAAATGTGTAAATATATAAATCAATAAACTCATTAATCCCAAAACCACAATAAACTTTAACTATTAAATAGGTATACCCTAAATAATAAATCATAAATCTTATTTTTATTAATATTCATTATAATTTTATATATACATTTTAATTATTTATTAGTTTATTTTTATAGAAATATAAATTAAAAAATAAATTAATAGTGAGAAAAATATAATTTAAATAATTTATTTTTCATCAAAAAATATATAAGGTTATAAATCGATACAAAATTTAAAAATTTAAAATTAATATTTAGTAAAATATTTCACTTTGATTTAGAATCATTTTAGGTTTTGTAAATATATTTTAAAAAATATTTATCTAATTAATAATTGTTTATTAATCTTTTGTAAGATCATTATTATAATATATATCAATATAATTGTTTATATTGAATTTACATGATATATAATTATTAAGATTATCATAACTAAATATAGTATTCACATTTAAAAAAAAAATTAAAAATTGTTATAGTTTCAAAGGTTATATTAAATTTTTTGTTATTTTATTTTTTAAATAAAACCTATAAACCACTAAATGCTAGGGGTGTTCATGGGACAGGACGAAATGGGGATTACAAATCTCCAGTCCCTTCCCACAGTTCTGATATTTTTTTTTGAAGATCCAAACCCATCCCATAGTTTGAAAATATCGGGACAGGATGGGATGGAGATCGGGGATTTTGGTAGGATATAATGGTTCCGGGACAGAAATTAGTTCGGACATTTTTTCAATTTATTTTGTTCAAACCGGCCAAGTTAGTTCATGTCCAAACCTTTGGTTGTACCATTTATCATTCCTTAGTTATGTATCTTTCAAACTCAAATTGGGCCAATTTTGTTTTGTCAAATAGGCTGAATACCACAAACATGTTCCATTACCTTGTCAAAAGCTTTGATGTGTAGAAAAGGATAGAAATGTTAAATAGAACGAGACTGAGTTGTGTTCTTGATTTGGTTCTTTGTTTTTTCACAAGTTGGCTTTGTTCAGACGAGTGAAAGTTAACAATAATAGCAATACTACTTTTTTTAAACAATTACTTAAAATATTAAGGAATAGCTAAAGATGACCACAAACATTGGTAGCATCAATTACTACTTAAGTAATTGCTAAAATTAGGCAGCTTAATATAACAAAAAAAATACAACTAATAATAACCATGATAATAATTATTTCTAAGGTTCGTCCCAGAACAGCAACGAAAATCCAAACCCAATTAATTATCTCTTCTACAACTCCTCCCTTTTCTTCCTCCACTGTAGAAGAACAACCAAAGATAAAAACGAGTTAATCATGTAGACATAAATTTCTAAGATGAAAGAGTTATAAAAAAACAAAATATTACCTTATAAAATTTAATACGCCCATTCCAAATTTACTTGGCCAACTATAGTTGGAAGAATATTTGGATCTTGTGACCCTTAAAAAAATTATAATTGAACCATATTTTTATTAAATTGAATGAATAAAATAAGTAAAAGTGAAATTAAAATTTACAAGATTTGTATACTAACCTGATTCATTATCATCAATGTCTTGAACTAATTCTACAATTTCAATAGGTTTGTTTGAGCTTCTTAACCAATCTTGTAGACATATGAGAACTTCAGCTGTAATAGGTGTTAAAGAACTCCTAAATTTATCTAAAGTTCTCTCTCCCCAGTGCTAAATGTAGATTTGTAGGCCACAGTAGATGCTTGGATAGCAAATACATCCCTTGCTACATTTGCCAAAGAAGGATACCCAACTTCATTTACCTTCCACCAGTTTAGAAGATCAAAATCAATTCTATTTTTTTCAAGTTTGTCCTCCATGTACCTATCCAACACTTCCAAAGTTGCAACTTCTTGTTCTTTCTCCAATTCAACAAAAAAAATCATCAACATAAGTATCACTACCATCAAGGAAATCATCATTTTTCTTCAATACAGTAGAAGAGAAATCATCTTCTTTTGATTCATCTTCATTTAAATATTTATAGTCATCCATCATCTCATTTAAAGCATTTATAACCTTTCTCACCAAATTTTTAGCCAATTCCTCTTCATAATGCTAAGTGTACTTAACCTTGAGATATTTGAGCTTATATCTAGGATCCAACACTATTGCTACAAAAAGCATAATATTTGTTGACTGAAGAGAACCCTAATATTTGTTGAATTTATGCTTCATTTTCATACCCATTTCAGACACCATTGTATCTCTACTATTTTCACAAAGCTCGATATTTTTCGAAATTCGAATAATCTCAGGAAAATAAACAATAGAGGTAGAATATTATGAGCCAGAAAATTTACGAGTTACCTCATAAAAAGTTTTCAAGAAATGGGCCAAAAGTTTGGCATTTGTTCAGTCTCTCTCAGTTGGAATGTTTGAACCAAATTCCTTCAAAAACCTTTTGTCTTTGTCCTCCAACTTATAAAATTCTTGTTGATATTTTATATCAGTTTGTAGCAGCAAATAAGTTGAATTCCATATTGTAGGACAATCTAATTGCAATAAAGATCCATATGTCAAGTTTGATTCTTCAACACATAACTTAAACATATCTAATATTTTAGGACTGCTGCGCACATATTTCACCACACCTCTAATTTTTTGAATAGCACCCTCAACTACTGCAATGCCATCTCTGATAATTAAGTTTAGGATATGAGCACAATATCTCATATGAAAATGCTCGCATCTCAAAGGTACGACACTTTTCTTCGCAAGCCTTTTTTTCAATTGTTCAACTACAACATCATTATTTGATGCATTGTCAACAGTAACAGACATCAACTTTCTCAAACCTCATTTATTCATGCAAAACTCAATAGCATTTCTAATATTAACTCCAGAATGACTTTTAATTATACAAAAGTTCAAAAGCCTTTTATGCATATTCCATTGAGAATCAAAGGAATGAACAGTCAAACATATATAAGACAAATTTTGAATGCTAGTCCAAGTGTCGGTAGTCAATGAAACTCTACAACAATGAGATGATATGCTGACAAATAATTTCTTCTTTTCCTTCACAAACAAAGAAAAACAATCCCTCAGCACAGAGTGCCTAGATGGATTTTTAAATTGAAGCACACTAACTTCATAAAACTTTTTAAACTCATCCCTCTCAACAAAACAAAAATGCAATTCATCTTTTATGATCATTTTCACAAAGCCTCCCTAACTAATTGTTGATCAAATTGCCAACAAGTTAATTTGTTATCCTCTGAACTAGTACCTTTAGTGAAACTCAACAAAGATTGTGACTTGTCTTTACCTTTCTGAGCTTCTATTAATTCTTTTTTGTGGGTAAATTTCCTACAAGTCTCTCTCAAGTATTTCCGTAAACCCGAAGTACCTTGGTCACTTTTTGCCAAGTATTCTTTCCTACACCATATACAAGCTGCCCTACTAGTTTCATTTCCCTCTGAATCAACTAATATCTCATAAGTTTCTCAAACAGAAGGCTTATACTTTTTATGAGCTTGATGTTCAGATGTACCTTGACTTTCTTTTACAATTAGAATTGAAGAACCTACCGTAACAATAGGAGGGTTCGTGAAAGGATGATGATAGGATTTACCACTACTTTGATCATTTGAGACGTGATCATATTCAATTTATTGTATTTTTCGTTTACCGCTAGATTTTGCCATCTGCATTGCCATTATTTAATATGATATGTTAAGCATAAATACATATAAATATTTCAAACAAGCAAGCTCTACAAAACTGACTGTAACACATTCAGCCCACTCATTCGGCCCAACCACAACACCACAACCAATACTCAACAAAACTGACTGAGACACATAATAATAATAATTAATCACTCAATTCTTGTCAGAAAAGCAAACCAAAAGGCTGGTGGCATCTGAGACATGGTGGAAGCAACCAGAAGTGCGACAGACAAGCGCTGGACCTAACTGAACATGGCTAGAACGACGTGAGGTAGCTTGGAACTCGTCAGAACAGCAATAGGTGCGTCGGAATTGGATGGGCAGTAGCGGAATTGGTCGCATCTTCATGTTATATATATATATATATTCCTGGTTCTAATATCAGTTTTTTAGGATGAGATGGTTCTCGGGATGAATATTGCTTAAGATCCGGAACCATGCCAAAAGAAAAAATATGTGACAGAACGGGACGGGAAAAGTCAAAGTAAACGGATTTTTCTCAATCCCGATTCTTTCAGGACAGGACTTTGGGTCTGGTCGCGAATCTCCGAGTCCCGTGATGAGCCCTACTAAATGCATATAAAGTAAAATCAATAAACTCCTAAACCCCATAATGCCTAAATACATAAACCATTAAACCGCTAAATACTACTTAATAATTAATAAATCTATTTTTTATTGCTATTTATTATATTTTTAAATATTTATTTTAATTATTTATTAGTGTATTTATTTAGAAATATTTATTACAAAATAAATTATGAGTGATACAAATATAATTTAAATAATATATTATTTATCTAATAAAAATATATGATTATAAAAGAAATATAAATTTAAAAATTAAAAATTATTATCAAGTAATATAAGTTACTTTAATTTTGAATCAATTAGGGTTTTGTAAATATTTTTTAATTAATATCTATCTTAATATTAATAATTTATAAATTTAATTTTTGATCATTATTATAATATCTATCAATAAAATTATTTATATTAAATTTATATGATATATAATTATTAATATTATTATAACAAAATATTGTATTAAAATTTCAAAAAATTTTAAATATTATTATATTTTAAAATTTTATAACCTACGAAAATGATAAAAAATTATAGAAATTTTTTTTGTTATTTTATTTATTTAAATAAAACCTATAAAACAATAAAATCCTAAAAACATAAATTGCTAAACTCCTAACAACAAAACCTCTAAATACTTAAATCATTAAACTGGTATACATTAATAATAAATCATAAATCTGATTTTATTTTTTATTCAGTAAAATTTTAAATTTTTATTTTAATTATTTATCAATTTATTTTATCGAAATATAAATAACAAAATAAATTATTATTTAGACAGATCTAATTTAAATTAAACAGGTATCCCTAAATAATAAATAATAAATAATAAATCTTATTTTTTTTTCATTATAATTTTAAATATTCATTTTAATTATTTATTTGTTTATTTATATATAAATATTAATTACAAAATAATTTGAGTTAGACAATTATAATTTATATAAATTATTTTTTCATCAAAAAATTATTGATAAACTTTTTAAAAGAAAAAAAATTCAAAACAAAAAATTATTATATAGTAATATATTTTGCTTTAAATCTGAATCATTTTAGGTTTTATAATTATATTTTAATTGATATCTATCTTATTAATAATAGAATATTAATTTATTTTTTTTGATCATAATTAGAATATTTATTTATTAAATTGTTTATATTGAATTTATATGATATATAAATATAATGATTATTATAACTAAATATTGTATTTACATTTAAAAAAAATTTAAAAATTATCATATTTTCAAAGGTTATAACCTTTGAAAATATCAAAAAATAATAAAAATAAATTTTCTATTATTTTATTTTTTTAATAAAACCTATAAACCACTAAATGCATACACAGTTAAATCAGTAAACTACTAAACCTCATAATGCCTAAATACATAAACCATTAAACCGCTATATACTACTTAATAATTAATAAAATTTAATTTTTTTTCAATTTATTATAATTTTAAATATGTATTTTAATTATTTATTAGTTTATTTTTATAGAAATATTTATTACAAATTAAATTATGAGAGTGACATATATATTTTAATTAATTTATTTTTACTCAAAAAAATATATGCTTATAAAAGAAGTAAAAATTTAATATTTAAAAATTATTATTCAGTAATATATTTAACTTTAATTTTGAATAAATTTGGCTTTTGTAAATATTTTTTTATTAATATCAATCTTTTTTATTAATAGTTTATTAATTTAAATTTTGATCATTATTATATTATCTATCAATAAAATTGTTTATATTGAATTTATATGATATATAATTATTAATATTATTATAACTAAATTTGTATTCACATTTCAAAAAATTTTAAATATTATTCTATTTTCAAAGGTTATAACCTATGAAAATGAGAAAAAATTACAAATTTTTTTTGTTATTTTATTGTTTAAATAAAACCTATATACCACTAAATGCCTAAAAAAATAAATTACTAAACTCCTAAACGACAAAACCTTTAAATACTTAAACTATTAAACAAGTGTACATTAATAAAAAATCATAAATCTCAATTTAATTTTTATTAAGTATAATTTTAAATTTTTATTTTAATTATTTATCAGTTTATTTTTATAGAAATATTAATTACAAAATACATTATTAGTGAGAGAGATCTAATTTAAATAATTTATTTTTCATCAAAAAAAAATATATCCTTATAAAAAGAGGCATAATTTTAAAAACAAAAATTTATTATTTAGTAATATAATTTATTTTTATTTTGAATCATTTTAGATTTTGCAATTATTTTTTTAATTTATATTATTCTTATTAATAATACTTTATTAATTTTTTTTGTTATTATTATAATATATATTAATAAAATTATTTATATTGAATTTACATTATATATAATTATTAAGATTATTATTACTGAATATTATATTCACATTTAAAAAAAATTAAAAATTATTATATTTTCAAAGGTTATAACCTTCAAAAATTAAAAAAAATACAAAAAATTAAATTTTTTGTTTTTTCATTCTTTAAATAAAAAACTATAAATCACTAAATGCCTAAACACTTAAATCACTAAACCCTAAAACACCTAAATACTTAAACCATTAAACTAGTATATCTTGAATAAAAAATAATAGATCTCTATTTTATTTGTATTCATTATAATTTTAAATATTCATTTTATTTATTTATTAGTTTATTTTTATAGAATTATAAATTAAAAATAAATTATGAGGAAGACAAAAATAATTTAAATAATTTACTTTTAATAACAAAAAATATAAACTTATAAAAAGAAGCAAAACATCAAAGAAAGTATTATTTTGTAATATATTTTACTTAGATTTTGAATAAATTTATGTTTTGCAAATATATTTAAAATAATATCTATCTTATTAATAATAGTTTATTAATTTATTTTTTGATCTTTAATATAAAATATTTCAATATGATTATTTATATTGAATTTACATGATATATAATTATTAAGATTATCATA